>JAOUQX010000003.1:10463309-10473317 GCA_028566295.1 Liobagrus marginatus
TGTGTGTGTGTGTGTGTGTGTGTGTGTGTGTGTGTGTGTGTGTGTGTGTGTGTGTGTGTGTGTGTGTGTGTGCTTAGGTGGAGCATGTGGAAAGCCAAACGAAGGACCTGAGAACTGATCTAAGCACATATGAGCTCCTTTCTTTCAGACTTTGTTGTAATGAGCTGCTGTAGTATGATTAAGCCAGTATCGCTCTTTCTCGTCCTCCTTCTTCCTTACACACACACACACACTTGTAAAGTGTCCATGCTTTTAACAGAACCGTGTCTCAGTCATATAAATGATCTCAGTCGTTATAATTATTAATAGTAGTCATTATGTCCTTTTATCCTTTTTTTTTTTTTTTTTTTTTACGGGTTTTTAGTTTGTTTCCGTCCTGAAATTTAGTTTCACTTGTGTTAAAAATTATTTGTTACATCATTAAATAAATGGCTACTACACCGGCAGTAGAGCAAAACATCCAGTCGCAGAAGAAAACGATAAAAAAAAAAATTTATCATAATTATCTAACAGACCGGAGGGAAATAAGCCATGCAGTGACATAACTACTTGGAATCCTCCTGCACTAACACCAAGCCTCCTGTCACGCCCCCTCCTCCTCCCCCCCTCACTACTTCTCTCGTTTCTCTCTATTTTTTACAGGACTTGACCCACTTACAGGAGCGTCTGAATGTGAGATGGGGTATGTTTCAGAACCTCTTGGCCCCCGAATGGGTTTCTCCCGTAGGATTTGCAAGAGGCATCTATTCTCCTGATCACTTACGGATTTGAATCGTACAGGTGCACAACCTGAGCAGCGCTATCGCGTTAACAAACATATGAATGAATCCAGCTCATTCACAAGTATGAAAGAAGCTGAAAGCAGGCGCTGTAGATTATTTTGCAGCTGCTATGTAGTGATACATGTTTGTGTGCAACTCTACGTTCACACCAGAAAGCAACAAATTGAGCAAATGCTATGTAAAGTAAGATGGTCTTCAAAAAAATAGTAGCTTGAGAGGTTCCAAGGACATTTTCTAAGGTTCAGTTTACCCACTCAGAACATGAGTTCCTTTGTTTGATGCCCAAAAATGAAGAAAATCTAACGGCGACTACATATTATGCTGTGTGCATAGATTTAGAGCTGGGGTCGGCAACCCGCCGCTCCGGAGCCACAAGGTGGAAAGATGGCTCTTTCATCCCTCTGTTGCGGCTCCTTGTAGATTTGGAAAATAGAAAATGAATATTACATTTAAATAAATTAGATTTTATTTAGTTATTTGTTTTGTTTTTTATTTCATTCAAAATTCTAAGATTATGATGCTCTTGTAACATTAAAATAAACCGTGTTCAAAAAAAAATTTTTGTTCAAAATATGCGTCATAACTGCCGACCTGCGAAATCCACGATTAAACGATGCAGAAACACAGAAGCAGACGACATTTTTTGTTTGCTGCAGCAGGCAAGTTTTTTTGATGTCATGAATACGAAGAGGACTCAATTAGACATTGGACATTTTATTTGAAAGTAACCTTCAACCCAGCGTCTTTTTTGTTAAGGTTAGTTCAAACTGTTCAAAATATTTTTGTTCGCCTGCAGAAATAAAAATTCGTTTACTCGGTAGCAGTTCATCGAGTTCATAAATGCAACACACTGCAGTTTTTTTCTATAGTTTCCATAAAGGTAAAAAACGATATATGCAGCGTTATCTCCATTTTAGGTGTCAAACGCTTAATCTCTAGAATGGCTGTCCCTCTGGACAGTCCACATCCATAAGAGAGAACATGAGGTGTCAAAGGCAATCTACAGTACAATAGACATCTGGCTTGATAGCGTGACGTGTGGTGTGTCGAGTAATCGTGATGTACCTGGATCTCTCTTGTCCCCGTGAACATTTCCTTCAAGCTGCTGAAGACCTGATGTACTAAGTAGTGTGAAGCATCCCAGATATACTCCTGCACACAAAGCAAATGGGAGAGATGGATAGTTAATATAATTAATAGAGGTGCCATTTTGGAGTGCTGGGATTTGGATTAGGGCTTCAGAAACATCGACCCTCCCCTAGAGTACACATTAACGATGACAGGAGCGACTGCTAACCAGCACCTGCTGGCAACTTACTGTATAAACGTGCTGATCCAGTAAGTCTGATTCTTATTACACACACACACACACACACACACACCCTTTCTCCCTGATTCTCTTACGGTGATAATTACATTTACTTTACTGCTGATCGTGAGTCACTCGCTTGTTTGTCCATAAAGGAAAACAACTGTGAACAGGACTAGGACAAACAATTTTATTAAACCATTTCTAATAATAATTATAATAATAATAATAATAAATATAGCTGCAAGCAGCAATTATCGGGGTAGAGCCAAATTTGTAGACTTTGTAGTAATAAAACATTTGCATAAAACACACCTAGAAACTAATAATTCTCTCGCTTCGGATTCTTTGGCTCATGTTGATTCAAACTCACCATATAATCAAGAAATATAAAAGACAATGCTTATGATATTAGAACAAAATATACAAAACAAGGTCTATAATTAATCATAACTAATTGTTACATGGTGTAATAAGCACAACCACCAAAAGATGATTATTAGACAAAGACAAATTCAAATAAAAGATTTTATTCCTTTTAACTTCAGTAATTGGCGATTGAACTAGTGATAATCAACAAATCACACAATGAGTGTGTAAAAAAAGAAATCTAAAGTGTCCACATTTAGGATTTTAGACCAAAATTAGTTAATGGTCTAAAGTACTATAATTACAAGCACTAATACAAGGGAGAAACTCACTTATTAGGTAGTGAACTGAAGCTACGTGCATTATTTCTTTAGCTCGCTGGATTAGGTTGCCATGGTGACGCTGCAGTAACGACGCATTTGTTTAGTTACTAAGAGATCACAGTGATGTCGCAATTTTTCACAGTAATTTTTATAACATAACTTTTGACTCGTAGGTCCTAGAAACTTAAAAGTCGGTATGATATCATATCATATCGTGTTCTCTTAGCATGCCAATTTTCAGAATTCTTTACCGAGCGGTTCTGGGGCCTGCCATAGAGATCAATGGCAGAAGAACTGTAAAGGAAAACCTGATGTTCAACAAGGCCAAGAACGAGGAAGTTTTTGTTATTTTTTTTTTAAAAAGTTGCCTTTTAACGGACTGCTACTCATCCATCTGACAAATGACACTCCCACACACTCCCTCCTACCTTAGGAAAATCATCAATCTCCTTGAGGCGCTTTTCAATCTGCAGTCGACCACCATAGCGCGTGACCCCATAGACCACAGTCATCACTGTTTGCTTCACCACTTTCCTGCTGATGAAACCTTCTAGAACCTGTGCGATTTTCATGCCCGTTGCAGCATCTCGGGCGCGGAACTCCTCCACCTGGAACACAGACCAGACTCGGGGAACTGCTTCAGCTGATAGACAATCAATGAGATGACCGAGAACACAATCTCCTGCCACTTTACGCTTCACAGCCAATGCTTTGGTCCTTTTAACGTTTAAAATGGTTATTTATTTATTTATTTATCACAAAGTCAGTATTTAAAATACTTTTTAAAGCAACCAAAAATATTCTGAAGTGGAAGCATAATCATTTATTTGACAATCTGTGTTTTACAATAAAGCATAATGCTCTTTAAAGCTCTCGTTTACTCATTTCAGCCCTGAATTTTACTTTACACCTTTATGTAAACACGTAGCATATCATTTTATTTTAATGGAGCAATACAGTTAATGCAAAGTTTTCATTATTTTAAGTAAAATAACAAAACAAAAAAACATCCAGTCGGCGGAGTGGCACAGCGGTGGCGCGCTCGCGCCAACATATACTCGGCCCATTTGCGCTGCGGGCGACTCGGGTTCGAATCCAGCCCGAGGTCATTTCCCGATCCCTTCCCCAATCTCTCTCTCCCACTTCATTTCACTCTCTGTCCTATCGATTAAAGGCATAAAAAGGCCAAAAATAAATCTTAAAAAAAAAATACAACAATTCCTCTAAGTATTTTATTAAAGATCTCTAGATGTCATATTTAAAGCTGCGTTGTGATTTGATGTGTATGGCCAGAGCTTTACATAGCATTCACACTCCCACTCGAGTCAAAATCAATAAGGAAGGCCATTAAAACTTTGCACTCCCGTTGGAACAGGAGCCTTTTGATTAATCCCACACGCTTTTGCTGCTTTGAGTTCACTCTGAACTTCAGGACTCGGCATATCGCATTAAAAATGAGAGCTTTAAGATGCTGCCAAGCTACAGAATTAACTCAGAGCTCAGGGCTCATAGCACTCAGCATCAGCTGAAGTGATGATCGGAACACAGGAAGAAAGAGCTGAGCCTGGATCCGGTTCTGGAGGCTGAAGGACAATTTTCTGGAGGTTTAATCCAACTGACCTGCTGAGCCACACTACTGTAGACATCCTGGGGTTCCTCACAGGGTATTAAGTTGACCGACATTGCCCCAATCACATCACGACCCAGTGCAGCATAGTGTTGGAGGCCATTACACGAGCCGTCCTGAGTGAAATATGAAGAACCTTCATTATAAAAAACAATACATGAGATGTCTTTTGATCATGACAAACACTGAATTCTGAAAATCAAATAAAGTGTTAAAGCTGCGTGTTGTTCCACAGAAGATTCGAATTTGGATAACCTTCAAACTACTTGTGCTTGCAATTGGCTTTTGGATAAATATTGAATTGTACGTTTCAAAAACAAAATACTATTAAAATACAAGAATAAAAACAAACAAGAAAAAAACTATTCCTCTCACTGTCCATCAGCCGGACACTACAGTGAAAGCCAACGTAGCAACAACAGCAAGCTTTAATGGAGCATCGAATCCAAATTAAAGTGAAAGTGTGCTGCTGCGGCAAAAAAAAAAAAAAGATGTCAGCCCTCGAATTTAGAAGAAAACAAAGGATGGTTTCTGGTTTTCTATTACACGCTCACAGTCACCCATGCAAACAAACAATATGCTGTACCTGGTGTACAGGGAAATGGGAGATGAACCGGGTAGGGTCATGTGATCTGGAAGCATTTGCTATCTCCATGCAGCATCCTAGAGTTTGCCATGGCTCATCAGCATTTACCCACCACTTCCTGCCCTAAAAAACACAATGCAAGGCAGCTCTGTCACTCTAGAGACATGACACTCATCCACATAACATTATCAGACTTGTCAACCTTCAAGATGAAGAAAGCATAGTACCAGCCAGGGGCGCCCCCAAGGGGTGGTCATACATCAGCTTCTACATGTGGGGTAGCCATCATTTATATTTATTTTTAAAGGAAAAGAGGTACACTATTTAATCACACTAAATGATTAAATAGTGTAGTAAATAAAAACACGGTAAATACTGGATTCTATATATAGTATATCACACAAGTACACCCCTCCCATTTTTCTATGTCATTTGTGAGATACCGTATCTATATAAACCTCTGTATTCAACTGTAAAAAGCTAAATTTCTAAAAGCACTGAAAAGAACCATGTCGAGTGGAGGGCTACTTTATATCTTTATTTATCTTTCAATTTTATATATCCCTGAACAGGATAAGCGCTAGGATAATGAATGAAAACGTTGCCACTCACCGTTAAAGGGTTGTCTGCCGAGTCCAGGATGTCATCCATGATAGAGTTGGCGTATTCTAATCTGCCAGCTAGTGAACTCCGCTTCTTCAGACCGGTCAGGTTTACCAGGTGGATCTTTAACCAGTCCAGCCCTTTAGGACCCAAGGGCTTTCCCTCAGCAAACAGCAAGATGGCTCTGGTAACGTCACTTCCCAGATGGTTAAAGTAGGGTGGGCATGGGTAAGTACGCCCTCGGAAATCCATGTTGTGAGGGAACCAGAAGATCTCATCCCTCATGTGGTTAGCAATAGACAGCTTGTAAAGCGCATCCATACGCAGACTGTGCATCTCAGCTACCTTCTTCTTGGCTCTCGTGGCTTCACGCTTCAGGTGGGCCTTCTCGGCAGGTGTGTAGGCAGGGTCGTGGGGGTTGAAGCGTGGAATTTCAGGCGCTTCAGAAACGGGTGGGGGCACATCCAGTTTCTCACTGCCCTTATCATTAAAGATGGATATGATTACATCCAGCAGAGGTTTGTTGATCCTCCAGGCACAGTTGCCCAGTTGGTTGAGGGAGTCCAGCACAGCATGCAGCTCCTCATCCTGGCATTTCTCCAGTAGCAGCTGGTGCTGGATGGCGCCCTCGACTGAGCGCATTAGCTTTGTGGGAGTGAGAAGGTAAGCCCCACTCTTGGCTGATGTCCAGGGAACTGGCGGGCACAGCATGGGCATTACGTAAGAGTCAAAGGTCAGCCGGGTCTCCATGGCTTCGGACTGTATTTGGGTCAGGAGTGGGTGTGGCTTAATGAAACCAATCTAGAGAATCAGTGAAGACAGGAAACCGACCATTATTTCTAGTGTATTAACCGGTCATACACACACCTGGCACACATAACTCGACATGCCAAACGAACATTAACACAGTTGTTTAGTAGTTTTCCTGAGACAATGAATATCTGAATGCCCCACAGAGCACACTTCCCAAGCAGTGCTTGGCATGACTATTACATCGCTTTATATGCCAAATGTTATGGTGATTTAACATTTATAAAGTAAAGATGGCTAAACTACGCAGATAAAAATGACATTGAATGCTGTGAACTGCATATTTACTTATAAGTAGCGTGAAGACCCTGGCAAAAACGAAGTGCACATATCTTGCTCTCAAAACTGTATTAGTTCAGGATTTCCGGTATCTAGGTGTTCACATCACACAAGACCTGAAATGGTCACACCGCATCGACCACATAGTGAAGGAAGCCCGGCAGCGTATTTTCCATCTCAGACGTCTAAAAGACTTTAAACTACCTCCTCAGGTGCTCAGGACTTTCTACACCTGCGCCGTTGAGAGCATCCTGACCGGCAGCATCACAGCGTGGTTCGGGAACAGCACACAACAGGACCAACGAGCTCTACAGAGGGTGGTACGATCGGCTGAACATTCCATCCGCAATGAACTTCCTGACCTGGTCTCCATCTACAATAAACGCTGCTTAAACAGGGCCAGGAAAATCAGGAAAGACCCTAATCACCCGAACAACGGTCTGTTCTCTCTGTTACCGTCAGGGAAGCGTTTACGCTCCTTAATGGCAAAAACAGAGAGAATGAGAAAAAGTTTCTTTCCGCGAACCATCCGTGCCCTAAATCTGAATCCACACCTCATATAATAATCAGACCACATCACTTCTCTTCTTTTGTTTTTCTTAAATTCTCCTCGCTCTTGCCCTCCTCCTCCTCATTCTACTGAAGTCTCTCCTTCTCTCTTTTGCACGCACACATGCAAATTTGCACAGATTCACGCACACCATATGTTTACATATATATATGGTTGCGTACAACTATGTTTACAGCATAATATGTATATACACTATACTAATAGTGTATCATGCACAGAATTCTTTGTCTACTAAATGCATATTTTTAAATCCTTTTCTTAATATATACAGTAGACATGTAGCAATACCTTCTCTCCCCCCCCCTCCCCCTCTTACAGCAAACGAACAGTTAGCAAAGAATTTTCCCGTATGTTGTATCGTACAATGTATTTGTGACCAATAAACTTGAACTAGTCCCACTTGTGACAGGTTTTCTGCACTTCCCAGCATGGCGTTCTCAGTTTTAAGAACCATGCAGACACTTGCTGTTCCACTCAAGTTGGCCTCTACATGCTCACTAAATACACGAATCCAAATGCTATAAACTATATATGCATTAATTGCAAACTACTTCCAGACTGCGGTCTTTTTGTATCTCATTTGCACAAGTGATATAGTAAGGCATGGCGAGTGAATGGCTGTTGTATTTTACTGATCCCGCTATGGATTTTCTGCAACCCTAAAAATAAGCAGTACAAAATTAGCTATGGTTGGGCATGTTACTACTATTTTTAGCTCGACCTCTAATTTGCTTGCATTGTACCCGGTACCTCAAGTACCTGAAATCTACTACACAGCTTGCTGAATGCTGGAAGTTTGAACAACATGAAGTGTCTATAATTCGCTAAGACAAGTCACACCATTTGGTGGATATGTACTGTTAGATGATGATGGTTTGAGGATAGGAAAGGTATTTAGAATGGAAAATGAAAACGCTTGCAATTAACAAAGAAAATCAGCGTCACGTTTGCGTGACTTTGTTCCCTAACCCTAACCCTATCAAGTGATGTTCGAGTAAAAGAAAAACTTTCTTTCCAATTTACAGAAGTGTTTTGCATAAGCACATCTGGAGTGCCTCCTGTTATCTTTAAGGACAAAAAGTCCTGATTTTTGGATATAAAACAGGAAAAATGAGGATTGTTCTACAGGAAATACAAGGCCTTATGAAAGGTGTTAAAAAATCGACGGAAAGCACTTGACAAACTGCACTATACAGACACACATGCTTAGATGCACATGCGAACATTAGCCTGTAAATCAGATGGCCAATTAACTGGACAGTGACTTTTTGACTGGAAAAAAAAAAGACTTTTTTTTTTTTGGAAGTGATCGATCATCCCTTGTCCTGTGTCTATTCTAGTAAGATAAATGGATCCATAAAGCACACTCCCATGCAGTTGGGAGATAGATAAGTAATATGATCCTGTACTATGAAAGCAAAAAAAAAGGGGGAAAGAAAGAAGAAGGGTGAAGGATTAAAGATTTGAAATGCAAACTTCCAGAAGTCTCTAATTAAGGATGCAGCCTTTTGGAGCTAAACCAAGGATGCAAAATGAAATGATGTTCTATTATTGGTTCTGGAAATATGGTTTAAAGGCCGGGTATGAGATTTTGTTCAAAAACAGTTTTTGTTAAGGCAGATCGAAAGTCTTTTAACATGGAAATTTTTTATGCGTTTTTTTTTTTAAGTCGTTAACGCAAGTTACATCAATAATGTAAGTGCTTAACGTCAGTTATGTATCTACATTTACAATTAGCGGACGACCGTATCCATTTACATGCATATCGCCCACTGTTTAACAAGACCACCAGGCGAAGGTGGCTCCAGGTCCGAGGGCACTTTCAACGCTGCTTACAATTTTAATGATATTAAAATCGCTCACGGTGAAGTACTGAACTAAATTAACATGCTGTGCATCATGAAAAGGAGTTCTGTTCATGTGGAGGTGGAGTTTTCCTTCATTCCAATGCAGAATTTTATAAAAACATACATATACATGTTTTTTGTATTTTTTTTGTAAATTTGCAGAAGCAACTAGTTTTGGGGAAAACAGGAAACACCACACAGACAGTAACCTACTACCATCATCAACAGAGCCTGCCTGTTGTGTTTTCTACAAAAAAATTAATTTATTTACTCCCTTTTCTCAATGTTACTATTTGATCATTTACCCAGCGAAGTCTGCATTTTATTTGTGCTTGGCTTATTGTCCGAGACGCTCACCTGCCGATTGCTACGGAACGTGTACATGTGATAGAGCACGGGGATAAGCTTGTTCTCCTGTGCCCGGTTCAGGATGTTGTTTGGGATTTTGAGCTCACGCACAAGCAGATCCACCAGGAAGCTGCCCAGCTGAATGACCAGCATGTGTGGCCAGGGCGTGTCATCGTTCAGGAGGGACGGGCCGGCGGCTTGCTCCTCTTCCAAAGCACTCCACTGCTCTCGCAGCAGCACACTGCTGGGCTGGGATCGCACAGAACACAATATGATTACCTTCAGTGGCTAAATACAAGCTTGTGTGCAATGTTGCCATTTCAGCTATTATTATGGGCTGCAGGTTGAATGCAGAATAACGTCATTACAGTGTCACTGTGCATAATTAGACTATTAGCTTCCCCGTGATTTTATTTTATTTTTTTTTATGAAATGAAAAAAAGTTTAAAGTTGAGTTTATTGGTCACATGCACGTCATACAGTACAACATACAGTGAAATGTTTTTATTCCGCATATCCCAGCGTACAAATTTGAACGCTGGGGTCAGAGCGCA
>JAOUQX010000003.1:10486570-10489070 GCA_028566295.1 Liobagrus marginatus
ACACACACACACACACACACACACACACACATACACACATACACACATACACACATACACACACACACACACACACAAACACACACACACACACACACACTCACACACACACACACACACACACACACACACAATTTGCTCAGCTCATTCACAGACACGGGTCAGGCGGCCTCACGTTTCACCTTGCTCTGCCCCTGGCTGAACGGAGAGGGAGCCTCTGCAAGGTGCAGCCCTAGTGCCACAGTGGTTTCACAGACGGGTAACGTTAAGTCAAGAGACCTGAGCGCTCCCGGGAAACTTGAGAAGAGCTAGAACCTTCTTTCGGAGATGGAATTACAAAGTGCTATATCACCTCTGCATTGAAGGAGCAGGACCACCAGGCACACAGACTCAAGATCTCGGTCTGTCAAATCACAGATCAGTTTCTTTTGCCATGCTCTTCTCGAATGGTTCCTGGTGAAAGCAGCTGCCTGTCACAGGGAATCTACGCAGTGGGGTGGCGAATGGGGAGCACCATCATGCCAGCTGTATGCGCAAGGTGCACCTTGGGAGTGTGACCCACCATGTACAAATGGACGGCGGCCGTTGCTGCTCACTGCGCCGACCTCACCTCTATCGGCCCAGCCCATATCGGGCTACCTCTTCTGCCCTGCGCTGTCCCTGTGCGCCTCGCATACATCTCCTTGCTCTTCTTTCTGGCCAGCGCAGCTCTTGCAAAATGCCCGGCCGGACTGGGTCATGACCCGCTGCAGGTGCTGGCGCAAAGCACAAACTGTTCATGGACTCTGGAACGCCACACACGCAGTTACAACCACCTGGAGGGTGACGTTCGATTACGCCGCCTGTATTCCGCCAACAAGTTCTTCCTCTGCATCGACAAGACAGGCAAGGTCGATGGTACACGGCGCAAAAACTATCCTGACAGTGAGTATGGAGCGGTTTCTTTTCCTCTTAGTCTGCTAAAAAAGGGTGTGGAGCTTATTATGTGTCAGCGTTCACTTTTATTACGTGCATACTTTGTTTATGGCATTTTTATTACTCGGATTCCTCTGCCTTTGCTCGGGTCAACAGATTTTACCTTTAGTTCCTTCAGGAGCTGGTGGAGCTGATGGTGCAAAGCATGTTCTTTGGAATATCCATGGACATGTGCGATGACGGCACATGAAAACGAGAGCAGGGAGTCAGAGTAGTGCTTTGGAAGAAACTCGGCATTAGAATTTTGTTAGTGGTAGTATACGGTAAGAACAGTATAGTGACGTATTTTCTATCATACTAATATTTCATCTAGATTTCACAGTCATAACTTTTCCATAACTTTGTCAAAGTGCAGGTGCAACAGCTTATTCGTTTACCGCAACCTTTACTGGGACTAATTGCCAAATTGCCCACAGGTTTCCCACACTGTGTCACTGGGCTTTCTTTCACTGGACTTAGCTACTCATAACCACGCATGCTGTAACTTAACCCATTTATTTCTCACCCACTGGAGATTTGACAACATGAGATCATGTCAAGATAATTTTGGCTTTTAACGGCCAGGAGACTGACACATTGTAGTGGTTTGGGGGTCTGACCTTAGTTTGACCAAAGCCTTACTTTGTGTGTTTATATGTGTTGCTGAGTACCCTTTCTGCAAACAGTGTGAATCATCTCTTCCAGACCAGTCACTCCATCTGGGAGCACAGCTTTGCTCTGTTGTTGTGCAGCTGTCCAGATTCAATAGAATTAGCCTGAATTGCAAGTGACTCTCATTGCATGATACAAGGTGTGGATCAATGAGAAACCTGACAGGGCAAAATGTGACAAGCCGTATGATAGAAATCCGATTTCAAGATTAATGTAAAAAAATAATAATAATAATGTGTAGACATACTGTACGTACATCTGAGTTACTATCATAAATCCCTAGCTTTCAAATACTTTAGGCATGTCTGGTCATTTCTGCAGCTAGTATTGTTTTGTTATAGACCCAAAGGAATGACTGCCACTAACAATTGCTTTCCATAACTGTGGATTTTGTCAGTTTGTAGTTTCCAGGGCTCAGTCAGGTCTGCTTAGATGTTGTGTATGGGTTTAGTGAGGTGAAATAGTGCAGCCCTTCAATGCCATTTCCATGTTCATTTACGAACTATATTCTCATTTCCCGTACCTACATTTCAAGCAAGGGCCTCGTTTGCCATGATATAATAGATCTTGCGTAATTCATGAATTGTTCTTAATGGCGCTAGCGGAAAATAATATAAATATTTCCCAGAATACGCCCTTGCCTTATATTTCTTGGATTTTTTCCTAAGAAATACAATAATTAAAACATGATCCAAATTAAACAAGTAAGCACATGACTGTATACCTAAACATGGCATATTTCATCTGTACTGAGAATGAATTCCATAAAAATGCCTTACATGATGTCAGCCTTATATGAACCACTGATACATCATATCTGATTTCTTACAAAGGCACTAGTGCTATATACCTGGGAAGAAAGAGCTGGTAACGG
>JAOUQX010000003.1:10494070-10499079 GCA_028566295.1 Liobagrus marginatus
GTAATAAAAACGTTGTACTGTATGATGTGCATGTGACCAATAAAGTCAACTTATACTTTATTTATTTACTTGCATTGCTGAAAGATATGCCAGAGCATTGCTACCACCTGTCTGAGACTGTTTAAAGTGGGAATGTGCGAACATACAGTACATAACCCCAAAACCCCGCCCCATCATTGAAGTGATGTTACAGAAAACTGGCTATTGCTCCTTTACACAAACACCGTACTAAACCAGCAAAAAAAATGTGACATTTAATGAAAACGGTCCCAAGACCAATTTTCTTTCCCCTCAATGAAAAGTCATTAGCAAAGTTATTGTAATGTTTTGGGGTTTTTATGCAGGATGTAAAACAACTATTAATTAGATCAGTTGGGAATCTACAGCTAGGCTTACTCATGCAGCACCATATGCTGACTAACATCTGCCAAAGGCAACACTGTCGTTCTTTCTGCTTGCTGAGGCTAAATGAGCGAGAGCAGACAGGCGCTGACAGTCTCTGCCTCACCGTCAACACCGAGGTACTGGCAGCATCTCTTTAAAAAGCTCTGTGGGAATTTAAAGAGCGCTGAATTGACCTTTTGATTAAGTCGTGTATTAACCCAGAAAGTACAGTATTTTTTGGAAAGCTGATTTCTCAGTTCAACTGGGGATTCCCTTGTATTTGCTTATGAGATTTCGGAGTTGCAGCTTCTCCGACCTACTGAACAAACTGAACCTAACTGAGAAGATTGTGTGAAGCAGTGATTCAGAGCAAGCTTCCAAAAGAAGAGTGTTGAAAGGCTGACGAGGTTTATTACGCCTATTAATCTTCAGCTATAACATGCACGAAAGAGCATGCATGAAGCACGGTTGTCACGCGTTAGCTCGATATACGGTGTAAAAGTAAACCAGTTCAGGGGTCGAGAGACTTAACCCAGGCTCTGCTCGATTCCATAATGCAAAGTGGCTCCATTGAACCCAACCCACTGATTCATCGCTGGTTAAAGACAAATATGACAGTACAGATCTCAGATGGCTGTGTAAAAATATAATAAGAGAGTGGCACACCCACCATTCAGGCGTTCACATTTCAGACAGGATCGCACGGACATTCGGCTGACTGAGCTGTAAAAGGGCACAAAAGGCAACTATAAAAAAGAAAAAAAGAAAAAAAGAAAAGAGATGAGTCATAGCAGGCATATATAAAGCGTCGCCAACGCTACATAACATAACTCATGCTTCAAAACAAGAACCAAGCAATCAGTTCCTACTTCAGATAAAATATGATGATTATCTATAATGCAACAGCCCAACAAGTTATCAAGAACGACACATTTTTCGTCTCTAAGACCAAAATAAAACTGTCTCCTAGAACACAGACAGGTGTGTATCACAGCAATACATACGGATCTTTTCCCAGCTGTCTCAGCCACTTATCCCTGATCATGAATAAAATCTATGGAAGTAAAAAAAAAATAAATAAAAAAAGCCTCCAGAAAATACAATATGACTTCTTTAAAGCTTCATGAAGCAGTAGTATGCTACATAGGGCTGAAGTAATTGTGACCTGTTGGAATTTCTCTGCAGGCTGTATATAAGTATCATCTTGTTTGATAACGTATATTAATAATATAACTTAATGATCCTATTTCATGGTTTGGCACATAACAGTAACCAGTCACATAACGACGCTATCAGCTACTACGACAAAAAGTTTGTCTTCAAGGAATCTACTAGGTCGCTTGCGTCCTTGACTGAGACTACAATAGAACAGTAATTGATTCTTAGAACTATCAACCTTTCGGTCATAGGAGTTGTCCAGTTAATGACACTTAATACTTTGACACTTGATACAATGACATCAGTGTTTGCAGCTAAGGTAAAATTATTATTCATCATATGTTCAGCGACAAGAGCTATATGTCAGTTTTGTATAATTCATTGAATGCTGTGAAATAGGGTGTTGTTAAAAATATTTCACTTGGATTGGCACATACTGTATATGTTTCCTGTGTGGTTAATTACAGCTGAACAGATGTCCGCACTGAGGATGAGTTTTATCGGTTATGCTAAGTATTATATTTTTGCTTTTTTAAAACAAAGGAAACCGTGACGCTATTCTAAGAAAGTAATAAACAACAACAAAAAAATAATAATAACAGTAATATACAGTACTCGAACAATAAAGGGCTTTATATATAAAAGAAATTTGTCTTATATCAAATCAATTTGCCAATAACTAATAACGCAACATAGCTTAAAACTTAGTGTGCTTTCTTCTCCAACATTATTTT
The DNA here is from genome assembly GCA_028566295.1 of Liobagrus marginatus. NCBI lineage: Eukaryota > Metazoa > Chordata > Actinopteri > Siluriformes > Amblycipitidae > Liobagrus > Liobagrus marginatus. The sequence continues at coordinate 10,496,347 of JAOUQX010000003.1, forward strand.
TTTAAACCAAAAAAAAAAAAAAGCCCTCACTTGACTTTACTGGTTGGCTGAGCAGGTTTCAGTCACCCCCTGTAGAGGATAGGGTTGAGGTCAAGGCCTATGCCACTGCTGAAGACATTTGACCGGTCTGACAGGTGGCTGATGGTTCTGTTGTGTCATCTGTCACCTCCCTGTCTAGTTTGTCTCATTTCCGTAGCGCAGAATAGAAGCCGTCCTGTGTCTGATCAGCCGAGTGTAACATCCTAGACCTTGCTCTGCTGCTCTTCTCTTCTCATATATCTAAAGCTGTTTCTAGATTTTTTTTTTTTTTTTTTTTTTGTTTGTTTTTCTTTCACATAATAAAAGAAGAAAGAGTGATGTCATTTCTGATAATCCGGATTGTTGTTTTAAACATGACCAGATTCAAATTAGCATGTCATGCTATGCCATCTGGGCATTGCAACGATGACAAAGGAGTAACAATGTGTTCAGCAAATCCGTTGGTGGACAGGCCAAGCAGCTGCCAAAGCAAATTGGTGCAATTAAGCGCTCCTGAGCAATGAGTTCCCCCCGAGTCTGGGTCTTTTAAAAGCTGCTGGAAGCAAACAAATCTCATCAAATCTGTCCGTTAATGTCAGAGCAGTCGCTTTTGTTTCAAAGCCACTTAATCCTTGATTAAAGAAAAGTTTTTTTTCGGGCCTGATTTCTGGCAGCCACCAATCATTCAGTGCCACACAGAAGCAGTCAAACTACACTACAGGGTCTTTAACCGCTTTCACCTCATTGGCCCTCAAGTGACAACCTGCTGTAGACGTCCAAGCGTTCGGGTTGGAGCGACTTTTAGTCATTTCATTGAAGTCATTTGGATTAAATTAGGGTGACCACCCGTCCCACATTGTCCCGCACGTCACATATTGACAGAATGTCCCGCATTTTCATCAGTGTATGTTAAGAAAATATGCATGCGTTGATTAATTCTTTTTGCGGTGTAGCTTCACCCATATTTAACAGAGAATCGTCAGAAGTAGCATCCCGCCTCACAAAAACATTTTTTAAAAACTCTGCTTTAATCCGACGGTTGTAAAGAATGGAGTAAACATTCTGTTGTAGTGTATTGGTGTGTTCTGAAGGAGCTTAAAATGTTTATTATATATAAGTCTCAGGTTATAGTGTTTAGAAGTTTATAGGTTTTAGTGGTAATATATTCCACAATATCCCACATTTGGTTGGTTTGGTCACCCTAGTTTAAATCCAGCACTCATTCCAGTAGCATCTGTTTACTAAACAGGCAACGTATGAAAGGTTACACACACATTGTTTATGGATCCAAACATAGCGACCGCTCTCCACCCCTCTCAGGCTTATAGAACCCCATTCATCCCGAGTTACCACAATCATCGTGGACTGTTATGAGGCTCTCTTCACAACACTGATAAGATTACTGCCCTTGTAATCAGTTTACGCACAGTGCAGATCAGATTGCCTTAAGATCACCCACTTCTAGAACATGACAAATCCCTGTCTGTAATCTGTAGTTCAGGAAGTCCCTGGATCAGTGTGGACTGATTGTAAGAGAGTAATTCTAAGAGTGTATAAATCTGACTGACTGCTAAGGACCTGATGACCTCTGACTCTGGGAACCATTGACTGTGGAAGTCGCCTATTTAACTAGCTCAGTAAGTGACTAATGAAAGACTTCCTGAGCGTGGGGTGTGATTATGGGATCATTTTCTACTTTTTCTTTTTTTATATAACCGTTTGCTGTGATGGGTTTCTGTAATTCCTCAGACAGTATGTGTGTGAAAAAATACTTTATCCATCCTGCATGTGTTGTTACTATCTGCATCTGGCTGCGGTAATGTTAGGCTCTACATTTTTCCAACTATTTAGGGCTCGTCATCTACTCTCACAGCAACAACTAGCCAAATATTTAAGAATGTTTATATTTTTACCCGACAAACGTTCTGTTGCAACGCAATCTTCAAATAAAGCAACTCCTGTAGCCAGTACTGTATAAAGTTCTGAACCACCGATTCTTCTTCTTGAATAAGCAGTTATCTCCTTTACAGAATCATGGGGATATGATGATTCCTGTCCATAGATGCCGGCCAGGTGCTTGTTTAGTCCTTCTTATTTTGAGATTAGATTAACTCAATTTACTTCTGGCAGGTCTTCCATCCGATCCCTGCATCGTCTCCACCATTCTGACGCTCGACTTGTTTTTAGCCTCCCCAAGGTCTCCTACAACACCTCGTTGCTGTGTTTCCGGCACTGGCTTCCTGTACCTGCCTGCATCAATTTTAAAACACTTTGACGCTTGCCTAACAAAGCCAAAAATAAACCGGCAACCACCGACTTTAAAAGCTATTATCGCAGCTCACTTTGTAGAATGCTTACCAAGCATCCAGCTTGGGTTAACCGGACCCGCTATCCTTAAAGACAAGGCTCAAGACTCTTCTCTTTCCTGGCACCCAGGTGGTGGAATGAACTTTCCCTGGCTGAATGAAGACAAAACAAATACCTTTTGACCATACGGTGGCTGAGTGGTTAGCACTCCTTCCTCACAGCAAGAAGGTCATGGGTTTGATTCCCGCATAGAGGTTTTCCGTGTGGAGTTTGCATGATCTCCCTGTTGCCCGGGTACTCCGGTTTCCTCCCGACTCCAAACACATGTGATTGGGCATAGGTGAACTAATAGGGTGATGGTGGCTCAGTGGGTAAGGCTTTGAGTCAGTGATCAGAGGATCGGGGGTT
>JAOUQX010000003.1:10627115-10638293 GCA_028566295.1 Liobagrus marginatus
TAGATAGATAGATAGATAGACAGACAGACGGACGGACGGACGGACGGACGGACGGACGGACGGACGGACGGACGGACAGACACTTTTTATTGCACTACGTTTCATGTTCAATTTTATTTAATGCTTATTTGCATTAGAAATCAAGTACTTTGTAATTTTACATAACAAAAAGTAATTCAAAGTTTTACGTGAGTACAATTGAGTGTCCCAGTACTTTTGACCACATAGTGTGTCGATCTCGTGATTTAATGCAGACGAGGTTCAATCTAGCCAGTGTGAGTTACTTTGCTAAATATCAATGCTAGCCTCGGATTATTTGTCAATCAGTACAAACACTAGACTAGTGATAAAGCCTCAGATCACATGATTGGGATCAAACTTATTCTGCAGCTATATGTGCCTAATAATGCATACGGCTAAAATCAGGCTTAAAACGTTTACATTTCATTTGCTTAGGGAAGGATCGGCTCTTTCGTTCTAGGTGCTAAGGGGAGATTTTGTGGTGAGGTGCTGACGCGACGTTTGCGGGATGAATCCCATCTTCAGAGATCAGACTCATTATTAAAACTTAGCACCATAGAGAAAATGCCAGTGCTAATCCTGACATGTTAATCTGGAGAAAGCATGGTAAATAAATAGATTTGCTGAAATGTTTGGAGTTGTTTGGTTATAACAGGCATGCTTAAAGCAGACTGGAATTAAGCAAACAGTCGCATAGGCTATGAATTTAAAAAGAGAATAATTATAATCAATTGCTAGAAGACTCCCTGACTACGCTTCATGGAACAACTTTCATATGAATCAGACGCAGCTTAAAGACCAACCTCGTTCTGAAATACCTACCCTTTGATAGTTAATGCTTTCTTACTTATTGTTACCAAAAAAACACCTTTCTTACAGTTGCTCTTTTGTTCAACAGGTTTATGTTTGCGCATTTCGTTCTAATCAAAAGAACCGGAATTGAAATACCCACTGATGGAGACTTTAAAGCACTCTTGTACGTCACTCTGGATACTAAATACTGTAAATGTAAATGTGAATCCCATCACCTTTGAGATAATGAAATAAATATGCTTTGAAACTGGTATTTGACCTCAAGCATGTAGGATTGAATCAGTTCGTACCAGATGCCTTCATTTTGAATACAGCTGAGTTTGCAGTAAGATGGATGTCTTACAATGTCTTAATAAGGATGGAAGAGTAAAAGAAAAGTAGTGTGTGGCACACTCACCGGCATGGTCTGACTGCCGTGCAACGCACTGATTGCAGATTGAGCTTCAGCATGCGTCGAGAACTTAACAAAGGCGCAGCCTGTAAACAGAGCGAGAGAGAGAGAGAGAGAGAGAGAGAGAGAGAGAGAGTGAGAGCGAGAGAGACACAGGACGAAACCTTTTTATTAACCAGAATGAGGAGAAATGGCGGTAAAACATTGGATGGAGGCGCAGAAGCTGGAGTAGCACAGCAGGCCGGTCCTCTGCAGGCTGTCTGCGCTCCAGGCTCCATGCACCACAATGCACTGATTAAACTGCAAAGCTTGTTAGCGCCACATGTGCCTCGACGCATATTAAACACAAACACACAACAACTGATATCATTCCATCATTAGTTCGCACATCAATCAAAAAGAAACTGTGCATTCCACTTCCTGAGGCAGGTCAATAAAACACAGCATCAACTTAAAGCACTTGAACGATTCATTTTGATTATTCTGTTTTGGTGTTTTTTTTTGGGGTTTTTTTTTCATTTCTTTCAAAAGTCCGGGATCTTTTTATACTCGGAATATCTTCGGAGGAATCAGAATGTGTTTTGACAGTCATCTTTTTCCTCTCATCCATAAAACTGCAGATTCACACAGCTACTCCCTAAACTGCAGAAATAATCTCGCAGCAATTTTCCTAAGAACTAGCAGGGGGAAACTACAACTCCCACAGTGCTTTGCTAAATGTCAGGCTATATTAGTGTCTATCAGTGTCCTCAAAGCCTCAGTGGGCAATAAATGGAGTCTGAAAAAAAAAACGGAATAAACAGGCTGAGATATGCTCTTATGTTTCCCTTACGGCTATTACACGTCCCCCGTGAAGAGCTTTTTTTTTTTTTTTGGATAACAAGCCATTTCGATGCCAAATAAGATTTCCTGGCAGATTCTCCGCACAGCTATCTTTATGCATTACCACAAATGGTCCTACCTTTACTGTTCCCATCAGGACCTCTTAGTACAGTGCACTCCTCGATGACTCCATAGGGCTCGAACAAGCGATAGACATCCTCCTCCGTCTGTTGTTTGTTCAGCATCCCCACAAACAGCTTCCTGTCTTCTGAAACACAGTGCACACATGGTGTGAAACACTATTATTCCATGCTTCATTTCCTGACTCAATCCCTTGTTCGCCGGCCCAGACTGGACAGCACTCTCCTTTCTGGACCATGGCTGAACGCAGGGATCGGCACGTTTAGCTTGCGCAGTGGAGTCTTAGCAGCCGTCGATCTACGAGCCAAGGCTGTTCATTTTAATTTGGGTGATAATTGGGTTCGGCCCCCTACTGAAAAACGTGGCCAGGCCTGTGGGGTAGGAGTGTGAGTACTAAAGTAATGGCTTAAAATAATGCTTCTTGAGAGCTGGTGTGCACTCAGACGTTCAGGAAAATATAGAACTCGCTGTGCTACTGGCCTTGTTTTTTAGTTTGTATTCATCTAGAATGATATCCATTAATAATGCTAAAATGACTTTGCTTTTACGAGTACAATTTTGCTAGTTAAGGCGTCAACCTTATTGATACTGGCAGAATGTGAATCATGGGTATGAACATTTCCCAGGTGATGTAATCCTTCACACAATTATTCAATCCACTTTCATAATACACAACAGTGCATCTTCAAACTTCATTTCCCCTCGATAAACATTAGTAAAACCAGGGGCGGGCTTAGTGATTTGGGGGTCCTAAGCAATTCCAGGTATGGGGGCCCCATACAGCCAAACACTCTTTTTACGTATAGATTTTTTTCTACGTTTGTAAATAAACTACATGTTACAAATATCTCTAACCTTTTATTTTCTCAATGTAAAATGAAATACAATTAAATTCACACAAAAAAAAAACCCGAATAAGTAATATATGACTTATATAGGCTTCTTGGTATTTGTTAAGGGTCCCCTAATGTTAATCTGTTAAGGGACCCTAGGCGGCTAAATGCCTTGCTTATTTTTTAAGTCCACCCCTAAGTAAACACTTTAAGCTACTCATAATACGTGTGCTAGTTACTATTTACACCATCCTCCTGTTTCAGCATTGGCCCTTTCTTCCTGCTGTAATCCCTCATTCCTCAACCATGTTGACTCATTTTTTGGCATTCTCGTAACCATGAAAATGCTGCTTAAAAAAATGCCAAAGTCAGTTATTCATTGTCTAGTGCTTTATCCCATCCAGGGTCGCTGGGGGCGCTGGAGTCTATCCCAGCTAGCTTAGCGCATGAGGTGGGGTACACCCTGGACAATCTCGTTAATCGCAGGGGACACTTAGAGACAGACAACCATTCACAATCACATTCATTCCTATTACATATGAATATGCCCAATCGCATGTGTTTGGAGGAAACCGGAGTACCCGGGGAAAACCTGCGATTTTTTTTTTGGATGCTGGTGATGCAGAGGTTTAAACACCTAGACAGAGCTTCCACTTTACTCCCTTCATCATCCTTAAAGAAAGTGAACTCTTTGAGCTATAAGAACAAAGAAGAAGAAGAAGAAGAAGAAGCAGCATTTCTTCAGTCACGAAATACATTAGCACAGTGTTTTCTTCGCAAATCTCTCTCTCTTGTTAGGAAGCTAGGGTCAGAGCACAGGGTCAGCAATACAGCATCCCTAGGGCTCTGTTAAGAGACTTGAGCGTCCATGCTGCTCCTACCATGCCAGAATCATCAAACGTTTTTTTTTATTTTTATATTTTTTTTTTAACAGGGCTGCCAGTTTATGTATGTCTGAATAGTAAGATCCGGTACAGTGTAGTCTACACTAGAACGGTGTAAGCACTGAACCCTTTGTATGGCTGTTAAAGCTTCAAATGTCTGCATGCTTTGCTGTTGTTTATCAGCATTTAACTGCATGCGATTTAAAATAGAGATGTCCAAAAAGACATTCCATTTTGAAATTAGTGTCTGTCTGATGCTCTTAAAGTATATAGTACGCGACAACAAAAGGAGAAGTACTGATCATGCCCACAAGCCCCTGTGGGAGCTCTGTCCCTAGACAATCTGCCCACACATGGATCTGAGGGTACGTTTCAAAATGGAGGTGATGCACTGTGACATCTGTCACAGTGGATTTTGGAGCAGTTCTCTGCAAAATCCAGAGCTCTAATCTAGGAAAGGCCAAGCGGGTCCTCGTGCGTGCCTTTTGGCAGCAGAATGAGCTTAAGGTGCTCTTGCAGATGCGCCCTTCCTAAAACAATCAGGATGCAAATCTGCCCCCAGCTCTTCGTGGCCATTACCATACAGTGTGACCTACTGTATAACAACCTCATAGGGTAGTGTAATGTAGCATAATGATAAATGGATCTAACCAGCATGGCTACAGGACACAGCTGTCCCCGTGAGTAGGCACTCACCTCTGGCTAAATGCAATAATATTTATGCTCGGCTGCAGCAGAAACACATATTCTCATCGGCGCGCAGCGGGAATAAGAATATGAAACAACAGAGAAGCTTAAAGTAGTCAAAACCTGGCCTTCGGGTTCAGCCAGCGAGTTTCTGCAATAAAGAATCACCATGGGATCATCCTAGAAACTTCCGTGCTCCTGACATGAAAGACAATCTGCTCGCACACACATTCTCTCTCTCTCTCTCACACACACACACACACGTACACCCACGTGCTATCTTTTTGGCTTGCTACGGTAATAATAAATCAGCACATTTAGGGAGCCCCATTTGCTGCGAGTGTAAACGTTGCTAAAGCATTTAGCAGCAGACCATCATGTGCTGCAAATCTGTTTAATGGGATCTACAGAAGCAAGTAAACACCATATGATGGATCATTTCCACGCACGGCCAATTTTAGCAAGCAAAATGTAATTATGCTAGTGTTGGGCGTGGTACCTCAACCAACTTCTTTCTTTTCTTGTGCATTGTGGTGGAGATGCAACGCAGAAAACGTTCTGCACTAAAATTCCAAGCCTGAGTGTTATTGACTGCAGCTCCCAAACGTGAAGCGCGAGTTTTGATGGAGTGCTTTTGTTCCCCAGCCCCACTGCCACCGGGGCCCTCTTCATTTTCATCTTCTTACTAATTGACTCGAGCTGCGTGCATTTGCATAGCTGCCTCCCTGGTGTCCTTGATGCTGGGCACAGCCCCACCAGCTGTGGTGCTGCATCCAAAGAATTACACCCATCAAGCCTCATCAACTTCACCTGCCATCCACCAGTTTTGTTTAATACTCTGCAAATGAAGCAGCACTACAATGAGAAGTGAATATCTTACGGCGAGGCACAGAGGAATTTAAAGAGGAAATAAAAAAAGGATGGGGGGGGGGTGTTTACCATTTTTGTCATTTTTATTAATAGAGACTGCACTGAAGTCTATTAAAAACATTTAGTCCTAAAATGTAACGATGCAACAATATAGCCACGATGCAGCTAGGCATGCGTTATATATTTACAGACAAAACTGTGTAATGCCTGTCCTGAGGTTGCCTCGAAGTGGTGTCCGGCTTTCCTTCAGACTCTTACAGAGTAGCAATAATGATTTGCTGCTCACGCAATATGAAGTATCGTAGTATTTTTCTTTTATAATTTAATAGATTTGTTCATACATTATCTAGCGCTTATCCTGTTCAGGATCGTGGGGGCGATGGAGTCTATCCCAGCTAACTTACGGGTACATACTGGACAATCGGCAGTTAATCGCAGGACTAACACTTAGAGACAGACAACCATTCACACACACATTCACTCCTAGGAACAATTTAGAGTAGCCGATTCACCGATGCCCAATCGCACGTGTTTGGAGTTGGGAGGGAAAACCCACACAAGCACAGGGAGAAAATGCAAACTCCACAGAGAAAGACCCTAAGTGGGAATCGAACCCATGACCGTGTTGCTGCGAGGCAGGACTGTTAACCACTCAGCCATTGTGCCACCTGTTAGATAATACACTGGCAAAAAAAATCTCTCTTTATTCATCTATATTTTATTACTAGTCGGGAAATAATTGATGAGTTAACTCTAAGTAATATTATCGTTCAAAAATAGGTTTTAAGGTTAAAATGAATTTCGAACAAATGCTTTCTGGATGAGTAGACCCACAAGAGGTACTGGCTTAGAAACGTAGCAGTAAGAGGCATCACCTGACCGGACATACTCATCATCCCGATGTCCTTTAACAGTGCTTCTAATTGGCCAATTGTGATAAAGCAAATAAAAATAAAATTGTTTTTATTGTTGCCTGAGCAGGTTAACATATTTTGATAGGCGTGATTTCCTATAATTAAATGCTAAAATAATGCAAACTTAAAAATGATGGCACCCCACACACTTCGGATGTTTTTACTATTGTTAACAGTTTTTATGTGTTTAAAATGTGTCAGTGACACAAGTATGACTTCATGTTGAAATGTATTAGCTCTGCATCATGTGCAAGCAGAAAGAAATCCTGAGACTTCTCTAGCTTCAGGGATTAGTTTAGTAAAAAAAGCATTTTAAACACTGAAATGTGTTTGGCTATATTTCAGAACATAAAGCTGTTTTGTTGATTTGAAAGTCTTTAGGGACTTTTCCATCTCGCGCCTGCATGCCAAACCGCACAATATACCGGCTACGTCTCTAAATTGCCCCGAGTTCTGTGCCTAGTGCGTTACTGCAGTCTCTGTGGGATGCAAGTGTCTTTGAAATGACTGCATTAGGTCATGAAGGGGACGGATTAAGTGGAATATAGGGACACTTTAGAAAAAAAAAATAAACCAGCACTAACGCTTTTCATGCGTAATTCGACTTCCAACCTTAAGCTCACATTAACAAAGTACAGCTGCTGCATGAGGCTGATGAATTAGTTCAACACTTAAAATGATTTTTTATTAAATAGGTACTAATATTTAAATAGTAACTGAATGCAAATACAAGGGATTTTAATGACAAAACCTAATAGTGACCCGATTGCAAAAGTAATGGAACAACAAAAAGAGAAATAAGGGTAAAAAAAAAAATGCAACGCCAGTTTAAAAAGGTAATCCAACAACATGGTCATACAGTCTGGGATCAATAAGGCTAACAGAATAACCAAAGGCAATGCAGAATGCAGCAAAAGCAGAACTTAAAACGGGAACAATACAAGATGCAGTGTATATACTGCATATATATACAGTATATATAAATAGCGTAGTAAGTGACTGGTCAAATTGGTCACGGGTGTGTCTAATTAGAAGTCCTGCAATTAAGCGGATGATTGCTGGTGGTTGCTGGGGTTTGGAGTCCAAGGCAGCCATGTTTGGTGGCCACGTTACTGGGAGTAGTGGAGTTTCAATTCAAGGTACAATTTTAATAACTCTTTGATTCTAGTTTGGAAATGGAGCCATTTAAAAGCGGAAAAAAACCCCATTCCTGTTTCCCCACCAGCCACTTTGGGTCCACTTTTGCACCGCACCCTACATTCTAATGTAAATAATGTCTACATTCTAAATGACAGCCTGCATTTATTGTACGTATATGCACACGCTGAGATGGCTCACGACTCATCGCCTCAGTTTTATTTGTCTTCTGTTGTTGTTGTTGCCAGTTGATTTGATTTGAATTGTAATCTGCAATGTCCTAGACTCGAAAGGGTACATGCTCACCCTCAAATTTGAGGTGCATTGTGGGATGTCATTAGGAGCCGAAACTCGTCCTACAGTGGTGCTAATAAAGTGGCCTAGGATCAATTCTTCACTGGGACAACCTAGTAAATGGCCAAAAGCCCAATTAGTTTACTCTACACGGACCAACGTGTCAATCTCCATCTGATAAGCCAGGCTAGGAGTGTGGGGTGGAATGGAGGAGAGCGGGGATTTTTTTTTTGGAATAACTTTGCAGATGACTGTCTCAGGTGAAAAGCCTCGCGCGAGCGAAAGACAACGAGCCGTTAGTGACATCCACAGTAAGCAGCTTCAGGGCCCTGTAAAGTAAATGCTATTACTCTAATAGCAAGCTCTCAGGCAAGCGGAGAGCCACTCTTCATCAGCTGTCAAAGTCCAAGTGTAAATTCTGTGGATGTATGAAAAAATATTAGCATTTTGATGCGGAAGGACAACACGAGCTGACAGATATTAGGTAGCGTTCGGCTGCAAAATGCGGCGCTTCGCACTGGCAGATGATAAAACAATGCCAGCCGCGAGAGCAACTACGATAGTTTGTTGTCTCCTGCCAGGATTGCGGCTGCTTTTAGTCCAATTAAAATAACACAACACATAGACCTCCATCATGAAGCCACGGATAAACAAACAGACAGTTAGGGTGATACTAATTAACCTATCGTAACATTGGAAGAGCTTAATCCAATTTATTACAAGCCCAGATCTTGTAGTGGTACAAGAACTAATGAAGTATACCCATCCCCTCTGACCTCTTTGTTTCCGTTTCTCTCTTTCAAAGCTTATGATGAAGCGCCTTAACGCTTCTTTCGCAACGCTTCCATCTAATTCTTTCTCTTTCATTGGCGTTCTCTTTGATGAACGGTAACACATTTAAATGTTTTCCAGCCATGCTCTATCCAGATCCGGGTCTCAGAACTATTTCCATCCTAAATACTGATGCAAATCCTTTCATTTTAGATCATCAATAGATAATCTGAATGAATTTCACATTTAATGATGGCAGTAAAAGCAAAGTACAAGGTAACCTGATCACCTTTTGTTTTTTTTGTTTTTTTAAGTTAGCATGAGGAGTTTATTGCTAGCAGGACTGGATAGGGAATAAGGATATTTACAGACCATGCAATAAAAAATAAATACATTGTAATAGCCAGTATATTGTTCGGTGTTGATCAGTCAACATCGCACACTAACAAGGGATTCAAATGTAATGAAAAGGATTAAACAACTTTTATTCTCAGCTAGACAGAAGATAAACAAACCTGTTCTTTACTATAACCTGACTCAGCCCAAGGTAATTAATTCAGTTAGCTAATACACTTTAATTATTTAACTATTAACTGGCGATTGTCCAGGGTGTACCCCGCCTCACGCCCTAAATTAGCTGGGATCGACTCCAGCACCCCGTGACCCTGAACAGGATAAGTGCTAGATAATGGATGGATGGATGGATGGATGGACGGCTGGATGGATGGATGGATAGATGGATGGATGGATGGACGGACGGATGGATAGATGGACGGACGGATGGATGGACGGATGGATGGACGGATGGATGGAAGGATGGATGGATGGATATGCACAACTGTCTTCACATGTTAGCCATTGAACACTTTGGATTAATATAGTTATTAAGAGTACTGAAAATGTACTTGCTCTGAAAAAACGATTACTGCATAACTAATTGAGATGCTACTATAAACTCAGTGAAAGAAACCAGTACCGTAGGGACTCCAGACAATTAGGTGAATGACTGCTATAATCAATGGTTTACACATGCACCATTTTTACCTGGGCCAGGAACAATTACCAAATGCAAGGGGTCGAGTGTACAGACTTGCTTATGTGATAATGGAAATGGCACCAACATGCAAACGATGGATATTGGTGTCTATTTTGACAGACCAGAAATACAGGTCTTATCAATGGTTTGTCAAGAGGTTTGTCAACCTCTTATGGAAAAAAAAAAAAAAAAAACGTGATCGATGAAAAATCTCCGTCCTGTTTTAAGGAGCCGAATGACAAAGAAAGGAAAGCAAAGGAAAATCTCACTACTTGGGCTTCAAGCCATTTTGGGTTAATGGAGCTGTACGTTTTGTACTGCCAAAATCGTGCCTCAGCTTCTAGTCGATACAGGACTCCTTTTAAGGACAAACAGGGAGCAGTTATTGCTCTGCCTAATGGCCAAGTTTCATCATCGTCCTTTTTAGCTGTACTTTTCACAGTCAGTCACCATCCAGCAGCGCCTTGATATGAATACCGCAACTCATCCATCACCAAGCAGTCTACTGGGATGCATAGGACTCCAAGTGATTTCACACACACACACACACACACACACACACACACACACACACACACACACACACACACACACACACACACACACCAGGCTGCCAAACATTTCATCCAAACTGTGCAATCCAAATGTGGCATGCTGTTGCAACTATTGCATCATCTTGCACCGGGGTTTCGAATAGAGAGAGCACAAATCACACAGAGATCACTCTCTGCAAGTGGCTGAGACGTTCCCTTCCCGCTCACTTCAAGCAGGTAAAAATAAAATAAAATCACACCCGATTTCTTTTTGAAAGACGACTGACAGAGAAATTTCTCAAGCTTTTCACATCGATGGTGTTATTCAGCACTCAGATTATTTTTCGTTCCCTGTTTTTTTCCCCACATCCAGTCCACTCACTCACTGCTGCCCAAATCCTGGTGCACTGTCACGTGACTGGAGGCAGCTCCAGTGCCTCAAATAAACAACACACCTTTAAAAAAATAAATAAATAAATAAATAAAAATACACCTTGCAATACGCCCAGTGTGAACTCTGGGGTGAAAAAGAGAGTAAAATTGAAAATTCTTTTTTTTGCCCATCTTTCACTGCAAATATACACCCAACATGATAACAAATCAGAGCCTAGTACCAGTTTCAACATGTTACAGAACACGGAATAAATCACCATTTTGCCACGTGATGTTCACTTGTCCACCATATAAACATTTACAGCACTATTAACTTTATGCCTTCAGAATCCTGCTGACTCTGCTTATTGGGTCTCAGGCTGTTTCCATTATGCTTTATATGGACAAAAGTATTGGGACACATGCATATAACATCCAAATGTTTTTTTTTAACATCCTATTCCAGATTTGTCTCACTCTAACTAAAGGGCGGTTCTAGACCCTTAGGGTGGCTTTAGTCCCCATGTCTGTCATTTCAGCCTCAAACTATCAAACTATCAACATGTATCAAAGTTTCAAAGTTTCAAAGTTTATTGGTCACATGTACATTATACGCGGTACAACATACAGTGAAATGCTTTGACGACTAACTGTACATT
>JAOUQX010000003.1:10667782-10680169 GCA_028566295.1 Liobagrus marginatus
AATGTACAGATAGTCGTCAAAGCATTTCACTGTATGTTGTACCGCGTATAATGTACATGTGACCAATAAACTTTGAACTTTGGTAGCTTGCCTGGTGCGAGGCTTGAACCTCCAACCCTCTGATCACTGACCCAGAGCCTTATACCGTTGAGGCACCACCCCCACCACCCCCACCACCCCACATTACAGTTTAATTCCCAATACAAAGGCAATTCAATGTGTTTCTTTATCATATATCTGAGTCGCGAATTCTTCCGTTCCAACCGTAACACACCACGTCTTCGTGAAGCCGTGAAGATGTTGTTAGGCTGGAACAGTGGAACACAGACGTTCTGCGCAATTTTTGTGCCTTCAAATTTTTTAGAAATCAGATATGGATCCAAGGGTAAGGTGAACGCAAACTCGTGAAAAGTTACGAATGGGTCACTGTTGGATTCGTTTCGCCGTTTCGAAAGAATCATTTACGGCAGGCAGCAACAAGGGAAATAATAAAGCTGTGACAAAGGAAGAAGAAATAGAGCTACAGTTATGCTGTGCGTTAAATACTGCAGAATTTGAACACGGTGAAGGTACGTACACGGATATAACGCAAACATGAGTTGGGGTGCACATGCACTGTGCAGAAAACTACTTTCCATGTGTAAAATAGCTGAGGACAAAAGGATTCGGCTGAATATTAACACAATAAAGAAAGGCGCTCTGGATTCTTATATTACATCTCTAGGTATAAAAATGACCATGAACGCAGAATCATATTTCACACATTTCCAGCAACTACTGCAGCACTCGAAAATGTTAGCAAGATTTCAGGTGTTTGGAGAAGAGTTCTGTGTGTGTGTGTGTGTGAGAGATCCGGTAGGGAATGATCTATTTTTTCCCCATTATCCAGGCTGCATACATGGGGCTCATTTACATTCATGGTTATCCAGATAATGAAGCTTTCAATCCAGGAGATCCTGCGGTGACAACAATGAACCCAATTACCTCCCGCCGCCTGCGTGATGGGATGGCACACTCCGAGACAGATGGGAGAGAAGGAGCTCGGCCTGCAAACCAATCACATTCATCTCACGCTTGCCCCAGCTCCTGATCAAATCGCAACGTATCAGCGGGCTGAGGCCAAACCCTCAGCAGCAGTACATCCCACATCACAGCCGCTGAGTTCCCACATGCACAGACCACGAGACGGTGTTGACATACAACAACGAGTTTCAGCATGGAAGTGAAGTAAATATGTGCGTTTTCTCCTTCTTTCATTTACTGAAACAGTATTTAGCACAGTTGGATAAATATTGGCTAAAAACATTTGACCTTAGTTGTGGTCATTCATGGAAATCAATTTATGCAAAGCAATTAAAGACATTTCTGATTAACAGGAAACGACCTACATGATGAGTTATGAATTAATTACAACATAAAACGCTTCCAATTCCGACTGTCACTGTAATTCTTTGCTATCTATTTCCGCCCTTCTGTTTATTACTTATTGTGCATTGGTTTTACCTTTACAAGTCAACGGGGAGTTTTGTATCTTATTCCTGCTTTTGACTCTTACTCTTATCCTAATACGGATTTATTTTACCTTATATGTTCCCCCTACCTTTGCCTAATATATAATCACATATATAATATACCGAGTAATATGCTCCCCATGCCTCACAGGTTTCTAGGTACTCCAGTTACATCCCTCAATCCAAAAACATGCGTTTTAGCCTTAATGGCACTGGCACACAATCCAGGTTGCCGCTGAAGCCCTGATCCGTCCACCATCCACCTCACCAGCGAACCTGCCCATGATTTTCCTAGTAACGGTTTTGGACGCATCACCAGCTGTAATGCTGTGCATACATGATTCAGTATAAAGATGTGTGTTTGTAATCATGCTGTCCCACTCAGAGCTCGGTGTTTACTGTGACAAGCAGACCTGTTGTTAGAATGCTGAATTCCTCCTGCCTGCTCCCTCACCAATTTATTCCTCTGCTGATGAATGCTGACTGGAACAAGGAGAAAATACAATGTATGGAAGCAAGGTAAAAGGGGAGGGGGGTTATGGTGGTGGTGGTGTTGGTGGTGGTGGTGGTGATGGGGGAGCAGTTTACTGGCAGCGCTGCAAGGCAGGTGAGACTCGGCAGAGATGTGACCATCCCGAGGATTAATGGTCCCCGGGGAAGCCGAGGTAAGTGCACGCTGCCTGGGCCTGACATCTTTGTACTTGTAAGAGCACACAAATTAACCAGGTGACACGGTGAATAATGACCAGGGCGCTTCTATCAGTCCCGTTTAACAATGCATACAAAAGTGCTGGCTGTAGAGGAAAGAGAAAAGCGAAAATGTAAGAAAGAATGTGTGCTTAAGTGTTTAAGTTATAAATGAGGTGCTTGTGTAGAGACCAGATCTCCTTCAATCCCTCGTTATACTCAATGTAAGATCGTACCGCTAAAGGGTTAGAGCGGGAATACTGTACGTTGACGTGAGCTTTTTGTATGAGTAACAATTCTGATCAATCAGCACAAAGGCATATACGCCAGATGTGTGATAATTCTGCGTGTCTAAAAAATGTGGTTAATAATCAGGTTGAGGAGAAGCACAGTAGGAGGTCAGGACACTGTGTTTTAACTGCTTTTTACTGTAATCGCTACAACCTGTTTTAAACACTGTCCGTTTTATACATTCCTTTTATTTCTGTTCATTTGCAATGCTCTGAGATCAACTGGCACTAATTCCATAAGTACCAGGGCCGGGCAAGTAGTAATATGTTTTTTTCACCCCATTAACAGTTTACATAAAGTGTCTTTTTTCTTTGCAGTATTGTAATTCGTTATTGTTTAAGTGGCGAAAGACAAGCGAGCATTGAGACGCGCCGAAGCTTCGGAAGGTACCGCAGGAACTTGACCAGATTTGATGGACAGCCAGCAGCTGTTTGTTACTGTGTCACTGTGATGCACATTATACATGTCTCCTTCTCTCTCTCTCTTTCAGTAACGACATGGCGGCCGGTATTGCTCAGCTCCGCGCAGCCACACAGCTGCACGGCATATCTTGTGGGCTACCGTGGATCTTCCGAGCTCACCATTTCCCAGCTCAAACGAACCGCCGAATCCGACACGAGGGTGCCAGCATGTTGACTTAACCACTGAAAGCACACGCCACCAATTTAATCCCCCACAACGCCTGGCACTCTATAATAAAGCCACCAGGGACCAGAAGCAGCAAAGCCCTAGCTGACAGTGGGCGAAGCATAGCAGGGAAGACAAAAAAAAGAAAACATGACCCCAAGCTTCAATCCACTGGCTTTAATTCCAACCTTGCTCAAATTCTTGCATATCCTGGTTTCATACTTTCCTAACCAATTTGTTTTAAGCGACTAAATCCTTCTCTGGAGCTGTTGCTTTTCCTCATGCACAGCCTCTGGTTTAGCCTGGCCTTTTTGACTAGCTACGTGTAGAAACAGCCGGGCAGACTTAGGCAATCTACTTTGTTAGTCTATCTAATCATGCAAGCCATGTTTCACAGCTCTGATAAGCACAGTGCCTCCAGAAAGGTTTGGACCAATGGCATACGTGCATTCACTAAGCTAATTTGCAGTACACTGGCAAGGCTTTCACACCATTTGGAGATGCACTTTAGATTTCACCAGGGAGGTGAGACTGTGGTTTATGGACATCCATAGTGTAATATGTTGTGTTGTGCACACTGGCTTGAATTGGCATGCATTAGCATCCGTAGCCGTTTTATCGCTATTTTATACATTGTCTCAACAGTGTGACCATACACTCATTATTCATGTGAGTGTTTTTTGATCCTAAGATATCTATGTACAACTGTTTCCACACAAGCTAGCCAAAATTGTTTCTGCACCTGCCCTAAAAGCTGCAACTGAGACCGAGCTCCTCCAGATGCTCCTAAATGCTCTCCATCGGTACAGTGCGCTCTCCATGTTAACACAAGACCTATAAGTGGCTCTGCATCGGTGCCAACGTAAGGCTGGCGTGCACTCGTGCCAAAACGCTGGTCTGTCACAATCCTGGCAAGCCTAATCCAGCTGGTTCTCTCTGGAGCATGCCAGTGCCTCCTGTTTCCAAACACGTCAGTGCTTAGTGTGAGGTGCTCGAGAACACATGGCACTGCTACTGCCAGCCGTCAAACTGCACCTGCTGATCCTTAGCCAAATGTGCTGCTTCAGAAAAGCTTACATTCAAGAGCAACGCCAGTGTGTGGTTTTCTCTCATGGGTGATCAGTGGTTTCATAGCTTTCATGCATCACAGCCGTGTTGTCGACAGTTTCTAGTCTATCAAGAGCCACCCTCATACCCGTGATCCTGTTGAGGGTCGTGGGGGCGTTGGAGTCTATCCCAGATAATTTAGAGTGTGAGTCGGGGTACGTCCTGGACAATCGCCAATTAATCGCAGGGCTAACACTTAAATACAGACAACAATTCACACACACATTCACACCTATGGACAATTTAGAGTAGCTAATTCACCTATGTACAATCACATGTGTTTGGAGGTAGGAGGAAAAACCAGAGTCCCCTGGGAAAACCCACGCAAGCACGATGAGAACTTGAGATTCAAACTCCACACAGAACAACTCTGGGCTGAAATCGAGACCACTTCATATTCTTCTTCTTATTATTAATAATAATAATAATACTTATTATATTTCCATCTTAGAAATTGGACTATACATCACTTGTATTATCATAAAGTAAAGTCATAATTACAATAGCTCTGGTCATCATTTCAATAAGTAAGATCTGAGGCAATTCACTGCTGTTTATCCTTACAACAATCGTAATTTCAGAGATTCATAATCCTTTATTTACTGATACATTCATTCATCTTGGAAATGCCAGGAGGAAAACCATGGCAACGACGGTGAGACTGTAAACTGAGCTCAAGATCAAACAGGAACCTCGGTTGTGTGAAGTGACACTACTACCTGCTGCACCACCGTAGGAGAGGATAACAGATTAATAACATTACTGCATAGTGAAATACTTTTCTTTGCGTATCTCAGTTTAGGAAGTTAGGGTCAGCCATGCTGCATTGCCCCTGGAGCATGGAAGGGTTAAAGGCCTTGCTTAGGGGCCCAACAATGGCAGCACTGAGGTTTGAATGCCAATCCTCCGATCAACAATCCAGATTAGGATGGCTAAGCTTTATAATTAACATTATAACAGTTTCGGTGCTCATGTATGCCGAGAAAGGTAAACAACGCTTCAATCTGCTCTGTGAAACTGTAGTATGACAAGTCATTATACTGTATGTCATATGTCCAAATATGTCGTCCGAGAGAAAGCGCATGCATGGGTAGTGATAGGGGTAAGCTACATGTAGCAAATTCGCAAATGGGAGTAATTGGGGTAGAAACATCTCCATCTTGTCCAGGCTGCAGTTTTTAGATTTGAGAAAGAGGTGTGGATGAGGACGTGTGCAGGATCTTATACTGCCAAACTGATTCGTCTCCGCAGATAGAGACGCCCTTTAGCCACGGCCGGATGTGCACAGCAGTGCGCCAGGGAGATAAATGCAGGAGCGCTGATGGCAGATCGTACACGGCTGAAGGATGTTCCGCCGACTTCCCACCGCAGATGCATTTTCAGCCGGACTAAAATAATGCGATATGCGATCATTTCCTTTCTCCCGTCTCATTTGTGTCACCTGTACACGGCTGAGCAAAGGGAAGGCACAAGGCTTCTTCATTACTTCATTACAAAAAGAAAGATAAACAGGATTTCTGATTCACGGAGACCGGTCAAGGGCCGAGTTTTTAAAGATGTTCATTATTCGAAAAGCAAATGGGTTTCATGCATAAGAGCCGGCTGTTTGTCGATGTGTTTAGAGAAAAGACGTGCTTGTAATTCCATGGCCTCGAACAAGTCGTGCACCTGCCTGCTGTGTCAAGTAGCGAACAGCAGGTGGGAATGAGATGATGATCATCAGCAAGCACCTTGTTTACTCTTCTTTAAATAAATTTGAGGATCTTGTTTTGCCAGATTAATAATGCAGATTGTACACGACGGAGGCTAAGAATAGCCGTGGAAAAGCCAGCGGGGGAGGATCCAGCAGCAACGGGGACTGACATGACATTTATCGGCATGCTGGGCCATTATGTTTCTGCTGGGATTATCTATCGAGTGCAGTCCCATCAACAATGCCTTCAAATATGACGTTACAATTCTTGCTCAGAAAACAAGTTGATTTTTTTTTAGATAGCTTCTCATCTGTTGTGAGATCCACAATGTAGTTTAGATGAAATTGAAAATCATCCTCAGTCCCATTTATTCCCACCTTCACTGTAGCTTCAAGGTCCTGCACACTCAAAGTTAATCCCAGTTTCCAGGACATTAGCAGTAGCAGTCATGTCGCTCTCCCTCAAGCATATTTCACTGCTCCCTTATTCCCTCACAATATCAGTGGAAGGCAGATGCCCATAGCCAGGTCCAAGTTTTTTTGTCTAGAAAACAGCATTAAAGAGATTCTAGTCTGTTTCTCTAAATCTCCGGCGACATAAATAGACCACGGGGCTATTGAATATTGGGGGAGTGTGTGTGTGTGTGCATGTGTGTAAGTGTGCGAGATTCATAAACTTTCCCCACTAAAATCCTCTAGCAAGGGCCAGAAAGATCAATACTTTTCAAATCTTTTTGATTCATTATATGATGTTGTCATGTCATCTATCTGAGCACAGCGAGACCCATCAATGTAGTCAACCTGGAAGCCGTGAAGAAATGAACAATGCTCGATATATAGAGCAGATTTAACACAGAGAGCTAATATGACTAGTGTGCAGCGAAGGATTAGCATGAAAGTCAGCGTTTAAAATATTCAACCTGTTTCACGTTAATATTATTCCACTAATTTACATAACTAGGTACAAAGCCGGCGAATTATCTGCAAAACCATCACATGCAGTGATCTTCAAAATAATAATAATAATAATCATGATCATCAGTTCTCCCTGTGCTTGCTCCCTGGGGTTTCCCCGTGGACTCTGGTTTCTTCCCACCTCCAAACACATGTGATTGGGCATAGGTGAATCGGCTACTCTAACTTGTCCATAGGAGTGAATGTGAGTGCGAATAGTTGTCTGTCACTAAGTGTTTGTCTTGTGATTAACTGGCGATTGTACAGGATGTACCCCGCCTCATGCCCTAAATTAGCTGGGATAGACTCCAGCGCCCCCACGACCCTGAACAGGATAAACGCTAGATAATGAATGAATGATTATCATCAAATTCGGATGGTATTTATCACATACACATACATGCCGTGAAATGTTTTTATTCCACATATCCCAACTTATGAATTTGAACGCTGGGGTCAGAGCGCAGGGTCAGCCAGAACATGCGGCACACCTGGAGCAAGTGAGGTTAAGGGCTTTACTCAAGGACCCAATGATGGTCGCTTGCCTAGTGTGAGGCTTGAACCCCCGACCCTCTGATCACTGTCTCAGAGCCTTAACATTGAGCCACCCACCATGTGGGTCATCATCATCATCATCATCATCATCATATAGATCATTTTTAGCATCTTTTTCAAACCCTAGATCATTTTACACATCGTGACCTGGAACTTTAAGGCCAGGATGAGTCTGCCCTAAAGAGCACCAACCCCACAACACACAGCCCTTGTGGCTTGAGTCTGAAGCTTTAGCACAACCAGCAGCCAATGAACAACTACAAAGAAGAGCCAACCATTATAACAGAAGACAAATGCATAAACAAACATAAAAACACAACTCCAGCATGAGGCAGCAGCAGATTAAACATGGACAGGCAATTTGCAGGGAAAACGTTGATACCCTGCTATTTGGAAACATTACTTGTGTGAATATGCCGGCTGTCGCCAGCTGGTTCAGGAGCTGGAAACAAAAACGTTGAGAATGTTCCAGTAAAGTCGGGGAATTGTAGCACTGTACCAACTTCCCATCGCCTCACCTCCACACCAGCAGGGGTCACTTCATAGCACTCTGTGTATGCCTTCATGAATGTGCCACTTCGTTTTTTTTTTTTTTTATACCTAAAGCAAACCCACATATATAGGAACATAAAATCCTTCTCACAGTTCCACTGTGGTTATATGCTTGCTTTAAGTTTCTTAACCATCCACAACACATGCAGTTCCGAAATCAGCCAACAAGCACAGCTCTGTATATCTGCATCAGTGTAGAGCTTTTGGAGAGAAGATGCGGACAAACACTTGCTCAGTGCTTGATTAGATTGTGTTTTAGGCGTACATTTATTATAAAAGGGAGGATTTGTGTAATTGCATGCCTCAAAAATATCTTTGAGAAAATTGCCATCTAGGAGTCCCGTAAATTTGAGCAAAAAGTCACACACTGGCAAATGCATGGCAAAATATATACTATATATACTATATATAATAATAATAATTATTATTATTATCATTATTAATAGTGGGGAAATGGGGACAGCTGGGGTAAGAGTAAAGGGCGAGCCAGAGAAAGCGAGCAGAGGAAGGGTTAAGGGCCTTGCTCAAGGGCCCAATGCAATGATGGTAACTTTCCAGTTCACTAGAATAACACTATAATAAATACATTATATAAAATATAACTATAAATATTTATTATATTAAAATATATAAAATATAATTATAAATATATCATAAATGTTAGCATATATGTATGTTTGTTTTTGTTTTTTTTAAACATACATATATGCCAACATATCTTTGTACCTTAGTTCTGCCTTTTTCATTATTTAGTACTGACTAGTTCTTAATAAAATTCTTTTATTTATTTAGTGTATAGTCAAAAGAAACGGATAACGCTACTGGTTTCATTTGCAATTTACACTTAAACTAATGTCCTAAGCAGTGAACTAAGTACACAGAGCACGCGTACTCCACCATTGATAGAAAACTCACTAAACACTGCATATAGAACACAAACACGCCTCAGGCACCTTTCTTTATTCTTTATTCTTTATTTTTTAACACAACCTTGCACTGTAATTGTGTGTGGGTAGTAATTCCTCTTGCTCATCACGTCTGTCCTCCCTCACACTGAGATTTCTGCTGGCTTTTTTTTTTTTGTAATAGTGCATCTCTGTCATTAGTCCGGCGTTCGGTTGGAGGAAGCTAACCTGGAGAGAAAAGCCGCTCGGCTCTGATCTCGCTTATGAGTCTGTCCGGCATCAAAGCATGCTTTGAAGTCCAGGTACTTGTAAAGATTGGTCCAGGTGAGGGTTCGAATAGCTGAAGGTGGGGCATAAGAGGAAGCGAAGCCTTCAGCTACCTTTGTGTACGTATACTGTCCTTCATGTTTATTAGGGGGAAAGCAATCAGCGAATCTGCAGCAGGTCAGCTTTCATTCTTACGTTGATTTCGTGTACCTTTGGCAAAGATTATCCTTCAGAAGGGAAGTTACAATCTTGTTCACCCCAAGATTTAGCAATTTAGTGATCACCGAAACGAACGTGAAATCAAGCAAGCTGCGATGTTCGGATGAGCTGGAAATGATTCAAAATTGATGTCGATTTTCCACACAATTAGGGCGTATGACGTGCCACGGACTTCAATATCGCAATACGCATTCAGCCATAGTCCTTCAATTACGAGTGTCAAAAAAATCATAGACAGTAAATAAATGTGTCTTTATTGATAGTAATTTCAGAAAAGGAGGAATCCTGTGCTTAGAATTTCCCCAATTCAAGCAAAAAATAATGCATCAGAAATTTCATTTTTTTTTTTTTTTTAAATGTTAATAGACGTAACATGAGTATGGTATGCATAAGAAAGTGTGCATTACATTGAAAAATAAAAAACACTGGAATTTACCTACAGGAAAGATTCAGAAAAGTGACTGCTTCTGATTGTGGATACTGACAGGAACTTAGTGTTGCTTTCACAAAGGAACCAACAGAAATAAAAGTAAATGAGCAAAATCCATGAAGCTAATGAGAAGCAACTTAGGTGACCTTTATGATGATCTGGACCAATACCAACGCCTGACCTCACTAATACCGCAGAGACTAGTGTAGAGCCTGCCCAGCAGCAGGAATGTGATGTTTAACAGGCACATATAGGTGTGATGACCATGGCCATAAACCTTTGACAATCCAATGTATGAGCAGACCTACAGGTATGAGTAAGAGACCAGCATGCCCAGATGCTGAACATTCCTTCACGCTCCACAGCAAAAGGTTACATCGTCATTTCTTCCAGCTGTCCAAACGAGCTTGCCCATTACTTTCACGCTCATTTAGCCAGCAGCAGCCTCACCGAGCCGCCTCACCCCCCCCCCCCTTCCCACCATCAGCACAAGTAAGCACTGTTTAGAGCCGTTTTGCTGTGTCTCACGGACCAGCTTGACTTTAGCATAATTATGGCCCCCAAGCAGGCCTGTGTTTTTGCTCCAAGGTCTAACGGCTGTCTGCCGCTGGGCTATTTTTGGATGTGTGGCAGGCGTCATAAATAATGGAGCTGTAAACGATCCATGGCAGGTCTTGCAGACAGATGGACCGAGTTAAGGAATGAGGAGAGCAAAAGAGGGAGAAAGTGATAGGATTTAAAGGGCAAAGAACGGCATAAAGAAGAAAAAAAAGGACCTTACTAATTCCAGGGTGTTCATAACCCTCTAAGCTTAGAATTCGGACTCCATCAGTCTTCATAGACATTATGCATGATTTCTTACAGCTATTTAAGTTTATTTATGTATTTGCTTGTTATTTATTCTAACAAATTGATTAAAAGCATTGAACTGATGTTGAAATATTATTTTAGTCTCACTCCTATAATAACCTTCTATTAATAATCCTTAATAATCCTTGTCCTATAATAACCGTGTAGAACACTTGACTTCTGTCACTCCTACCGTAACACCATGTCTTTATTGAGATCAGTAGCTTTGTGCACAGGGGCATCGTCATGCTGGAACAGTTTTGGGGTCTCATAGTTCCAGTGAAGGAATAATGTAATTCTACAACACACAAAGACATTCTAGACACCTGTGTGCTTCCAGCAGTTTGTGGGAAGATGCACTTATGTGGGTACGTGGGTGTGCGCGCAAAAGGTCCACAAACCTTTGGACATATAGTGTTCATATACACAGACATATCCTGTATATGTGTACATATATCAGTTATATTTCTGGAGGTGTCTAAGCAAACCTATCAGACATTAAAGATGTAGATAAAGCGGGACATAAATGCTTAACATTTCCTCCCACTTGAATATGAGCCGTATTCATCATTCATTCATTATTTTCATGGGTCTCAGCATACATTACCAAGTGTATCAGGCAAAAAAAAAAAAGTTATTTTAGGTTCTCTTAAATCCCTAACGCTTTGCACCATGAAACAAAGCAAGTGCAGTAGAAGATGAAGCTTCTCTCTCTCTCTCTCTCTCTCTCTCGCCCTCTCTCTCTCTTTAATCTATTACACTGTACCTTACTGCCACTACTGAGTGCATATGTATATTAGAGGTTACAGTGCAGTTTGTATGAACGGGATGTATATACGTACCTATGATTTGTCCTAGATAGATGTAATTACCCTCTAACCTCAGATTCAGTGTTTCATTTGGAGCAAAAGTGTCAGACGCAACAAAATCTATGTCCAGTTAATTACATCGTGCTCTAGACGCCCGGCCTTTTGAGACCCGAACTTTTTTTTACAACATAATCAAGGTGAATCAAATCTCATTTGGCTGCCGTTGCTTTAGACGTTGCAGGCAAATAACCTCGTCCTGAGGCACTGGATAGAAGACCCGACTGTCAGCGCAGTGTAAATCCAAGCCCCGAGCTTCCTACATGCAATCAGAATGCTGATTTTGTTTGGTGGCCTTGGATTCTACATGTAATATTCATCTGTTTGATTTAGCACACTTGTGATTAAAGCTCCTTGAGATATTTGAAAGTGAGCGCAGTGTGTGGGAAGGCTGCAATAAGCCACTCAGATGGTGCTGGAGCCGTGCGGAACGTTCCGGAGGCTGCTGTTTGGCGTGCTGCGTCTCAGCGCGGCTCTGCGGCTCAGCAGCGCTAATCTCCTCCCATCTGCTGATGGAGCTGCTCGCCCTGCACGGAGCCCAGAACCTGCTCCACCCCATCTGGGCTGCTCCCACCCACTGTCCGTAAGTCGGTCTGTGTGCGTCTGTTTGGAAATAAGGGGCTAATACCTATATATATAAATATATATAGCGATGCGTCAATACCAGATGGATAATGAGTATGCCGATATTGATACTGATATTTATTTCCTTTCTTTAACAGTGAGTGCAGTCGGCTTTGCATCAATTTATGCCACATTCGGTCTGGGAAAACCGACGATATCAATATTAACCACTATATAGGTGTGTGTGTGTGTGTGTGTGTGTGTGTGTGTGTGTGTGTGTGTGTGTGTGTGTGTGTGTGTGTGTGTGTGT
>JAOUQX010000003.1:10787206-10800527 GCA_028566295.1 Liobagrus marginatus
ATACTATAAATCTGTACACGATATAGGTATACATCGTATATATGACTATATATATATATATATATATATAGTAAATATAGTAATAACAGTAGTAATAGTATATATACTATTTATAGTAATACACCATCCAATATTGTGCAATTGTGTGTGCAAAAGAGAGCAAAAGAGAGTCTCAGGAGATGAAGGAAAAGTGAAAGGGCTGGAACCGAGAAAAAGAAAATCTATCTTTAATCTATATATCTATATATCTATAATCATCAGGAGAGAATTCACAAAAAAATGTCCTTGATGTTTTTTCTGATTTAAGGTTTAAATCAAATTTCCATCACAACTGCATCCTTAAAGCTTTGTGAATGGTACATCCCTTTGCTATAATATGGCAGGAACGAAGGGGTTTTGATGGGTATTGGATGCATTTTCTAAAACCTCAACCACATAGAGTACATAACCACAGCAATGACCCAACGCTTCAGTTCCAAGGAAAGAGTAAATGAATCACTGTGGCTCATCTATGCAGAACATCATCTGGCGAAGGGGAGGCTGTGGTAGCTCAATGGTAAAAGGCTCTGGGTTAGTGATCAGAGGGTCAGGGGGTTCAAGCCTCACACCAGGCAAGCTACCATCATTGGTTCCTTGAGCAAGACCCTTAACCTCACTTGCTCCAGGGGCACTGTTTGTTCTGGCTGACCCTGCGCTCTGACCCCAGTGTTCAAATTCATATAATGGGATATGCGGAATATAAACATTTCACTGCGTGTATGTGTAAGTGATAAATAGGATCTGAAAAAAAGAAAATCCAACAATTTTTTTATCTTGAAAGAAAACAAGAGGCTCTGAGGTTTGCGTTTGTAATGTGTTGCATCTGCAGTTGTAGTTCTTGCATTTCTTACATAATCTCAATAAGCCAAAAGATTTACATTGCAGTTTAGTGAGAAATTTACTGCTGACTATAATATGTGTCATTGCCCTAATATTAATAATAACAAAATGGAATAAAGAGACCAAGTTTATTTAGTGTTTCATGAAATGAACATTTTACCATCACACGGCAGTCTGATTATATAGTTTGAACTATACATGTCAAAAAATATAATGTTAGAATTCTTTTAAAAATTTTTAACCATTTCACACCACATGCTGTGGTGTTTGTGTTGTGGATCATTACATTTATCTAAGTTAACCTTTACAACATAATTATTACTATTATACATTATATCAGTCAGCATTTTATCACAGTGGCACTTGGTGTGTGCAGAAATACACTCAAATGACTTTAATCCACATACACGTATATTCATACACTACGTACTGGACAACGGTACTGGGACACCTGACCATCAGAACCTATTTAAGATTTAGTCTCACTCTTAATCCTCAATAACCTCCAAAGTTCTGGAAATGCTTTCGCTAGAAATTGGCATGCGGCTGTGGGAGGGGGTTTGCTCATTCATCCATTCATTATGTTGGGTGATGAGGTTTGGGAGTGCACTTCCAATTTATCCCAAAATTGTTCAGTGGGGTGGAGGTCATTGCTCTGTGCAGGACACTTGAGGTCTTCCACCCCAACCATAACACATCATGTCTTCATGGAGCTCAGAAGCTTTGCGCACAGGGGCATTGCCGCATGGCGCCCCTTTGTAGTGTTTTTTTATCCTATGGCACCCTAACCCAATGTCCCACGGCACCCTAAACGTACATGGCATACAATGTCATTGCTAGCTAAACCTTGGTGTTTTGAGTACCATTGCTGCATTTGATAGCTTTTCCATGAAGACGAGGAAGTAAAGGGTGGGATAGCTAGCATCTCCGATCCATGTACAACTTAAAACCGTAAGCCAGGTAGCTTTCATTGTACTGCCTTTTTATTTCATTTATTTTAGGTGGTGGTGGTTCTGAGTCGATGTCCTTCAATCTTCTGTGCTGTGACATTTCTGCTTTTCTTTTGTCCAAATATACACGTTTATCAATATTTGCCCTATCCTGTCAATCTCTGCGTGAAATATAAAATTGAGCAAAGACGTGCAAGTACAAAGGCGGAGAAGGGTGGAGCTGTGCACGCGAAGGGAAGGGGAAGGCCAATGAAAACAGTACAATTGGCGGTAAATAAATATTTAAACTTTTATGTAATATATCAGTGTATTTTCACTTATTTATTTTCGTTTGGACATGCTCGTGCTCAAGCTCATGCTGCTTTGGACACGCAACTTTGGTGTCTTAATATATTTTAAAATCCTAAAATATAAGTTAATTATGGTATAATAAATGCTAAAAGTTTATTATCGGATAATAGATTTTTTTTTTCCAATTTAAACAGGCTTCTACGGCATCCCAAGCCAGTTGTCACATCACCCCAGGGTGCCGCGGCAACCACTGTGCTAGTGCATATAAAGACATCGTTGAAAACTGTGTCCTTTCATCCTGGTGGAAACAGATTGGAGAAGACGCACGTGGTGGTAAAATGTCCACAAACGCATGCTGCATAGTGTAACTAGAGGCAATTTAACATAGCCAAACAAACTCGCCATGCTGCTGTATGAGTAGACAATAGGTGTGTTAAATGGAAATAATTACAGGGTAAAACATGCTTTCAATTAGTAGCAATGATCATTTGAATCATATAGTGAATTTATTATGTATCTATATATTTCATATGTTATGCATTTGTATATAGCCTGGTCATCTTTGTTTTCATCCTTAGTCACATCTTATTTGAAGAAAGAAATTAGCACAGCAGCTTTTCCTTACATTACAACACACAACACTAAAACACACTGCCTTAGAGATTTGCTGAGAAAATGTGATAATAGGAATTGCACTTGGGTGTGAAAAGCATAAACAATTAAAGCGCATGCAACACACACGCACGCACACAAATATACATCAAAGCAATTTTTCTATTTAATAAAACTGCATATCCTGTTCAGCAGAAAACCATAAGGGTAATAACTGATCGTCCATCAGATTAGGTTAATTTAATTTGTTAAGTTACAAATTGATTTTGCCAAATGTGTCACGTTTAATTTTCTGCAAATGTGTTGGTACGCTAAATATATTTTGTCAGTATTTTGAGTCGTATTTATGACATTTAAAATCCTAGGACTGACCACATCATACAAATATACATCCCCTCAGACATGCAGCACACACGGCCCCACACACACACACACACACAACAGATCAATGCAGTTAGTTCTGGCTGATCATGACAGGCTACAATGTATTCATGTTGATGTTATTGCCTCACCTCACACTCCTTGGAGGACAGTGATAAGACTTTGAGCTATAGAAACAGACAGCTGTCAGAGCGTCTTTCTCTCCTCAACCAAACAGCGTCCTCCTCCCATTCGACCTGCAGGGCTCTTTCTGAAACAACCACGCACTCTCGCTTCAGCAAGCAGCTGTGCTACGGTGGCACGTCATCCGTGCCTGTGCTCATGCCCTGCTGAGTGCATCTATATCATAGCGTTTCAGCACCTCGTTTTGTCTATTGAGTAGTGATTGGAGCCATGATGGGCTGAAGTGTCTAAAAGAATTCTGCAGCTTTTCAAACAATTATGCTCTTTAGAGCTAAGGAGATAGAAAGCCATGTTGGATGTAAACTGAAATGATGAAAACGATTCATTGTGTTTTCATCACTATAATGAAATGTATCGGAAAGTAAACGAGGAGGAATTAACTCCACGAAGCGGCGGCACAGCTGTACTGCAGCGGTACTGTGTCTATTTGAGGACACAATGATCACAATAAAATGGTTTGTACCCAACATTATTTATTTTTCTGAAACTCAAATTACAAACATGATTCGTTGGGTGCGCAAAACCAACTATGTTATATTCTTGATAAAAAATAAATGTGTATGTATATACAGTATATATAATTTTATATATATATATATATATATATATATATAATTTGTATATTTTTTTAAAGGAAGGCTGTCAGTACATATACTGTATAAGTGTTTCGGCATTAGCCGTTTTTCTATTTTTCCTTTTGCGCCATTGTTTCTTATTATAATAATTCCTATAATTTTCTTCTATACTGGTATAAACCCGGAACAAGCTAAAGAAGAATCCTATATCTCGTTGCGTAAATCAAGGACATACCCAAGTTGCATACTTTACATCATTGCATCTTACAATAACCAACAACCTCACATCTCATTACTTCTCCCTGTTGTACAGCCTAATATTTTTAAGTGGCCTTGAATGTCATTTTAAACACAATCTAAATCTCCACTGAACAATAAATGTTCATTTTGTTATAATTAATTGCCCAAGCAACTACCAAAATAGCTGAGGGACAACTCCACATACCGCCATCGAGAATACTTATGATTGTTGTTTGTTTCATTCTTTATTATTATTATATCATTCTTTTGTCGTTTCCTTTTTGTGTTTTGTGATTTATGTATGTGAGAATATGAGACTAATGTGTTAAGTAGACAATGAATAACTTCCGTTTTGCAAATGCATCCCATCACATTCTATCCCAACCACTCCATTCCATCTTATCCTAATCCATTCCGGTACATCCAGTTCTATTCCATCTGACCCCATTCCATCCCAAACCATCTCATTTCATTTTATTACATCATATCCTTCTCGTTCTAACCTATCCTATCCTATCACATATATCTGTCCCATCCCATCATGTTCCATTCCATCATAAATTATTCTAACTTTAATAGTGTATCCCATCCTATTCCCAACTACAGTAAAGTTAAAGTTGTAAGTTGAGTTTATTGGTCACATGCACATCATACAGTACAACATACAGCGAAATTCTTCGATTCCACATATGCCAGCATACAAATTTGAACGCTGGGGTCAGAGCGCAGGGTCAGCCAGAACGAACGGCACCCCTGGAGCAAGTGAGGTTAAGGATCTTGCTCAAGGACCCAATGATGGCAGCATGTCTGGAGCGGGGCTCGAACCACCAATCCTCTGATCACTGACCCAGAGCCTTACCCACTGAGCCACCTTTTTGTGGTACCTGTAGGCCTGTACCTGGCCTTGTTCTATCCTGTCCCACCCCAGTCCAATCTTTAACTATCATTGAGTAACTGCTATGTGATGGGTGTGATAATGTTAATAAAAAATGCAATCATTTAAAGAAAAATCCCAAGGTCAGTTTTACGAGATTATAAAATCGAGATCATATGTACCATACTATGATTCCAAAAATTCCTATGTTTGAAAAAATATTAAAATAAAGCTACCAAACCGTCTACTGTATATAATCGGAACCAGCCATATAGAAAGGTTACCTGTAGTACAAGGAGCAGGCATACTTTAAGATTATCTGACAAAATAATATTTGTACAATTACCTAATTTATCCCTGATACAAGCAGAAACTTTGCTAATCAATGCTAAATAAATAATAAGGTCATAAAATTCTAGACTAATGTCCACATTATTAAATTGATTGTTAAAAAATGAGTTGTGTTGTTAGAAAGCAGACGTCTTTCTGCATAAAAGTACACTGTAAATTCACATTAATACACTAACCCTCATGACCATATAATTAATAAATAAAAGTTCAACCCAGACGAATGACCAACTCTTAAGTCATTTCACTGGGTAAGAGTTGGGAAAGAGTTAAAAACGTGGGATAGGCATAAATACATCGTAACTTCTCTCCTGGGAACTTCAAGTTTACATGAATTACACTGAAGCCTTTGGCAAACTGCATATCAAGCAGGATTTTGCTAAACAAACAACTGGCATATCTACTTACCATCAGCACATAGCAGCGGGGGTTGCTGCTGAAAGATTTAAAGTCAGCCTGGTCAGGGGACAGAGTGCAGATACAGCACACACACAGACACACCAACATCAATTTGCCTCTTTGCACATTTTCTCTCTATATTTCTACACTGTCCCACATGAGGACACAAATAGTTGTAGTATAGTTCATACAAGGGCATCGCTTTTACAGCAAGCTTCTGCGTAGTTATTTTTTGTAGCTCTTTGCTTGACATGTCCTTTAGGTGTGTTTGTTTGTCAGAAGGTTTCCCTACATCTCGTATTTGCTTCATGACAGCTGCTTAATAGCCTTTTAATGTATAAAACAAGAAACATTCGAACTATATATACACAAACTGTGTAATACTGGTAGCTGTAATACTGCCGACCCTGACTGATGCCACCTGAGGTTGGCATGTGGGCGCAATTAGTGTCTGAACAACAAGCTGGCCAGCTCTAAATCAACGATCAGTAGCTTTTCTTATATTTTATGAATGCTTTTTGCATGCTTGTTGCAACTGCCTTGACTAAAGACATCCTTTGGCATTCTTATCATTGAAATACCCTTTAAAACAAAAGCCACTCATTTTTGGAAGACGTGAAGGGATAAAAAAGGTGCTGATTTTGTGTGGATCTGTCAAAATAGCCGATACTTATTGCTGAATATCTCTCTTCTATATGCCTCCTTTGAGCTATTTCACAAAAAATGCATGTCCCTATGGCTCACAACTTTTCCTGTTTCTTTAGAACGCTGTTTCTTTTCCTGTTCTGTCACAATGCTGGACACAGACTGGCGGATTTTGTACTTTTGTGCAACGAGCCTACAATGACTGCCCGGGCTTTTTTTTCCATGAATAGAGTAATTTAAAGGAAAAATTGAAAGAACAAATGACTTGACATTTGCTGTCACAGGCTCGTCTAAGCCTTTGCACTGAAAGCATCTGATCAATTTCTTGCCATATCCCCTACGGCAGAGGCACGATGAAATAGCTCTGAGACTGTTCCTAAAAGCCTGAGCTTATTGATTTATTTCCCATTGGTTTCTTTTAAAAACACGCAGCATTGGTTTTGACTAGATGTGGTGGCCCTCCTGAAGGAGCGACTGTCGGCTAGCAACAAAAACTCACCCCTGGCAGCGTCTTCTGTTCGTGGAGGGCGTTCTGAGCTTTGATGGCTGACTCGCGGGCGCAGTAGGTGAGGAAGGCACAACCTGTAAGACAAAGCAATCAGGGAGACAAATCGACCAGTCAGCGGAGGCTTTGTTTAAACACTCAATGGCAACACACGAGGTGACCGTTATTGCATTTTATGATCCAACTAACCACAGAAAAGAGAAGGAGTTGGATAATCCATGAGCGCAATACGGATCAGCGCTGACTACAATACACATAAAAATAAAAAAAACAAAGATGGCGTGCGAAAAATATCTTGATTATTTCATGCGTGTCTTATGAGCAGTTGCTTATTTTTGTTTATTGGCCAAGTTATCTGGCACAAAGCATACACAATCCTTACAATAACAGGGTTTAATACCTTCTATAGAGAGGCCTGCTTCTTCTGTTCTTCTCTAATCGCGCGCGTGTGTGTGTGTGTGTGTGTGTGTGTGTGTGCGCGCGCGTGCGCGTGTGTGTCGTAGCTCCAGCCTCAGCTCTATAGATCAGCCTGCCGTCACAGACCAAACCACCCACATCTCAGCTGGGTGGGATAAACTCTGACTGCTCCTGACAGAGAGATGGCACAGAAGGGAAGGCCTTGGGGGGGGCGTGAAGGGATGGAGACAGTGGGGGAGGACAGGACAGAAAATCTCATAGCCGCAAGGCTTTCAGAACACACTGTGACACATGTACACGTGTGCGCACAGGCACTGCCAAATGAGGGACGTTCGCGAAGGCAAAGAAGCCTGAGCGAAACACAGCACTAGAAAGCAGGGCATCGTTAATGTGCCCTAGCTCTATAACAGTGACAGTAAACACCCTATAATGGTGCACCTGTGCCAGTGCCAGTCGATGCTTTGCCAGGGTTAAGCTGCTTCACTGGCAGCTTACAAAGCCCTCAGTGGGGATCACACTTTTGTAGGTGTGAAAGTGACTGCTATAAAATGAATCTGCGCTCTTTGCTCTCATGCGTTTCTGGCATGTAAATGTACACTCCGGAGGCTGGATAGTTTCAGAGGATACTCTCTGCATATATTAATGTGGCGACTTGCTTTATTTATTATGCCACCTAACACTTTAATTTGACATCTACCCAAAATAATGACAATAAACGCAACAATAAAATGAGACTAGACACAAGCAGAGCAACAACCAGGATACAAAGGCATCTCGGCACGCTCAGCACATGGAAGATTCAATCAGATGGGCTACAAGCATCAGAGGGCCACATCCACAGAACAGATTCCACATACAGGCAAAAAACAGGACACTACAGCTACAGTAGGCACAGGTTCCTGAACATCATGTGAAAACAGGCAACGTCTCTTATCAACAAGACATTTCTGCTCGCAATCCTGGATGAACATAGATAAAATTGGGTCATGAGCCCTGTTTTGAGTGTGCACCGTGCTGTAATCCTCTCATCTGGTGTAAACGTTTAAAAAGAATAAAAAATCACAAAGCACGATCCTTTCAATGCATCTGTAACGGGTTGTGTCAGTGTAGGAAACGCTGCCCTAACCCCTAACATAATGAGTTCCGATAACAAACAAAGTCCACCAATTGTGTACTTTCTGCCATTACAACATCTTACTAAGTACAGCATGGCTTGTGATCACACCAAATCATTGTTATGTCTATAAAGCTCCAACCAAGGCCATGTTCCCCGACCTCCAGTTTGAAAGGAATGTTTCGCATCGTGCAATTATGGTCCTCCTAAATTCGATGCATTTGCAGAGGAGGAAAACACTGCGTGTCTGAAGCAAATTAACTGCTGCAATAAGATTAGCAACAAAAAAAGGAAAGGAAGCTATAATAAATATGTGAAAGGCTAAGAAATACAATCTCAATTTAAAAGTGTTTCTCTGCGCTTTAATGTATGGCGTAATACGCATTTGCAGCCTACAGGCACGGGCTCTAACAACTCCATAATTGGAATCCAAACATGTACAAATTACCAGCAAGCTGTTGCATACCAAGTGAGCTGTTTTTTTTTTTGTTTGTTTTTTTTTTTAGGCTGCATGATGAAATTATGCGAAATGCAACAAAAAAGAACCCTGCTGACATAGCGGCAAGTGGTGAGAGGAGAGAAAAAAAAGAACAGGGACAGAGTAAGTAAATGATCTGCCACGGTGTTTCATAATCACATCTTTCTACATTTGTCGCTTATGCAATGTGAACAATGCTGGCGTGTACGGAATGCTGTCATTTTTAATAAGAAGGCGCATAGACTATAGGCCTTATGTACACACTGTTCGAAGCAAGACACCCGGGATGCCTGGAGAGACATGGAAAAGATTAAGCAGGTTGAATGGATGCTGCTTTTCTGCCTCTTCGCCACTGACAGCATCCATTTGCTGCCTTATTTACGGACGGTCTACAGGAACGCTAGTGCTAGCGCAGCTGTCTCTGTACCGGGATTCTTAAATGCTTCACCACCAGCGCCCTAAGCTGTAAGATGCTCATTAAACGTAGATGTCTTAAGGACAGATCTGCTTCTCAACGATTTAATTCTTCTCTTAGGCTAATCACTTTACAAAGCTCTTCTCCATCAGTTCTGCTTCCTTTTCTTCTCTGTTATAAAAAAAAGAATGGCCTGGGTTTCTCATCACATGGTAGTTAGTTCCTAAGTAGTGGGCCAAGGTCTGATGCACTGAACATAAAGTCTCATCAGGCCCTTACTTTGAATGCACAGATCTTAAAGCGTGCGCCACATAATGAGCACCAGCACCACCACCTACACCACTACAAGAGTTTGATTCTCTTCAACGCAATCAGCCTAACTGTTCCGACAACAGCCTTGTCCCTGCCCCAGCCTAATTAGCTTGTAATGAGTTTTGTAATATAGGCAGAAGTCTAGCGTAACCTGTAAAGCTTAATTAAGGCAGGCACCTTTAAGTGTGCCCAACATCCATGCTCCTTGTACGGCTGAGAGTCAGCCAGCCTGGAGCACAAAACTCATCTTAGGGCTAACAGGCTTCTTCATTACACATGTCTGGAATGATAGTTTCACGCTGGCCATAACAGACTGTGATGATGTGCCACCTGATGTTTTCCAATCAATCAACAAATTTTGTAACTATGCCCTGTGTATTTCCAACCTACACAGATTTAATATATCACTTAATCGTTTAAAATAATGCCTGGAACATCACCGCCCAGCGTTTCAGCTGAGTCATCGTTCCAGGTCAACTGGGTAAGTCTGCAACCGAAGTATTAAAATGTAAATAAATAAATCAACAAAAACATGTAATTACATACTGCACTACTTGAATAAAGTGATACAAAAAGTGGTGGAAAAGCAAAAAAAAAAAAAAAAAGCTCCAGTCAATAACGTAAAGTGGAGTACAATATAATATAACGTAGCAATAGCATTACATATATTTATATATATATATATAGAGAGAGAGAGAGAGAGAGAGAGAGAGAGAGAGAGAGAGAGAGAGAGAGAGAGAGAGAGAGAGCGAGAGAATAGCCAAAAGCAAAGGTATTCGTTACATGCGGCAGTAAAAGCCTGGTTATGAATTATTAATTAATTGTATCACTCAATGTAGCTCTAAGTGCTGATGCGTTCTAGAACATAACACTTTTATTAAAAATTGTGGATTTAAACTATGGCAATTACAGTCTTGCTTGCCATCTAGTTTACAGATATAAATATATTAATGCACAAAAATCTATGAATGAAATGTAATAAACTGTACATTGTTTTGCCACTGATGTGGTAATCTCACGGGTATACAGTATGTAGCATTAGTGTGTATCCTGTTACATGTTACACTGTGGTCTTGCCCAAGTTAACTTATCTAGGTAATTGATTCAGACTACATGCATAAACGATCCCACATGGCTACCTGTTGCACTTTTTTAAACCCTTTTACTTTAAACTAGATAATAACATATCCAGTGTTTTTCTATCCTAATTGAATTCCTTCACTTTAACATAAAATAAATGAAAATCTCAAAGCAGAAAGCAAATTCAAACTTTTTATGTTTTACCCTGTCCTACCACACCTTTTTACATCCTGTGTGAAAACCAGTGCTGTAGGACATATTTTTTTTTAGAAATACACATCCAGTGAGATAAAGATGCCTGATGCAAGAAAGAATATATAAAATGAATACGCGTATTGCATTTGAGGAAGAAAAATATTAGAAAGCCACTTTGATTTTATTTTTAGAGCTACTTATGCATACAACACAGGAAGTCGTAGTGATGAAGACAGGAAGTCGTAGTGATCACCATTCTAACACGTGAAATTACCAGAGATGCCTCCAGCTAAGGCAGAGCAGTGACTCGAACAAAACAAAAAAAGCAACACAGCAAATGCGGGTGAGTCGTCAGACATACCGAGTTGGACTGATGCTATGCAGCAACGAAAAGAGGGCTAAGGAAGAACAAAGAGAAAATGAAACAGCAGCCATAGACAGCGTATCCATCCTCTTTCCCCGATTCCACACACCACCCCACCCCTTCTTCTGTCTCCTTTGTTTCCAACACTGTCTCTCTCTCTCTCCTCTGCTCTTTGTCCACCCCAACACCCCCTACCCCTGTCACTCTCTTTTCCTCCCTCACGCTGTGCTTCCCTTCATTTCCGCGGTACAGGAGTAGTCT
The DNA here is from genome assembly GCA_028566295.1 of Liobagrus marginatus. NCBI lineage: Eukaryota > Metazoa > Chordata > Actinopteri > Siluriformes > Amblycipitidae > Liobagrus > Liobagrus marginatus. The sequence goes on from JAOUQX010000003.1 coordinate 10,798,725, forward strand.
TTGAGGGAAGGCTCGCAGCACAGTGGTGATGTCATGCCAGCAGTGCAGTGATGGCAGCTTAACCTATTTTCGGAAATACCACCAATTTCTATTTTTAGTGCTGCTGAGCAGTGTTCCTTTCAAACACATCACTGACGGTTGACAAGAAAGAACACTAATAGCAGTCCTTTCTTTGTTCTTCTTGCATGGCATTTGTAATTATGTTAGTGATAAGTACTCTTAAACAGTACATACCAGTCTGGGATGCTAGTGATGATGATGATGGTGATGAACAGTTACATTAACAGTAACATTATGCTTGTGGGGAAAAAAAAAAGTTTAAATATTTATGACTGTAAAAGCTCAAATCTTGCATCATTTGTTGGCAACATTTTGCCTTTGTTTCCCTTTGAGGCATTCTTAAGCTGCAACGGCAAGTCGTCACTCCATCAAGCATCTTCATATTAACGACACGATGTTTTCTATAGCTTTTACAATCGCTCCATTCCTCTCCGTCTGTTTACCTATTATCTACCTTCCGTTCCCTGTATTTCAGTACGGTTCATAGAGAGAAAAGTGAGTGAGTGTGTTTCAGTGTTTTAGAAAAATGTTCTCTTGTAATGTCTTTTTAGTTTGCAAATGTCCGGGAAAATAAAACGGACTTTCAAGCACATTTCTCAGCGTCTCTCTTGATCATAGGAGTTTCTCTCGACAGAGGCTCAATACCGTGAGCGATTATCACAAGATGCTAAAGCAAAATGTGTTTCCTCCCATCAATGGATGCAAGATAGCATTAATATAGCTCAGCATTTCGTAACCTTCCTTTCATGTTATTTGTCAACTCCACTCCTCTTTTAAAAAAAACTCCCAAAATAGACACAGTGGATGTTCTTAGTAGTGTGCAAATGGACCACTGTTTATTCCGCTTCTATAGAATAACCTGAAGGAGAAAAAGACAAGGTTAAGTTGGTAAAATACAGGAAATGTCATTTCCTCCAGAATATCTGGTATACAGCACATTCATCCATGCCTCTGTTGAGAGAAACATTTTGCACTGTAGTTGCCATGACGATATTAAGCACGGATTGAAGAAAGCTGCTGGCATCAAACTATCAAAACTGACAAAAGTTGAATTGGACTGAGAAAAATGTACCATCATTTTATTTGTTCAATGATTGGAGGGGGAGGATGGGGATTTGAGAGGCTAAACGTTATATAATAAATATATAAATATAAAATTGAAATTAAAAGAAACTGACCCACCATAAGCGGAGTAGTCTAAAGTTTCTACAGGGACTAAACAGAATTAGCTTATAAATAACATCTATTTCACAGATGACATTCTAAATCAAACATATAACGGGATTCCTTGAAACACAGCCTAAAAATTAAAACATTAGACAATGTAGTTTCTGGTAGTGAAGGTAAGTGAGCTTTAAAAAGCAAATAACCGTGTCTTAAGTTTTACATATTCCCAGGTCACAGTTATAATCACTCTGCAGATCTTCAAGAAAACGAAAAAAGAAACCTTTCGGCTGCTGACAAGGGAATGCTGTTGAATAAAGACCCTATTGTATAACACACTCATCTGTGTTTATTGTCATGACTAGTTAATCCTTGTTATGCTTGTTTCATTGTAAAAAGTATTTATAAATATTTTTTAAAAAGTCAAATGATAATAATAATCCTCATCCAAAATGTGTGAGTGAAAGAATAAAAAAAACTGATAAGCAGACAATATTGTTTACACTATTTACTGTAGTGCCATGTTAGATATGTCTTTCTCAAAGGGTAGTGTTAGAGATGGGCTTTAACAATGTATAT
>JAOUQX010000003.1:10808905-10824731 GCA_028566295.1 Liobagrus marginatus
TATATAAACATCTCCCAGTACTAGTGCCTTATGTGTTTAGTGTAACTGTATAATGGAGATGAAACAGTATTGTATGTATGTGTATATATCTACAGATATGGTCAAGATGTTTATAACAGGTGTTGAGGTTATGCTTCTCACCAGCACACAAGTCCCAGTCTGAGCCGGTTTGTTCGATCCATTCATGACCAGATTATGGATCCGACGCAGCTGCTCCATCAGTGAGCTATGGCCAGAAGAAACCAAATAATTGTGATTTGGTTAGCATAATTGGTAATTAAGGACTCTGAATTACACCTGGAGCTGAAAATGTGTTCTCTCACATGTTGCATTTCTCCAGCTGCACAACTTTCCTGTGCAGCTCTTGGTTCTCCGCACTGCACGCTGCCATCCTACCAAAAGAGATTTTCCAAATGAACTCAGCTTATAGTTGAAATAAAAGCAGACAGGCAAACCCAGGATACCAGATATAATCCATTCCGAATAACAAGCACATCGTTCAACAAAGCACTGTGTGTACAATGTGCCACAGGACACATGGGGTAGATTCTGACTTTGGTTGTGTTAAAGTAGCCATGATGTCTATTACTTGGTCACAATAGATCAAAATAATAATAATAATAATAATAATAATAATAATAATAATAATAATATAAAAAATAAAAACCCTGTTGCAAAACCTGACACTATGACATTTAAATAGAAAATAAGTGTTGGTCCAGTGCCACCCTACAGTATCATTTTTAATCTTGCCCACATGCAACAACTGGTGCCAAAAGAATGATCTTAAGTGGGCTTAATTATTCTGATTCTCAGGATTAATAAGAAACAAATCTTTCAGTTGGGCAATTTTGGCATAAAATGTTAAATATTTTATTATTAGATATGGTTGTTTGTATTTGCAATATTTTGGTCCAAACTTCTAATATTGTGAAACTATTACACAGTATGCCTTAAGTACACATCTGTGCCTATCCTCGGTTACATTTGGCCTGGAATTAGTTCCGATTTGTAAATAATATATTTTTATTAAATTCCCAATATCTACAAGCTTTTTTTCTTTCAACCAAATTAACAATTGATTTGTTTTGTATCATAATTATATAAGATAGCGATGTTCAGTGTGTGGTTAAATATATTAAATGTATATTTGAGTCATTTGCTCATCATCACTCTAATGAGAGTATTGTGCAGAATGCAGTGGATTAATATGAACTAGATCCATAGCCATGTTAATACAGTACCTGCTTTCCAGGCCATCTACATATTCTTTCTTTTTTTTCCTGCTCTCCTGGGCAGACTGCTTGTTGCGTATCTTTCGGCGGATTTTCTTTAGAATCCTTTCCTCATACTGATCATGGGAAGAAAACAACCTTTTTACCAGCATGAAATCATAGATATAAAATTCTGTGGCTGCACAATTTAGAGGCAAATGTGAACTTTGATACCTTGGTAAGAGGAAACTGGCTTGGTAAAGTTAAACCTTCCTTGACAAGTAACTTCTTCTCGTCCTCGTTCAATACCAGCTCCTGACAAAATAGCTGTGAAGTTTGTGGAATCTGAAAAGAAGGCACAAATGTACGAATGCGTTCAATGCTAAATCCCTGTGATATGCATCATTTTAAATAATCATGCTTTATATTGCTTGACACTACAGGGACTCACGGGTTCTGGAGAACCAGAGAGCAGCAGATCCTTGATGGTAAGAGGGAAGGAGGTGGCCAGTGCTGAAGCCACACTGCATGCATTCTGCAGTCCTGCACCCTTTTCTGATAGAATACTAGACTGATACCCATCTGAGGAAACATTTGCATTTGTTTGAGTTTTTTTGTGAGAGGGTTTGTCTGTGCATGGAGCTTATTACAAAGATAACTGCTTGTCTTCAAGATGTTTTGTCAAATTGGTTACAGGTATGTTTCTTTTTATCTAGACGGCTCAAATACACCGTTACTGAATGTTTCGAAAGGAATACGACTAAGGATGATGGGGATTGATCTATGAAGCTATTTTTACACATGCAGTATATAGGAAGCTTACCAGGACTGATGGTCATAGGTGCGTTTGGAGCAGGAGCATAATGTGCTTGTGGAGGCACATAGCAAGGATCCAGAGCTGGACTCCCAGGAGGCGGTGGACTGTCATTCTGATCAGAGTGTGGGTCTTCACTTATTCCACTGTCACTTGGGGAGGGAGGCCATAATGGAGAATCAGATGCAGAGTCGGTTCCACTAAGCAGGGCCTTGAAGAAGTCTTCACTTCCCTGGCCTGGCATCAACATCTATCAAACAAAGACAAAATGCATACTACTGGATGTATTCAATTCATGTAAGATGTGATGAAGGTGGCAATGTGTCTTAGAAGCACCACTCACATTAGTGTCTTTCAACGGCCAAGGCTGGTCATTTTGATACATCATGTTCTCGTGGCACAAGATGCCATCATTCTTATCAAAAAGCAAATCCAGCAGCTCTACCCCATCACATGCCTATATCGTGAAACATGAATATTGATGTATTTTAATGCCATATCTTGCCCATTTGATTTAGAGGTGAAAAATAAGAGCCGCAGCTTCCTGTCTGGCACACAACACACATTTTTGGGGTTGGTTTGGCTGGTAAACTTGTATATTTTCTGAATTTAGGGGTTTTATCTGGATAAACTTAGTAAACATCGTGTTTTTACAAAATAGGCTACTGAAACCTTAATAAAAGTAACTTACTTTTTCTGAGTAGAACTCCATCCCCGCGATACTGTCAACAAGCCGGTACTTCTTTAGGGAAAAGTAGAAAATAAGAATAATGATAAATAAACAAACAAATAGTGATGTGAAAGCTACTCCACTGTGTTTTAGTCCTGCCTTTGTCTCTGTCTGATCTAACTGTGGGTACAAAGTTTAAACTCCAACACTACAATATGATCATCAGAAAAAAATGGGGCATCCCATTGGCTGTCGCTAGGTGACGTATGTCTTGGAAACAGAATTATGAAATGCCAAATGATATTGCCAGAAATAAAAATAACAAATACATATATCCATATAAATATTGATTTCCAAAAGTAAATTATATGCATTATTTTATTTCTTTCCTGATTACCGAATAGTAAATACTAATTATGTAAAAAGAGCAAATGCTAGTTTTGTTTTTATTACTAAAATAGCAGGTTTCATATCTCTGACTCAGATCTTTGTTTTTGACTGGATGATCACACTGCTATCCTGACCTGCAGAGCTCAAGGGTCATTTATTCCTTTTTTGGTTGGGTTAGGTTTGATAGCATGACCTTTAACACAGTTTCGCTTAACTGTCAAATATATTGGCCTATGGCATAACATTATCACAATTTAGCTGCCATTTACTTGGTTATAAGTTATGATACACTAAAATATTATTGTAGTTTTTGGGAATTTCGCTCATCAAACATGAGAGACTGTGTTTAGCGTATTAGACAGTTCTATATAACTGTTTATTGTTAGTATATTCTATTATCTTAAACATAAAGTGGTGGCCATCATTATTAGAGCACTAGTATTTTCACCAGCTAAAAATTGGTTTTCAGTAATTTCCATCTTCTGCTGTCGTGTGTCAGTAGGAAATATCAGTTTACATTTCAAAAATTCATTTTGACATTAATTGTAATAATCCAGTGAGATGTTTGTTTGCACAAGGAGTCTGACAACAGCCATTGCTCCACACAGAGATCTGACCTCATCATCCAGAACAACTGTGACAGTTAATTAATGGGAAAATAAATGAAGGTTTGGAAATGCAAACTGATGTTTTCCAACTGATCCTACAACAAAAGATAGAAATAACCGTCTTAAAAACATATTTTTGGTGGTGAAAATATGAGTGTTCTAATCATTTTGGCCACCATTATATCATTATTGATATGAATGGAATTTGACATGGTCTTCTGAGGTTGCATCTTTTCCCCTTTATGAGATGTATGAGAAATTTGAGAGGTTGTTTTCCTTTACATTGAACATAGCCGAGCTTTATAGGAAGCCAGTCAGAGTACAGGGACAGGCATTAAATGGTACCTGAGTAGTCGATGCTGCAGTGTTTTTGGAGTTTTCTTGCTCAAGGGCACAATTGTGGCAATTTGTTGATGTTTGTGCTTGAACCCCTAATAAGTTTTTTTATTTTTATTTTTATAACAGACACCTATGCAATATGTGGTGCTTTTCTATTCATCATGATTGTAAAGGTTGGCTATTTAAGTTAGCCCACAACAACAGTCTGACTATTCGCCTCTGACCTTCTCTCATCAGCAAGGTGTTTTTATGAGCGCACCTTAGATTGCCTTACATTAAGGTTTGAATGTAGCATAACTGCCACTGATTACCTTGTCTAATGTAGAACAGGCATTATAGAGTTAAACTACCAGCATTTATGCGAGTGCAAAATCTAGGCCACACAAGACATGCTCTTATCTTGTCCAATCTGTTTACCCTCTAGAGTGCTGCTAGACTGCAAGCTTGCAAGATTTTGAACAGTGACCTGAAGAAAAGTTCAAGGTCAGCTATAGTTTTTTGTTGTATGATGAAATAAATCAATAGTAAAATGAATCAATATTATAGTGTATCCTCTAAGGAAACAGCTGACTGTTAAAGGATTACAAAAAGTATTTAACTTTTTTTAAACTTAATATTTATATCTGACCTTTTTTTCAGCACATTTGCACTCTACAAAAAGCTGATCGCCACACAAAATTTAGCCATTTTACTGACTGGCAAATGCTTGAAAAGACGTGCACAAAACTACAAGATAATATTAAAGTGTTTTGCAGACATGAGGCAGACTGACTGACATACAGACTGAGCAAATATGTGCGGAATTTTGTCCAAATCATTTTTTAACGCAATAATTACTACACATTGTTTCAGTGAGATTAGTTATGTTTGTTGCCTGTCTGTTATGTTATAACTGGATATTACACATTATAGTGAAGGAATATACATGACACCTGACCAGCACAAACTATGTGTTTTTAACCATCCTATTCAATATTTAGTCTTACTTCTAGGGGTTCTGGGGGTGCAGTCAGTGTGTTCCAGGTCAGAATTCAAATTTAGGAGAATCTAATACTTCTTTTTAAAAAATTGTTCTCGTTACCATCGTGCCAGGCCAGCACAATAGCTACAATTTCACATGGGGAAGTAATGACGAGTTTTAAGAAGCTTAAAAGAATCGCTTCAGCTCTGAAAGTGGTGACCGGACAGAGAAGATTAAATGAGTTTATATGGAAGTGAATTCGATATCTTAAAATGAGGACATCTGCAACTTACATACAAAAGCCTATAGCAAGCATAAAAAGAACTCCAATGACCTTGGGCTAATCCTAATGGCATACCCATAGGTTATAAAAGTAGCAGTTACCTAGGTAACACAGAAATTCGTGTGTAGTAAAATATTGTATTAAGGTCAGTATTAAACGTGTGGATTTTCAATACAAAAAACAGGAAGAGAAGTCTCAAAATCCAAATGAATCAACACAATCGACCGGAACAGGAAATCAATATATGCACGGATCCCGTTTTGAATGAGCAATTTATGATATATTCATGCAGAACAGAACACTTATATTTGCAAACATGTTTATATTTGTACAAATCGCTGCACAATCATTTAATTCCAAATTCCTCAGCCTCAAATTGAAAGGCATTTGTTTTAGTAAAATTCATTCGTAAATGTATCTAATACACGGATAATTTTGCATGTATTTATTAATCATTTTGAGTCTAAAATCATCTCATACAGAAACAATGAATTCTTTAGAGCAAAATCTAAACATAAGAAATAAAGTTGTTTTTTTTAAGTGACGATTTACCACGTCAGCGTTTAAATAAAAAAAATCGGCGACAGCAAAGATGGCGGTTTCTCCCTAGGTAAACGGAAAAGCCATTATAGCGCGTCTTCTTCGCTTTTATTTGATCCGCTCCTTCTTCATTGTCTTTATTGCTTAATTGGACATTACCGCCACCTAGTGATCAGCTGTTGTAACGGGGATGAACGGAGCTGCCTAAACACGTGTCTAAACACGTGAACTAAACACGCCGGCACAGAACAAACTGACTAACGTTGATGCTGAATCTGCGCATGTGTAAACGTGCGCTTAACTAGAACATCTCTTTAACACCACCTTTATGAAGGACTTTTTCCCAGTTAGTCAGTATTGCTCCTGAGTTGAAGTTTGTTGGTTCCATTCAGACTGCAGAATTTAAAATGTAAGAAATAAGAGGTAACGTTCAAGAAGCTTTATTGTCGTAACACCATATATAGCTGTTTCACTACAGTGAAAGGGCCATGATGCTAAACATAATAGTCACACAAAACAGAACATAAGACAAGAGTCACATAAGACATAGCAAAAAACAGCACAACACAGAGCTACGTACAACACAAAGTGCAACAAGTGCAAAACAAGTACCATACAATACGCCACAGGACAGATACATAGAACACAGCGCCAATGGTTGTGCAATAAGTGTAAATGTGCTAAATAATTATATCAACATTAAAGTTAAAATAGCAGCATTATTTAGCAACAGTAAAGTGGCTAGTGTAAACAGTAGCAGCATTGAGTAGTGGAACAGTAAGAAAATAGCATAACACAGTATTAAAGTGACTTTGCAGTAAACAATATAAAACAGTATTAAATGACTGTGCATGCATGATATATTAGTGATTGTAAGCAGTGCGTGTCTGTGTGCGCTATTTCTATTTTTGAGAGTGTGTGTGTTTTAGTTCTTTGTGTTGAGAAGCCTGGTGGATTGTGGGTTTAAACCGTTGGACGGTCTGGTTGTAGCGGCCCGAATGCTTCGGTACCTTTTCCCAGAAGGTAGGAGGGTGAAGAGTGTGTGTGAGGGGTGTGTGGTCAGGGTGTGAGCCTATGCTAGCTAAGTTCAGGCGTGAAACGGAGTACACCCTGGTCAAACGCCAGTTAATCGCAGGGCTAACACTTAGAGCCAGACAACCATCCACACACACATTCACTCCGATGGACAATTTAGAGTAGCCAATTCACCTATGTTCAATCGCATGTGTTTGGAGGCTGGAGGAAACCGGAGTACCCGGGAGAACCCACACAAGCACGGTGAGAACAAACTCCACACAGAAAGACCCTGGTATAGAATCGAACCCATTAAACATTATCAGTAAGAGCAATAAAAGTATTTTTTTAAATAATTGTTAATAAATGTATTATTATTATTACTTGCTTACATTTAGCATTTGGGGTTTGCAGGGAAAATGTAGCTACAGGAGCAGTAGCGCCATCTGCTGATTACTCTTTATATTTATTTTTGTCCGTGTTTTGTTTAATGCGTAGTTTTTATTGTGTAACGATGTGGTTCGTGACGAAAAAAGATTTAACAATTGATGTATTTTTATGTATACACTAAACTCATCTTTAATCCACATCACCTGTATTTTTATATACAGAAAGTCAATAAAACAAATATAACAAGTAATCAGAATGCATTGAATTTAATAGGATGTCTGTATTCCCTACTTTTTTCTATGTTGGTGATTAAATATTATAAATATAATATACAGTGGAAACCCGCGCGAGCACAGGGAAAACATACAAACTCCACACAGAAAGACCCTTGGTGGGAATCGACCCTGGGAAGAAATTGAAATGCCTGCTGTGAGGCAGGCGTGCACTCTTAAGTATGTAGTTCTTTAAGTTCGGACCAAAATTTCAAAACAACGACGTAATACCCTATATAGGCGCCCTTTATATGTCCTAAAGTAAGACTCTTGCAGTAGCCTATACATTCAAAATCACACCGTTTGAAAAGCAACCGCTTCCTGACGTTGCACGCAATATTACGCGTGACGTATGAGCGCTATATATTCCTACGTGTTGACGTCAACGGTCTCTTCCCTGCCTATACCCATTGTGAGGTGGGCAGCGTAAAATTTGTGTCTGCTTCGCCATCTAGCGCATCCAACAACATCTGTCAAAATGGTGAGTCTACTTCTTACTTTTTCATTCTCGTAAGCTATTAAGGAATTGTACCGCGTTTTCGAATCGGCAGTTGAACGCTTAGAGTAGTTCCAGATGATTATTTTTGGGTTGCCGGGCTGCCATTCAGTGCAGTAGGGAAGTAAAATGGCAGCCCTATTGTGTTTCACCGTTAGGCCGTACCGAGGATGCGTTTGTGTTGCGTTATAACATATGTTAAATGTTTGGCCGTGGTGAAGTTGGAACGTTTTTGCACACTGTCTGTTCGGGATCAGCTATGTCGCCAAGTTTGAAGGGTTTTCAGGCGGCCTTTTTTTTAGCTTGTCAGGCGTTTCCCCTTGGATAAAAGGTTGGCCTGCTGCAATTTCTTTACACGAGGGAAACATGTAGCACGTTGACCTACTCTGGAATACGACTTATTGTACCGTCTTATAGAATTGTAGCCCAGCCATAGGGCGTCGTGTTAAAATTACGTAGTAAGTTCTTAGAACGTTAGCCGGCCGTCTTGCTGTCTACCCCGTCTAGTTACACGTGGCCTGATACCGGCTGATGTGGCGCACTACGTTATACCGCAAACAATGTAACCGGTCAAGATTGGGATGAAAGATTCCCGTTTGACGCAGGGTGTCTTGGTCTCACCCTTTTACATTCGTTAAATATTACAAAAATGCAGAGTTTGATTTGTGTTTCATCTGCGTGTTTGGCCGTTTGCCGACTATGACTCATCTCAATGTTTCCTGAGTTTGCCCTTCTGCCCCAATTGTTGCGTCAGAGATAACGAGTGCCTCACTGTCTTTGTAATATTTTCCCTATTATACATACTGCTTACTGTGTTTAATTCTGATTTCTTTTGAAAATTTTCATACTTAAAGCATAATTCAAATTGTGTTGCTTTTGCCCCATCAGGTGAACTTTACCATAGACCAGATCCGTGCCATCATGGACAAAAAGTCCAACATCCGTAACATGTCTGTGATTGCGCATGTGGACCACGGCAAATCCACTTTGACTGACTCTCTGGTGTCCAAGGCTGGCATCATAGCTTCAGCTCGGGCAGGAGAAACACGTTTTACAGACACAAGAAAGGATGAGCAGGAGCGTTGCATCACCATCAAATCCACGTGAGTTTTTGTCCTCAACTAATATGAAGTTTCTACCAAAGTAAGTTGCTTGACTTGTTTTCCTTTTCTGCAGCGCCATCTCCTTGTTCTATGAGCTCTCTGAAAATGACATGGCCTTCATCAAGCAGTGCAAGGATGGCTCTGGCTTTTTGATTAACCTGATTGACTCCCCTGGGCACGTTGACTTCTCCTCTGAGGTGACTGCTGCCTTGCGTGTCACTGATGGGGCCTTGGTGGTGGTTGACTGCGTGTCTGGTAAGTGCAGAATCTCAGGTTGTGTTGTGAATCTAAATGTAATTATGTAGCATTGATTATCAGGTTTTATCCTACTTTTTTGGCATATGGCCCAATCCTGAACTGTTGGCTTCTGTTCTAGGGGTTTGCGTGCAGACGGAGACTGTGCTGAGGCAGGCAATTGGTGAGCGAATTAAGCCTGTGCTGATGATGAACAAGATGGACCGTGCCTTGCTGGAGTTGCAGCTGGAGCCAGAGGAGCTTTATCAGACCTTTCAGCGTATTGTTGAGAATGTCAATGTAATTATTTCCACCTATGGCGAGGATGAGAATGGACCCATGGGTAACATTATGGTGAGAATTGCTTATTGTGGGGTTTCTGAATGGGAATTAAAATTTTGCTTAGTGTGACTACAGTAACTCAGGGTTATTAAATGCTCAGGGTTTGTAGGGCCATGAAAAACCTGGAAAAGGCATCTTTTAAACTGGAGATTTCCTGGCCGGGCAAAGTCAAGTGGGAATTTCTCTAATTTTTATACTGGCATATATTTAACATCTGCATGGGCTCTGTAACAGCAACTTGCTGTTGAAGCTACCAATCGCGTAGTAAACTGGGGCGATGCCCAGAAAATGCAGTTTTAATATTTGGCTTCGTGATGACGCGTAAGGGGTGGTTTGAGAGATCAGGACCTGAGTCCTGTGAAATTTGCACAGCTGTAAAACAGATTTCAAACACGAGAGGCAGTTTCCCTGGGGTCGTTTGGGTGTTAACTGTAAACAATTAACTTTTAGCCAAACTGTTCATCACCCTATACAATTACTGAAGTTCATTTGTAGCGTAGCATCCTTTTCCCCTCTCAGCAGCTGAGTTAACCTGCTGTAACCAACCTGTAATGTCCATTGGCATCAGTATTATTTTCTTAAAGGTGTTATGTTCTTTGCCACTAGCATACCATCTTACCTTTTGTCATTGAGGCATCGCTTATTTTTTTTATATAAAAGGTTGCAAACTACCTTATCTTGTGAAGACAAGCTAGCTTTTCCACACTTGGTGTAAATCAACAACTTAAAAATAATTCAGGTGTTTTATGGTAATCAGTTTCTAAGGAGTTCTCAGGGTTTGCCCAATATTTATGTAGTTGTTACTGTTTCTACGTAGCTTGCCTTTTATTTAAGTTAAGGCATGCTGTTAAATGTGAACGTTTCTTGCGTAACGTTCAGACATTTCATGAAACATTACATCATGAATATTTACCTCAGACATTGGATTTTACTGGTAATGTGTGAACTGACTTCCATTCGATTTCCCTACGCCTATATTGACTTACTAGGTCATGTTTGTATTTTTTATTAATGTTTACTAATGGTTGTTTATTGGTGTTTAGTAATGAAATAGGGTGCTTCAAGAATTCTACTTTTATCTTATACATTTTAGATTGATCCTGTTGTTGGAACTGTTGGCTTTGGGTCTGGACTGCATGGCTGGGCCTTTACCCTTAAGCAGTTTGCTGAAATGTATGTGATGAAGTTTGCTGCCAAGGGTGATGCTCAGCTTGGTCCAGCAGAGCGTTGCAAGAAAGTGGAGGATATGATGAAGAAACTGTGGGGTGACAGGTGAGGCTTCTGCCTTGAAATGGTTCAAGCTTACCAAAGAACTGTATTAAGAGTATCATGGTGCACTGTAACAATTTCTCTTTTTGTCTAGATACTTTGACCCTGCAACTGGAAAATTCAGCAAGTCTCCAAATGGCCCTGATGGCAAGAAGCTTCCCAGGACATTTGCTCAGCTCATTTTGGACCCCATCTTTAAAGTAATCAAAAATAACCTTCCCTTTAACGGTATTTTATAAAATGGTTTTGCCTGTGGGTGATGACTTAAATGTTCTTCACTTTGACCTGACTGTCTAGTGATGAAAGACTTCTGTCTGATTTTAATTCTGGCATCGAAAGCGTAAACATTGGCTTTATGATTTCACAATTGAAATCTTCAGTTCTTCAGTACAGCATTATTTGTTCGCAGGTTTTTGATGCCATTATGAACTTCAAGAAAGAGGAAACTGCTAAGCTGGTTGAGAAGTTGGACATAAAGTTGGACACTGAGGACAAAGAGAAAGAAGGCAAGCCACTGCTGAAGGCTGTAATGCGTCGCTGGCTGCCTGCTGGAGAGGCCTTGCTTCAGATGATTACCATCCACCTGCCTTCCCCAGTCACTGCTCAGAGATATCGTTGTGAGCTGTTGTATGAAGGACCTGGCGATGATGAGGCTGCTATGGGTAGGTTTGGCCTGGAATGTCATTTGAAGTTACATAAAAGCAATGATTAGCGATGCTATGATTTGACATGGTACATAATTAATTTAATTTTTAGGTATTAAGAACTGTGACCCAAAGGCTCCCCTTATGATGTACATCTCTAAGATGGTGCCCACCACTGACAAGGGTCGTTTCTATGCCTTTGGGCGTGTTTTCTCTGGCTGTGTCTCCACTGGCCAGAAGGTGCGCATTATGGGACCAAATTACACCCCTGGAAAGAAGGAGGACCTTTACCTCAAACCCATTCAGAGGTTAGGTGATTCTCATACCCTGCCCTGATGTATGCTATGTAACTTGTTTTATGAAGAATCCTGCTATTTTATTTTCCCGAGGTTATTAACATGCCTGTTTTTCATTAGGACCATTTTGATGATGGGACGCTATGTTGAGCCCATTGAGGATGTACCCTGTGGTAACATCGTGGGTCTGGTTGGTGTGGACCAGTTTTTGGTGAAGACTGGGACCATTACCACCTATGAACATGCCCATAACCTGCGTGTGATGAAGTTCAGTGTCAGCCCTGTGGTGAGAGTGGCTGTGGAGGCCAAGAACCCTGCTGACCTGCCCAAGTTGGTAGAGGGCCTGAAACGTCTGGCCAAGTCTGACCCTATGGTACAGTGCATCATCGAGGAGTCTGGAGAGCACATCATTGCTGGAGCTGGTGAGCTGCATCTTGAAATCTGCTTAAAGGATCTTGAAGAGGACCATGCCTGCATTCCACTGAAGGTATTGCCATGTTCTTGCTTGCCTCTTTCAATAGTATAAACCTGCAGATTAACAGTTAAAATTTTGTACCCAACAGAAATCCGACCCAGTTGTATCCTATAGAGAGACTGTATCGGAGGATTCCAAACAAATGTGTCTGTCCAAGTCCCCAAACAAGCACAACCGACTGTTCATGAAGGCCCGTCCAATGGCTGAGGGTTTACCTGAGGATATTGATAAGGGTGATGTTGCTTCTAGGCAGGAGTTGAAGGCGCGTGCCCGTTACCTGGCTGAGAAGTACGAATGGGAGGTGACCGAGGCCCGTAAAATCTGGTGCTTCGGCCCTGATGGAACGGGTCCCAACTTGCTTGTGGATGTGACCAAGGGAGTGCAGTACCTCAATGAAATCAAGGACAGTGTGGTGGCTGGTTTCCAGTGGGCCACCAAGGAGGTTGGCTTTCTTGAGTGATAAATTTATTATTAAACTTAAGACACCAAGACTCTAGAACAGTTTTGTATTAAAGGCTGTTTTTCTTGCGTTAAATTACAGGGCGTGCTTTGTGAGGAAAACATGCGTGGTGTTCGCTTCGACATCCATGATGTTACACTTCACACAGATGCTATTCACCGTGGTGGTGGTCAGATCATTCCTACAGCCCGCAGAGTGCTTTATGCTTGTCAGTTGACTGCTGAACCCAGACTCCTTGAGCCTGTGTACTTGGTTGAAATCCAGGTGAGAGCTAGCATTTGCGCATTCTTGCTCGTGTTCCTGCTCAAGGGGTACATCATTGACTGGTTTTTTTTTTATACCCACAGTGCCCTGAGGCTGTTGTTGGTGGTATCTATGGTGTCCTGAACAGGAAGAGAGGTCTGGTGTTTGAGGAGTCCCAGGTCATGGGAACTCCCATGTTTGTGGTTAAAGCTTACCTGCCAGTCAATGAATCTTTCGGTAAGTGATTCATTACCTGTTCGTTATGTTCTGGTTTTCCTTTTGATTGTTTAATGTTTGACAAACCCTGCTATTTTTTTTTTCCCTCCCAAGGCTTCACTGCTGATCTTCGTTCCAACACTTCTGGCCAGGCTTTCCCACAGTGTGTGTTTGATCACTGGCAGATCCTTCCTGGAGATCCCATGGAGGCCAACACCAAGCCTGCTCAGATTGTGGCAGACACACGCAAGCGTAAGGGTCTCAAGGAAGGAATTCCAGCTCTGGACAACTACTTGGACAAATTGTAAAGCTCCCACTGGGGGAACTGGACTGTACAGAACATCTTGAGCACTATTGCTTGCCAAAAATATGACCGAGAAGTTAACCTTAACATTAAAGAAGAATAAAAATTGTGTTGTGAGGACAACTGTTTGTCAATTCTATTTGATATTCATGCGGCATTTGCTTCTTACAGGTGGCTAAAATCGCAATAAATGCAACCGCCTCCTGTACCTTAGCTTATGCCTTTTGAATGTAGTTGCCTAGTTAAAATGCAGTGCACCTTTTCCTGCATGTGTACAGTAAATGCTTATAGGCTCAGCAGCCATAACATGAGTTTAGGCAGGGTATTTCAGGATTTAGGAAAATGTCACTAGTTAGATCCTATATGAAAGTGTTACAAGACAAGAATTCTCAAGTTAATTTAACTAAGGGTTGGGCATTGCACCTTTGTAGTACTTCGACATTAAGATGCCATTTATACCAGTTTTCACTACATTTGAACAGGTACAGCTGTAATCAGGTAAACAAGCATGGCTTCAATTTTAAAGGACTAGTTGAATGTGATTTATTTACAGCACTTTTGCAATGAAAAGAAACAAAGTAAGCAATACAGATACATTCATTTAGGTTGTCCTTCAATATCAAATAGCATTCTTGAATGCAAGTGCTAAATCAGAACTGATGCTGAAGATTAGCGAGGGCCTTACTCGTTTGTTTACTTTTCTTGTAAACATACTTCTGCATGTTTCAGGAAATGTAAGTCTATTTCAAACAAGTGTAGTGTCATATGCCCAAACACTTTGCAGTTGTATTTGGGTCAAAAGTGCATCAGTGCAGCTCCAGTAGGTCAAAACATTACTAGACTCAAAGTTTGGACCCATTTCACAAGAAACTAAACTGAAATGCAGGTGTCTGTTAGTAAGTGAGGAAGTGCTACACAGGTAACAAAAAAAACTAATCTATCCCCAACGCGCACTTGGGTGTGACCGACGTCTCAGACAAAAAAAATAATTTGGTTATCTACATGTACACCATTGCAGTTCACTGAAAGAGTAATAAGTAGTGAAGCAGTCCACACACATCAAATAGACCAATGTCCATCATTACGTGTAGAAGATTAGTTCAGGAATTTGTCCATCTTCTACTGAAGTGCCATTGTTGTTTCCTGCAGCATAGCAGAAGGTAAAGCAGGTCTTTGTGCCTGTAGCTGGAGCTTCATGGGTGACTTTGCGCATGCCCTTTGTACCATAGTGAGAGTCTGGTCCCTTTATATAACCAAGCACAAGCTTTTCTCAATTAAACTGTAATTCGGTTTTTAATGTTTATAAACACCATTATAAGAATACTACCTTTAGTGTTGCGCATGCGATGTAGTTGACACTAGGAAGAATCTCTACGGGTTCTTTAAACATCACACGAAAAGTATTAGCCGTGCCATCACAGCTAAAGCCGGTGTCGTTCTGCCCCAAAACTGTGTTGCTGTCTGTGTGTATGATCTGTGAAGAAAGACGTTTTGTCTAAAAAAATATTTCATATGACCGATTTATCACCAGCCCTGTAAACAGCACACCTTTAGGCATTAATTGGAATAACATGAACATTAAAGTGATTCATTGAAAACCAGACACTGTTAAAGGGTTATCATTTCTCTTATGCACTATATTTACATTTACAGATCTTAGAAGTGCATAAAAACATTCTGATGCTAGTACAAAACCAGTCAAGAGTATAAAAATACTATTACGGTTCCAAGCTACAACCCTACAGTCGGTACAGCAACAGAACATCGTGTAACATTTAAGACATCCAAGAGCTTTGCGAACACATAGGTCTAGTTATTATTTAAAGTCAGTGACTCCTGATTAGTAATCAATTTAAAAAGTATATCAGTCAACAATAGTTTAATATTCTCGCTCTTCCCTCCAACACTAATTTATTTGAAACCTTCTTGCAAAATTTTTTTTTTAACACATTGTATATTTTTCGTATACAATAAACATATAAAATGCAATGAGAATGACTGAATTAAAGAATTTGTGCCTGTCTTTCTATTAAAGCACTCATACCTGACCTAGTAGTAAACCTTAGAACTGCTGGAGATGAAAAAAAAAAAAAAAGCTTTAAAACACACCGGAACAATTAGGAAACATTTAAAAGCACCATAATTAACTATAATAAAAAAAATTAAATACACTGTGTAACGGGAAAGAGCATGTGCCACCGGTTTTATTGTGTTTTGTGTTTTCACATGCTCTTTGTGTTTGTGTTCAT
>JAOUQX010000003.1:10826679-10840347 GCA_028566295.1 Liobagrus marginatus
GCAAGCCTGCGTTTGTACCGAGTTTGTTCCACGGTTCGCGACTCGCCTTAAGGAGAGAGCCTTTCAAGGCGAGAGCCTCGTTACACACTGTGGTATGGATACATTTGTGTGACTTACCAATTTTTGACTTCACAGTGATTATAACAAGCCATCAAAATTGTAATATATTAAGAGTATTGACTCGGCTTGTTTTTACTAGGAAAGAAATGTTTCCAACTTAACAAAAATTGTGCACACACCTACAACACGGAAATACATTTTCTGGCATTTCTTGATGTCTTTGTCAAAGCCATGTAAGCATCATTATGAAGAATGCACAACTCCTACCTGGATGTTGACTTGATAGTCAGTTGGACCATGTATGGAGCCGTAAAGCCCAAATCCCACTACAAATATCCTGCGATTGACAGAAAACCTATGGAAAGAGAATCGAAGCAGTGACTCAGAGAAATGTGAGACAAAACTCATCTATATTGCCCCAGACTATAAAGTAAGTACAAAACCCGTGCTGCTGGGATTACCGGATGCGGTCACTGGTCCCACTGTATCCCCAGCGGCTTTCCACCTGGCCAAAGCGTGTGATGCTGCACTCCTTCCCTCGCAGACAACAACGTGGACGATCAATGAACTCCACGTGAGGTTTTGGATTAACGGTGAAGTGCAGGAACAGGCTGACCACCTCTCGGTCTGTCAGTATGCCTGACTGAGCTGGCCCTAGACAAACACAGAAAATAACGGTTAATACCAAGAATTACTGTACTGTAAGGAGACATTTGTTATGAAGTGCTCATAATTGTTATATGATGGGAAAATTAATAAAGACATTATAAATGCTCTATACGTGTAATTTTATCATTAGTAGTGTGTACATTAAACCAAAAAACTTTGTTTTTAACTAAACACTGGTGAACAAGTTAATATTTTGTGTGTGTAGCTCAGTGCACTGTCTTTCCTAGCAGTGATGATCTGTTTCAGCATTAACAATATGATAGATACTAACCCTGTAACACTTCTTATTTTACAAACAGACCTATTACTAAAAAAAAGGGGGGGGGGGATCATTAATTTTGGTTTATATTTTTATACGAGGTTTCACATTTAAAATTTCGGACCCTAATACTTATTGTACGCATGCTTGGTCTTGAGCATGAAAGAAATGGCTCAACATTCTCTTTTCCATTTTAAAATGATGTTCATACAGAATGAAAAATTATAAAACATTTAAATAACATTGTCTAACAGACAGCGTGCTGTTACCTGCTGCAAACTCTTCAATGGTCATGAGCGGGAAGCGGATGAGGCCGAGGGCTTTGCCCAACACTCGCCTCTTGTTCTCTGGTGTGGGCTGCAGCTGCTGCCTCTGAGTCTCAGCCTCGGCCCAGCGCACCGCTGCGCCGAACAGACGTACCTCACGCACCCCAAGAGTGTCCCTCTCCAATACCGCCACCAAAGTGTCTACGAAACCACCAACACATATAATAAAATAATGCACATCGTCACACCAATCTGATAACTGCAAAAAAATAATGTTCCTGTCAATAAGTCAGCAATTATATTTACATAGCTTAGCTTAGCTTTAAAACAACACAAAACTAATCGAGGTACCAGCAATATCAGTGTTACAAAAGCTAATATTGTAATCATTTTTACACAATTAAAAATTGTGCAGCCATGTAAACATTTAGCAAATCCACAAAAGATAAAACATCACATACACTAACATTTAAAGCTGCAGTGTGTTTCAAATCATTTACTGTTTCATTAAATAATGCAATGAAGCCAACTAGTATGAGGACGGAAATTCTCCATATCAATTATTTAAATGTCTGCTGCCTAAAAATGATCATAATCAAGTTATTAATTTATGCTATATGTAAGATTATTAGGCCTGTACCAGATACTGACAGTAAAATGATAAATACCCAGGTCAATGTCAGTGAAGCCCTCAGCAGCAAGTGCATCTGCAGTGTTCTTGTCAATATTCTCGAGGCAAAGGCTGGCAAGCTGGGGCTCGTCAAAGAGCCGTGCCTGAAAATAAAATGAGACAGATTTCTATCCAATTGGATGTGTTGGACGCCTGTTTTTAAGTTCGGTGATTTAAAGCAGTGCATTGGAATATACAGTACATGCATTTCTAGTCTAGGTATTACCTTGTGGTTCCTACACAGCAAGACTTTGTAGATGCAATAATTTTAGAATAACCACGACGATGACCTTTGCTTAGAATTTCTAACAATAAACACTGCTGATGAAACTAAATGTAAGCCAATGTTTCAATGGAGGTGAAATGGCACAATGTTGTTATAGCTAGTATATAACAAAAACATATCTATGCTGTTTTTGTTGCTTATACAACATTTCAAGGCATGTTTACTCTGGTGACATTTATAACAAAGAAATACCATATCCTGGTAGTAACATCAAACTTATAAGTAATGCACACACCTGGAGCAAAGGTCACAGAAAAACCCTTAGCTCTTACCTGGGTAAGCAACATAAAAGCGTTGTCAGCTCGTAGGTTCTTCTTCAGAAACTCGACACAATGTGCCTCAAGCGCAGGCACCGCATATTTTTTTGCTGTGTACAACGTGGTCATCACTGTTTCTGGCCCAATTTGTACCTCATCAGAATACAGAAACCTGCAGAAAGAAGGGAATGGCTTCTACAGAGACACGGGTTTGAAGTATGGTTTAATGGAAAAGTCTAATAAAATGGTGGTCATTAGATAAAGCCCATAAAAAACTGTCTTGGTCAATTATTGGTTACATTTGCACTCGCCTACATGGAGAATCTCTGGTAACTGTGAAATTTCAGTTAAGCATTTCTTTAGCCCTTCTTAACTTAAATTTGCAACACATACAGCCAGAGGACAATATAAACATAATATATAAATGTAAAAGAAAAATGTCATTTACACCAGCTAATTTACACCAGTTAATTTAAAATTTCAAAACTGCCCCTTCAAGTAACAACTCAAATCATTATAACAATACATGTTATTGTTGAATACATTCTTATTTGTTATCATGTCTATCCTTATTCATTAATAAATCGGTTTAATTTGAACGCTTGGAATCATCCTATGAAGACACTCTGTTTAGACAGGAACCGAATGATGGAGGGATGCAAACTTTTGCACTCGAGTGCAAGCGCTGATCCCGCTTTAACGTCAAGGGCACATGAAGGACATACAAGCCTCAAGATCAGATGTACCATTACTAAATATCATTACTACCGAATAATGCTGATGTTCTTACTTTAAGAGGGCAAGAAAAGCAGCAGGTTCCACGTCTGGCAGCTCGATTTCAGTGGATGTGGTGGCCATGCCGCCGTTAAACATGGCATCAAACACGGCGCTCCCAACTGCCAGGGCAAATCTGTTGACACGCAAAGAGGCATCAATGTGTGCTACATAAAAACGAGGATGAAATGATGACGTCTGAGGGGTAAATGGTTATTGAAAAGTAAAATAGACTCTGGTATCGGATGCTGCATGTTCATCTAAAAATCACCCACAAGCCTCAGCACAGAAAGACGCGAATGCGCATAAAAAGGCATATCCTATTTGACGTTAAACGCAAGCTGTTTACCATATGCAAAACTGAACGTGTTAAATCGTTTCGTCAGGACTTACAGCTAATAGGATAAACCTTACGTGTAAACACTTACTAGCTTCTACCTGCGTTTAGGGGCTCGGTGTTTTCTCTTTTTCTTACCTAATTTTACATTCGAAAAAGTAAACAAATGACTTATAGAACTGCATTGGCCCCATTTCGGCCCTACCTGTGCGCAGGAATGCGCTGCACTCCCATCCCCTTCCCCACCAAAAAATGGACGTCGCTGAGCACCTCGTTGTTGAACAGAAACGCGAACCTTTCTTTCACCGTGCTTTTTGTCGCCTGCCAGTTGTAAACGGGTTCACGAAACACGAGCACTGAGGCTGGACTGCCAGGGACAGAGGCCGAGACTGCGGACGCGCCCGCAGATGACGAAGAAGAAGATAACGATGATGAGGACGACGAGGAGGATGAAGATGCTACCGCCGCCGCGCTGGACGTCGACGTGGCCGTTATGTTCATGTTGGAGGCGACGCGCGAAGCGTCCCTGCTCGCCGTGTTGTGCGGCGCGGGCTGCCGCGGTAGATTCTGCGCACTCGCGTTGCTCGCGGACACCAGAGCGGTGTCTCGGTCGAGGCCTGGTGCCTGAGGATTAGTGTTCCCCGCAGACCCCGACCTCAGGTTGCTAACAGGCACCGAGTGAGCGCCGTTACTCGGTCGAGCATTGCCCAACGAGCCCGAATTAGGAGGGTTTAAACAAGCGGAGCGGCTGTTGTTTTCACCCGCGGCCATCTTGCACGGCGAGCACTGCAGGCTGGGTTGGAATAAACGCACACAACAGCGCATAACCAGAAATACGGGCTCAATGAGTCGAGAGGGCGGAGAGAGATGGCTCGCCCAGCCGTCAGTTCACTGCTTTCCATCACAAATAGAATTTTGTGATTTTTCATATACCCACATCCTTGTGTTTGTCTCCAAACTTTGGTGAAACTACATGGTTCCTAGTATGTTATGCAGCAGATTGATGTGTATATATATATATACAGAGAGAGAGAGTATAATTTCAAATTAATTTCTCATTCAATCAACAAACCACGTCACCTACCATATGTATAAATGTAATATTTTTAATGGTTGTCGTTCTTTTTGTCATTAAACATCAGTTTTAGTACAGGATTAATTCCTAATGCTTTTTGTTTAAAATATTTTTGTCTTATGCAACAAAAAAACTATTGCTGTAAAGATGTTACTTGATATGATTTTTTTTCGCACTGCCAATTTGACCCAGACATGAAATCAGGGGCCACCATCCTGAATTAAAGTCTTGTTCCACGCCACAATTGTAATTTCTGATGGCTCAGATTCAACGAGACAGGAAGTATAACAGCATGTGATAAAAGGTGTTAATATCCAACTAAATTTATAGATAAGTAAATATAATCACAAACAAGCAACACGTTTACATCCCAACGAAAATTTAGGTTTTTTTTTTTAATAAATGTATTTCCCTTTAATTGAATTGGTAGCCTGTGTTCCTGACAGGCGTCCAAACTATTAATAGCAACCGGAAAGGTTATCTACAGGGGAAAAGTCATATAAGGTCTGAAAGTACATGTAAAAGTACAGCTAGGGTAAGGCTTATTACTAAGATAATAATACGCTAAACCTAAAGGCGGAAGCAATTTTGAAATAACTCTTTAGGGTGTTTGCTTCTGATATCTACTCACCTAGAGAGCTGGCACACTGCGCGTGCGTACTTATGTGAGGGCGACAGCGCTGCCTGTAGTCTCACTGTGTAGTGCTGCCTAACGAGTCAGCGTTTCTGTACTAAAAAATAGCTGTTGGATTGAGACGGACTTCTCAGGTGGCAATACGATATTGACAACACCGCCACCTAGTGGTCTTGTTAAAGTTCACATTTTTAAATGTCAGACATCTGAGTCACAGCCCCATGTCACAGGGCATATACCTTATGTTCGACAAAAGACTAGTACAGTATATAAAATAAAATTATCACGATTTTATCTGCATCGTATATGTATGGCTTCAGATAAGCGTTCTGAAATAATCATTTTTATTTGGGGACATTTGAGGATACTTTTTTTGTAATGTTACTACACTAAAACAACATTTTACTAGGTTCTTGCACGCCAGCATGGAAAGCGGACGGACCCTTAAATGTCCTTCTGTATACGCAAACTGATCTTAGATACATAATCTGTAACATATGATAACCACTGCTTTCAATCAAACAACTGAATGAAATATAGATCATACACGGGAACATTGAATATTTTAGCTGTATGCGCCACTAAATAGTACCCTAGATAAAGGCGCCTTAGCGGCCGCCATTTTACGACATACTTGGATCGGGACAGGACACCGAGGCATTACAATTACAATGTGGCATATCTTACTTGGTTTCAGACATGTCCAATGTAGAAATGAGGGGGACTGTTACAATTCCACCTCCTCCGCTGAAACCCAATCATCTTCAAGAAAGCCGCCCAGGCTAACCAATCATCTGTGTAAATCCATTCCTGGTAGGCCTCGTCGTCCAATCACCTTTGAGTACACACCGCATCGTATTATACGCTTGTTGATTTCGGGGGAACCATCTACTCAGGTAAGCTAAATTGATGTCGCTCCAGCAAACTATATAACAGACAGAAGCTGACAATAGTATTAACGTTTTACATAAGGAAATATAAAAATAAAGGCTGCTAAATTTTCCGCACCATCTTGTCGGTGATCCTGATACGAGTTTGCATTGGCGCTAACTGTTTAGCAAAGCTAACTGTTCTGCCAGCGTTTAATAATTGCTTGCTAGGTTGAGCTTGCGCTAGCATTATCTACCTAACGCTTTGCAAACAATAGCAAGTATTAACTTTAAACCATTTACTTTTTCGTTTTAACATCATGACAAAAACAGATTTTCTTTAGCAATTCGTAAAAATCAAGAATATATATGTATAAATATATTCTATGTGTATATGTAATGGCTAGTTTTTTAAATAGTAAGAATCATGCTAGGACTGCATCCAAATGGCCCCGTAGTGGATGGTGCAATACACTAGGCAAAGAATATATTCTTTCATTTCCTGTGTAGTGCACTTTTAGCATATAAACTATTTTGCTTAGCGCCATCAGTTAGTATCGTTACCAGCTTGAAAAATGTAAAGTTAAATCAGCAGGTTAGTTAAAATGTGTAATGCTTAGAATGACATTGCGAAGAGAGGCAGCATGGCTAAATCCGTCAGGTAGATTAGGTTTGTCTAACGTATCACTTAATTTATCTTGACTGGTTTTATCCAGACCAGGTTCAGTTTGGATTTGCAGCCAGTGCAAGGTGGGAATGCATGCTGTTATAACATTACAGGGCACTGCCCACAAATGCATTCACATCTAGGGGCAGTTTAGAGTACTTAAGCCACCTGAATTATCATAACAGGAAGGTGGGAGGAAACCTGAGAAGCAGAAAGAAAATCGCATGGATATTTTGCGAACATGCATGCATCAACCAATGGACTCCTGGAGCTGTGTGGTGTTGATACTTCCCACTGCACCCCTTAACATTTACTACTGTTGAGGTAGTCCTGACGTCCTGGTTTTGTGTTATATTGCTCACCAGTTCTGCTTATTCTATTCGAGGTTCCTTAAGGGCAAATGAATCTGTAATGGGGGGAGTTAAACAAGAGCAGAATGATGGTCCTGGATCAAAAGGTTTTCATCATTCAGACTCAACACATGAAGAAGTAAGAATTCAAACACGTCATAATCATTTATGCATTGTGTATGCTTGATAAAAAATTGTTTTTTATCTCCGTCACAACTTGTCCAGAACAACAATTCGCTCAACATTCAGCCTGTGAAGAAGCGTGGCTGGCCCAAGGGTAAAAAACGAAAGAAGGTCTTACCCAATGGTCCCAAAGCTCCCGTGACTGGCTATGTGCGTTTCCTGAATGAAAGACGGGAACATATACGTGCTCTGCACCCTGACCTCCCTTTCCCAGAGATTACCAAGAGACTCGGGGCTGAGTGGAGCCGCCTAGCTCCCCATGACAAGCAGGTACCTTTTTTTTGTTGACCAGATCAGAGCATATATCTCAGTATGCATACCTTTTAGTTTTTGTTAATACCAGGTTGTGTTATATATTTGCATAATCTTGTGAGCATGCAGCATTTTTATTTTTTGCTTCTTCTAGCGTTACCTGGATGAAGCAGAACGGGAAAAAGTGCAATATGCACGGGAACTGAGGGAGTACCAGAAGAGTGAAGCCTACCAGATCACCAGTGCCAAGATCCAGGACAAAAAAATTAAGAAAGGTCAGAATTATGTATTAGTTTTGAATGCACCATTCGCTGGATGGGTTAATCTGCAGTTATGATTGTTTTTTCTCTATTTCATAAACCATATGGTCCTGTGTTATGGATGGCTATACTCATAGATCCTCTTTCTGTATTGAACTAAAGGTGAAAATGCCGTTTTTTTTCCTTTCTTTTTTATAGAGGAGTTAACGTCTGTTATAATAAACGCCAATAGTTCAGGATTAGCAAATCTTAAGGTAGGTTTTAAGGCTGAATTGCAACACACAACGTTTGAGCCATATTCAGATTTTCATTTACTTTATTTTGCAGTATGTTAATGGAAAAGACTTATAGGTTATAAATCATTTAATTCATTCTTTTCTTCAGAGTTCAGATCTCTCCAGCAGATTTGATGTGCCTATTTTTACAGAAGAGTTCCTTGATCAAAACAAAGGTATACACGTCATATATTGCAAGTTGTCAACTTGCAACTTCAAGAAAGTATTTCTTTTTTTTTTTTTTTTTATGATTTACTTTCCCCTGCAGCACGGGAGGCAGAGCTTCGGCGTCTGCGGAAGGCCAACGTGGAGTTTGAGGAGCAGAACACCATTCTGCAGAAACACATAGCTGAGATGTTTAGTGCCAAAGAGCGTCTGGAGGCCGAGTTGGGTCAGGATGAGCTGCGCACACAGGCTCTGCACCGCCGACTGCAGGCCATCAAACAGACGCTAGTCACCAGTCTGGCTTCTGTGCCCCTGCCAGGTCAGGCACTTTAGCCTTCAGCAGTACAACACTGAGCTCAAATAGAGAACGCTGAGCTTCCAAAAAGTTTTGGAAGTTCATTTTGTTTATTTTTATGAACGTAAACTCACATAAACGTAATCCTGAAGGGATTGAATAAGCATGTTTGAACGTCTGTGTATTGTTTTGATAGACTACAGGTAAAGAAATTATACATACACTGTTGTCCATTGTAGGCACAGGGGAAACACCCTCGTTTGGAACTCTTGACGCATACCTGAGCCGTTTGAGCAATGCCTTGGAAAGTAGCCCTCACGAGCATCGCACTCTGCTGCTCAAGCTCCAAGAGCTGCTGGCTCACTTAGACAGGTAATTTATTAGTTTTTAGTTTTTGTTCTGTGTTCTAAACTGTATTTGAAAGAGCTGTAAAAAAGTTGGCTTAATATTAGATTACATTTTAAATATGGAGAGGATTAAGTTAAATACAACACACTATGTGCTCACGCTGTGTACTGTTTACTTTACCTTCTAGAGTATAAATTTCAGAAAGGTAGAATCATGTCAAAAAAATTTTTTTACTTACTAAAAAAGTGTCATTTCCCAGTTTAAGACAAGTGACTTGCAACTAGGGTGACTAAATCAAACCAAATGTTGGGACAATTATTACGTTTGTGTGGGACAATGTGGAATGTGTTACCAACAATAAAACATAACCTGAAACTGTTGTAAATTGTATATTTAACTTAATAAAAACATTTGTTTTCTTTCAGCTCATTAAAATACATATAAAAATATCATTTAGTCCCTTCCAGAACACACTATTACACCACAATGGACATGGACTACAGATTTTGTTAAGCTTTTACAAATTTTTTATTTATTTATTTTTTTTACATTACCGACTTATCCGGAACACAGCAAGCTTGTTTTCTGACAGGGAATCACCCGATCCACAGTTTGATTGACTGCTGTCACAGCCTCTTAGTGACTGTGTTTACTCCTTTCTTTTGAACCATTGGATGACAACCAGGATTTAAAAAAAAAACAATTGGCTGTTTTTGTGTGAGGTGGCATGCTACTTCTGATAAATCGAATTGTTTGTGCAGGTGAATTTTGCATGCGAGATTCAAAATCAAAATTATAAGTGATGTGTTTATCACACAGCATCAGCAGGGTGATTTTCTCTTTATAGTGCACAGCTATGCATGCAATGGTAGTAATGGGCTCAAAAACTCAGCAGCATCATTAGAAAGACCTGCAGTGAATCTCTATTGTAAAGCTTTGTGCATAATCAAGTGCTAACTGAGTAGTTCCTGACTTCTGATTGTATATGCTGCCCAAGATCAATTTAATTGACCCTCCTACATGTTCCACTCATAATGTTGAATTGGGGTTCTGTGGCATAATTTAAATTGTTTAACCCTATAAGACCAGAGCTCCAGGTGTGTGTCTTTGTTTAAGGGGCATTAGAAACTGAAACCAAATTGTTCTATGGCAAGTCTTAGAGTTAAAACAAACTTAGATTTTTGTTTTTCATACAACTAATAAATACATGAGGGTAAGTGTAACTGGATATAAACCTGTTTCAACTGAATATATATTTATATTTAGACTACATATCACCTGTATTCACACAATCTGCTGTGCCTGAGATGAGGATGGGTTTCCCCTTGTGTCTGGTTCCTCTTGAGGTTTCTTCCTAGCATTTCATTAGGGAGTTTTTCCTTTCCATTATCACCTCAGGCTTGTTCTTTGGGATACATTTCAGAATTTCTCTTATTCTTTATCTTCATTAAAGTTGCTTTGGAACAATATCTTGTTAAAAGCAATTTAGAAATTGAATTGAAGTGGCTAATTTAGAAATTCTATTAATTATTAAATAATAAATAACTGTGCTATTGGGATATACAGCTCACATTCTGCATTAAATTTAATCGACCCCAAGTAAACAACACTGCTTTTGTTTTTTAAAAAGCTTTTTAAAAGTAAAATTAACATCCATCTTGCTCTGACAGAACTGGACTAACAGTATATAACAGTAACCCTGATATCCATTCTTGTTTCTGTATTTCAGTGAGAAACTCTGACAAATGTGTGCAGCTGTGCTGTGTTTGAAATTGAGGTGTTGAATTAGCGTTTCATGGCACCATTAAGACAGGATTACCCAGAAATCCGAAGGAAAATCTCTGCTTTTTAATGGTGCGCAGTAATGCCTGAATGTCTAACTTGTCTCTCTTAGCTTATTAGGTGCTATTGATATGGTCATTCTTTTTTTAAAGCGTTTTTAATTTCTTAAATCTTGGTTTTATATGTTATTTCTTATCATATTTCATGTCATCTATTCTTCTCTTTAGTCTCCATTGCCATGTCTGTTTAATATCTATTTCTCATTCCAAAAACGTAAAGAATTTTTCATTAATGGATTGCTAAAAATGTAATCTAATTCCAGTATTTGGAGAAGATTATTATTGTGATTTTTTTTTCTTCCTGAATGTAGATTGTACATTTTACACTGATTTATAATAATTGTGTATTTTGAAAGCAACATATTTGGACAGGTACTGGTGAGCTAAATCAGGGAATGTTTTTCATTAAATTAAACTGTTCTTGTTTTTAAATGTTTGCTCTTTTTGTAATGTGTTGGTGTATAATTGCAGAATTCTAAATGCTGCTCCATGTTGCAGTGATCTGAATAAAATAAAATGGGGATACCGCATTGTTAGTGGTTGTTTTTTCTCATAATTTTATTCTCATTTCTAATTTTCTATTTCAATTTCTATAGTGTTTTCGAAAACAGGAAAAGAATAATGATGTAAAACGATGAACAGAGAAATAACGTTCCTGCTTACAGTACATATAATAATGAAAACAACATAAGTATTGCAGCTCCTTGACTATCAATGGTAAGGCCTCCTCTTTATTTACAGCTAGCTGTGCAATAGGTTTGAGGATCCAGTTTTTAAAGTCCAGACACAGAAAAAGAAATGCTTTTCGAACCCTTTACATGGTAATTTGGTTCTATGCATCATACAGTTGCAACCCTAGATTGTGAGAGTTTGTGTGGTGTTTTGCATGAACATAACACACATAAGGCAAACAAAATATTAAAGGAACAACTGACCATTTGGTTTCAAAAGAATTAAGTCTTTCAGTTGCATGACCCATTGACGCTGTACAAGAATACAGTGCTACTGGCCGATACAGCAGAATCTCATATTTTGAGTTCACTGGCATTCCATGCAGAAACTGAAAAACATCAATTGTATTGGTGGAAAGCACCTTTTATCCACTCCTTTCTAATACTCACTTTTTACAACACATGTTTATTACACTAAAAGTCTTGAGCAATATGGTGCTTGAATATTGATAATCACAGGTCTAATTGGTAACCAACCCTAATATAATTGCTCCACAACCCTTCATTTTCTGAAAGCATGGTGTCTATGCAATAAAATCATCTTATCTTACGACATTGTGAACAGCAGGGGGTGGCACAGACTATAGTGCAGCAACAAAGGTTACAAGAATAGTGTAGTTACAGAGCTGTAGAGTTTTAGATGCACAGTTGGTGGTAATTGTCCTCAAGTCCTTCATTAGCTTCAGTCTCTTAATAGGGGCTGATCAGCAGTTTAACAGTATGGCAGTAAGTTGTTTAAAAGAAGGTTAGAAATGCCTCTGAAATCTTCGGTCAATAGTGGTCTTGTGGTGGTCCTTTTCCATTGACCGATGTGGTAGAAGGGGCCAATAATCTATATAAATAATACAATATATATATATATATATATGAGTGCTGCAGTCAGCAGTATTGAGCAATGCATATGTGATCATTCTGTTTTAGCGTCTTACAGTGCATTTGTTGTTTTTTTATCGTACTATTTATCTTTTCTTTTGTTGTAAGAGGACTGTTTTTATGGGGTTAAGTTATGATGACCGCGTCACGCCGGTTCAGGTTTTTAGTGACGTCACGATAGTAGCTCTCCTCGTAACGGCGGTGCTGAACAAGATGGCTGTGCGGCGGGTCACGAGAGGCTGACAAGACGAGAAATTCGCCTCTTTTTCCACCAGAACAGCGAGTACCTATGTAGGACCGATACTCTAGACGGTCGTCATTTAAATTAAAACTACTTTTTCGTGTTATATGTGTTCCGTGAGCATTGACTGAAAACAAGGCGGCCACTCCAATCTCGGCGGTTTGATTCTCTAATTTAACGGTCCTGTCAGCGTAAGCTTTCATTTTTATTTATCTGGAAAGCAGTAAAACCGCCAGCATAGATTTTAAACCGCAAAAAGAGATGTCACTGCTGTGTGTTGGAGGTAAGTAAGGCTTTATTTCACTCAGTAAACTGAAGTGTGGGTGTGGGGTGTGTGTAAATGGACCACCAGCTGTTGGTACGATTGATGTGGCTAATGTGTTAACTTTGCTATTATGATTCGGTCTCGCGCTATGAGATGACTGTGAGCGCGCGTATGATTTTATCCGAAGTGCTTATCCGTAACGTGGGTTTGTTGTCGATTGAAAAGAATAATTTCCTTCTACAAGAGGAAACAAAGGGAATAACATTTCGGGGCATTTAAGCAGAGCCGGCGGCTCTATTCATTGTGCTTACACAGTGCCATCTTGTTCAATTCTATAGTCTGTGGCTTTTGTCGCTTTGTCTGTGTAGCATTAAACATAACCGCAAGAAGAAACATTAACAATAATGCAAAGTAAATTATCCCCTAACGTTAATGCAAGCATGCCAGATCAGCAAAGGGAACTGAGCTTCCGGCATCAGTGTTTAGTCGATGTCAGGTAACTTAGGGGTGTGTTCTCGCCTTGCTTCTCATTTCGAGGAAAAAATAGGTTGTACCCTTTAATATGTTTTGCCAGACATGAATTGTTTGTGACTGTGTGTAACTTCGCTGTGTATTGCAGGTCTTTAAAAAATGCAATTTATTCATTCATTCATCTTCAGTGACCTCTGTATCCTGGTCAGGGTAAATGTGGAACTCATACTGGGAACACCAGGCAATAAATATATATATATATATATATATATATATGTGTGTGTGTGTGTGTGTG
>JAOUQX010000003.1:10854004-10879657 GCA_028566295.1 Liobagrus marginatus
TCTCTCTCTCTCTCTCTCTCTCTCTCTCTCTCTCTCTCTGTCTCTCTCTCTCTCTCTCTCTCTCTCTCTCTCTTTCTCTGTCTCTCTTACTTACTATGATGTATGGATAACCTTCTCTTGCAGTCTTCCTATTTTGCTTATATGTTTATATCAGGTAGTGGTAGGTAAAGCTTTTTCAAATCTTACGTTTTTGTGCGATATTTGTTTTTGATATCTGTTTTCTTTACAGCTTAGTAAGACAATGCTACAATTTTAAGTTCTTTTGCATTATGTTACACTGGCCTTCTACATAAACATACACTCTAGGGCCGTAAGAATGAATTTACCTCTTTAGATGTTATTCACTCTGTCAGACACGATTATTGCCATTTACTGTTATAAACGAATAATGTTTGAGACACGCTATATTTTTACATTTAAAAAATTGACTATTATTTATTACTATGTATAGTATTCATACTATACATAGGTCAGTGGAAATGGGAATTCATAGAGATGATTATATGTGGATATTTTGCATAAATTATTTATATAAATGTTAATAAAGGAAACAACTATCAGAAATGTAAAAACAATATTTGAACAATTTGATTATAATTTCCATTGTTCAAGATGCCATTTTCATGTATATGATATTATGGGTTTAAATAATATTTAAATACATTTGAACACTAAATATTTTTATATGCTAAGTAATTTGAATTAAAATCGATTAAACAAATAAATTGGTAGCCCTACTTCATAAACACAGTGTTTTTTGTCAGCATTACTATTTTTTTCATAATAAACTACATTTCTTTCACTCCTCTTTTCTTATTTAACACTTCCTTACTCTCTCTGCAGTCCCACTGGGTCCAGTCGATATGCTTCATCAGGTGAGCTGAGCCGTGGGAGCTCACAACTCAGTGAGGATGGCGAGAGCTTCCGTGGCTCTGAAGAGTTCTATGATGAGAATGACTCCTACCACTCATGCCACTCGTCAGTCAGCTATGGTAAAGAGTCACATGGCTGGGACCAGGATGAACCCCAAGAAGTCTACAGCGATGAAGGTAGCTATGTCAAAGATGGCGGAGAGGAAGGTGCATTGTATGAGGATGAGGATAATGACTTGTACGAGCAGGAAGAAAGGGATTACCGGTACAAGGAGGAAGACGGAATGGGCTTTGAGGAGGATGAGGAGTTGTATCCTCTGAATGGAACACTTAGTGAGGAGCAGGAGCCTCCATATACGGCAACTCCAAGCAGTGCACCTCCCGCTTTAGCACGGGAGACCTCCAGCTTCAGTCGGCCACCTCTGGAGAAGCAGACATCACTGCACCATCATCAGCCCCAACAGGCCAAACCTCAGTTCCGACACACAGATTCTCTTACAGAAGCGGTCCCAAAGCAACAAAGCTTTGAAGACTTCAGCAAACCTGCCAACAAATCCACCACACCTGCCTCTGATCTGGAGCTCCATGGAGCTTCAGCATCATCACTTATACCTGTTACAAAACCTGTTGGAGCCACGGAGGGGATGAAGCATCTCGTTGAGCCTCCAGTCACTGAGCATTTGTCTGAAGTGCTGCCCGAGAAGTTGGAACCACCCCCAGAAAGGTAACACCACACCACAGTCCATTTGTCAAATCTGGAGTCCTTGGTTCTATTTATTGTGATGATATTGGCTCACATTTAACAAAAACATACCAATTTAAAAACAAATTAGAATATGGTGACATGCCAATCAGCTAATCAAATAAAAAGACTTGCAAAGGTTTCCTGAGCCTTCAAAATGGTCTCTCAAATTGGTTCACTAGGCTACCTAATCATGGGGAAGACTGGTGATCTGATAGTTGTACAGAAGACAATCATTGACACCCTTCACAAGAAGGGTAAGCCACAAACATTCATTGCTAAAGAAGCTGCTGTTCACAGAGTATGTATCCAAGCATGCTAAAAGGAAGTTGAGAAGAAGGAAAAAGTGTGGACAAAAAAGATGCACAACCAACCGAGAGAACCGCAGGAGAGGCTTGTCAAGCAAAATCTATTTAAGAATTTGGGTGAACTTCACAACAAATGGGCTGAGGCTGGGGTCAAGGCATCATTCCTCTTGTTAAGCCACTGCTAAACCACAAACAACGTCAGAGGTGTCTTACTTGGCCCAAGGGGAAGAAGAACTGGACTGTTGCCCAGTGATCCAAAGTCCTCTTTTCAGATGAAAGCAAGTTTTGTATTTCAATTGGAAACCAAGGTCATAGAGTCTGGAGAAAGGGTGGAGAAGTTCATACATTTACATTTGTCTGACGCTCTTATCCAGAGCAACTTACATACAAGCAGTTGAGGGTTAAGGGGCCCAGCAGTTGTAGCGTTGCGGTGCTGGGAATTGAACCCGGGTCTTCGGGTCAGCAGTGCAACAGACCAACTGGCCAGCAAGCATACCAGACCTGAACCTTATAATAATAATAATAATAATAATAATAATAATAATAATAATAATAATAATAATTGATATATAATTATAGAGAATATATGAGGTATTGTCAAGAGGAAAATGAGAAACAAGAGACCAAAAAATGCAGATGAGCTGAAGGCCACTGTAAAAGATACTTGGGCTTCCATACCACCTCAGCAGTGTCACAGACTGATCTCCTCCATGCCATGCCGAATTAAAGCACTAAAAAAAATGTTTTATTGTTCTTATGAAGTATTCAATTTTTTTGAGATAGTGAATTTGTGGGTTTTTGTTAAATGTGGCCAAAATCATCACAATTAAAAGAACCAAAGACTTAAAGTAGTTCAGTCTGTGTGCATTGAATTTAGTTAATAGACGAGCTCAATTTGAGTTGAATTACTGAAATAAATAAACTTTTCCACGACATTCCACTTTATTGAGATGCACCTGTGTATATATAAGGCTAAGGCTAAGGCCGAGTGGTTAGCACTCCTACCTCACAGCAAAAAGGTTATGGGTTCGATTCCCACCCAGGGTCTTTCTGTGTGGAGTTTGCATGTTCTCCCCGTGCTTGCATGGGGTTTTCCCCAGATACTCCGGTTTCCTCCCACCTCCAAACACATGCAGTTGGGTATAGGTGAATTGGCTACTCTAAATTGTCCGTAGGAGTGAATGTGTGTGTGAATGGTTATATGTCTCTAAGTGTTAGCTCTGCGCTTGTCCAGGGTGTACCCTACATCACGCCCAAAGTTAGCTGAGAGATGCTCCAGCACCCCCATGACCCTGAACAGATAAGTGCTAGACAACGAATGAATGAATGATTGATATGTCATATAACATTTGCTGAAAACATTCATCTCCTCTTCACTTTCAGTGTGGCAAAGCATGACACGATAGTGGATCCTGCTGAACGTGCCAAGGCCAACTGGTTGCGACTCTTCAACAGGGTTCGACTTCAGCTGCAGGAGGTGAGTGACAATGATACAAGCATGGAATAGCAAAATGTTACACTCTGTTACTGATTCTGTCTATTCTTACTTATGATTGTGGAAAAACAGTATACTCTGTTGTTCAAGGGTAGTAGAAGCACCTAGTAGAAGCAAAGATATTTGTTTCTGCAGTCTCTTCTGATGTTCTGCCCAGTTTTCATTTTATGTCTCATGACAAATTCCATTATTTGTTACATTTCTGTTTACATTTAAAATAATTTATTATATTGATTGTTTTTCATAATGAAGGTTTTCCCCTTGAAATTTGGGTTGACCTCATGTTTTGTTTGTCCTTCACCCCATTATCGTTTTTTGTATTCTTTTTCTTTCTTTTCAGTTTTATGTCATTGCCATTGCAATTGTCATGCTCTGTTCTGAATGGCCAAGGCTGGATAGGTCTTCAGAAAGGTGGGTGTGTCTGTGTGTGGGCTAAAGTATAGGTTCTTGAGTAACCAATTAGGAAATGGTCTTTTCCTCTAAAAGGAACAGTACACACTAAAACGTCAGTCAGAGGGTTTCAAAGTATCCTGAATGAAAATTAAATGTGTCTAGCCAATTGAAGAAGTGCTAAAATGATGTTGTTCTGTCTCTGGTCCTGTCTGCAGGCCCGAGGCGAGACTCCTGGACTGGCATCATTGTTTCTTCAAGCAGGGTGAGTGAAACAGTGAAACCTCCTTTTTTTCTGTCTGTTTACAGCTGTTCTGAAAATAACAGGGGCAGCTAAAATAAACTTTTCAGGTCCATTTCATCATCATATTGGACTTTTGTAGGTTTTGTGGGCTCCTTTTCCATCAGTGCCTTGTTAGGAGAGTTTAAAAGATTTATTTTGTATGTGTATTTGTTCAGGCCTGGAGGAGCTCTTTATTCCATAGACAGCATGCCAGACTTGCGCAAACGCAAGGCCATTCCTCTAGTTCGAGATTTGGTGAGTTAGATTTACTGTTACTACATAAGTAGTGTTTGTACATTAACAGCACCTTCTAATATTATTAGTCCAATAAATAAAAAAATAAGGATGTCGAATAAGGAATGCAACATATCATTCTGCACCACCCCTCTTGGAAGAGGATATTTCTCAGACATTTCTTATAGACATCCATTTCATGGAATGCCATTTCATAAAGGTTTGCATGCTTTTCTACAACAATGCAGTAATGAATGGTTTGCCCAGTATACTGTACGCATGTTAATTGTGTTCTTTTCCATTTTTCCTGTCCAAACAATTAAACTTCAATAGGCAATGGTAAGTCAGATTTTAACATCTTTTTGAAAATGAGATTTAGTCATATTCCTGTAGCTGAAAAAAAAAATGGCTTATTAGTATAATTTGATCTCTTTTGTAAGGCAAAATATTTACTACTGAAAGTTAGAAGAACCTTTTCCTTTCTGCTTTAGTCCCTTGTCCAGAACTCTCGCAAAGCTGGAATCACCTCGGCTATGGCCTCCAGCACGCTCAACAATGAGGAGCTGGTAGGCTTATCTACATTCTTGCCCTTCCTGTCTCTCTCTCCAATTCTGTCCATATTTATTATCTGATTTTACTCTTTTAATATATCCCAATATCTGCTCACACAGAAGAGTCATGTATATAAGAAGACCCTGCAGGCTCTGATTTACCCCATTTCCTGCACTACTCCCCATAACTTTGAGGTGTGGACAGCCACTACACCAACTTACTGCTATGAGTGTGAAGGACTGTTGTGGGGTATTGCCCGACAGGGTATGCGCTGTACTGAGTGTGGTGTTAAATGCCATGAGAAGTGCCAGGACCTGCTCAACGCCGACTGCTTACAGAGTAAGGTCTTATTCTGCCAAATTATCAATGGAACACTTTGATGGCTATTTCAGATTTTTTATGTTTGCACCATTTCATATTTTGTATCTTTTTTCACTCAAGCAAATAAACATACACTACTATATATAGCTGATCAAAAAGTTTATTTCCCTTGCTGTGGGGGAAAGTTTATTTTAAAATCATATTCATTTAGGTCTTTTTCACTTTCTCTCAGGAGCTGCAGAGAAGAGCTCTAAGCATGGGGCAGAGGACCGGACTCAAAATATCATTATGGTTTTAAAGGATCGCATGAAAATACGCGAGAGAAACAAGCCTGAGATCTTTGAACTCATCCAGGATGTGTTTGGAGTCCTCAAATCTACTCATGTCACCCACATGAAGCAGGTCAAGCAAAGTGTCTTGGATGGAACATCCAAGTGGTCAGCCAAGATTAGCATTACAGGTTAGCAGGATGACCATTATAGATCTCACAAATTAATTGGCAAATGTCTCACTCTATCCTTGGAACTTTGGAGCCAAGGCTAATTTCTTTGATTCAGATTACATAATCTGTTCCACTAAAGCATATGCACTAATGACCCATAATAACTGGGTCAAAGACAAGACAGACCCATGTATTAATAATTATATAAGTCAATAATTAATAAATAATAAATCAATACACTCAAATGCACAATGAATCCACTTCTTTCCACAGTTCTGTGTGCCCAAGGACTGCAAGCCAAAGATAAAACTGGCTCTAGTGATCCCTATGTAACAGTGCAAGTGGGCAAAACCAAGAAGAGGACCAAGACCATTTATGGCAACCTCAATCCTGTCTGGGATGAGTCCTTCAATTTGTAAGCGCAGCACTTAGACCCTCGGTTTGACTGATGTCTGTTAGAGATCTTGCAGTTTGCACAGTAATATTATTCTTGTCATTAATATAATAGTTTAAGGTTCATAAGGTACATTGTGGTCTAAGAAAACATGTGAACTTGAGTCCTATTCTAT
This sequence comes from Liobagrus marginatus, assembly GCA_028566295.1. Classification (NCBI taxonomy): domain Eukaryota; kingdom Metazoa; phylum Chordata; class Actinopteri; order Siluriformes; family Amblycipitidae; genus Liobagrus; species Liobagrus marginatus. The sequence goes on from JAOUQX010000003.1 coordinate 10,860,213, forward strand.
TGCGTGTTTTCAGTGAGTGCCACAACTCTTCAGACCGGATAAAGGTGCGAGTGTGGGACGAAGACGATGACATTAAATCACGTGTTAAGCAGAAATTCAAGCGAGAGTCAGATGACTTCCTGGGCCAGACTATCATTGAGGTGCGGACACTAAGCGGAGAAATGGATGTGTGGTACAACTTGGGTGAGTGAAGAAGACTTTTTTGTAAGACCTTCTTTTGTAATTCTAATGATGGTGTAGCTGAGGAAGCGACTGAAATAACTATAAATATAGTTTATTAAATAATATGCTGCTCCGTTATGTAACTATAATGGAAAATGTCTTCCTCAATTACTTAATAGCTTACTGTTGAGTATACCATTCTGCGGCAACTGCTTTGCATCTATTATTGACATGTTTATGGAAATGATTACAAATCCATTTCATGATAACACAGCCTTTAAAGAGTACAATGCATTTATGAAAGATCCCTTGGTTGCCAATGACCCATATTTATTTCTCTTGGTCTGGTTCCTGTTCAGACAAGCGTACAGACAAGTCTGCTGTGTCAGGAGCTATCCGGATGCATATCAGTGTGGAGATCAAGGGAGAGGAAACAGTGGCCCCTTATCACGTCCAGTACACGTGCCTACATGAGGTCAGTGTGCTTCTTTGCACACCTTTAATGTTTATGCAAACAAGGTGCCTTTTGCAAATAGTTTTTTTTTTTTTTTTATTATTGACAATAAATCTGGAATGTGTTGGAACCTTTAGGAGTACTTCATGCCTTCCAGCAGCTTTTGGCTAACAATCTTTTTTACCTTGTAGAATCTCTTCCACTATGTGACAGATCTTCAGAACAATGGTGTGGTGAAGATCCCAGATGCTAAAGGAGACGATGCTTGGAAGGTCTACTTCGAAGAGACACCTCAGGAGATTGTGGATGAGTTTGCTATGCGTTATGGAGTGGAATCTATTTACCAAGCCATGACGTGAGTTTAAGTTTGAAGTATGACAAGTAGCAATCATATTAAACCATAACTTTTGTCATAGTTTAGTAAGCAACTTAAAGTGCATGCCATTAGTTACTGTGCAGTAATGGAACCCCAAAGCTACTAGTAATCATAAAGGAGCAAATATTAATTTTATAGGTTTTTTTTCTCTCTCTTTTTTATTAGACACTTTGCGTGTTTGTCATCTAAGTACATGTGCCCTGGCGTGCCAGCAGTGATGAGCACTCTGCTGGCTAACATCAATGCATACTACGCCCACACCACTCAGGCTACTAATAATGTCTCTGCTTCTGACCGCTTCGCTGCATCCAACTTTGGGGTGGGAGGCTTATACATGCCTGTTTTCATAAATACATTTTTTGATATATTCACAAAACCCATAATACCTAGCAGTAGCTGGACACGGACAAAAATAATAAAACATGCAATAATGTCGATGCATTTTAAATGTCAGTTTGGGTTATGTGCGTTACAGAAAGAACGCTTTGTAAAACTCCTGGATCAGCTACACAACTCTTTAAGGATTGACCTCTCCATGTACAGGGTATTGTGTACTGGTATTCTCTGTTATTCCTGTGTCTGTCTAAATTATTCTCTTTTAATCTATTAGTGTTTGTCTCTGGGGGCTCTTTTTATCCCCAGCAGACAAGCCTCATAGAGTTTTTTTTGCAGGTTGAAAGCCATGATAGCATTATTAAATAACCATAGGTTTACGTAGTGAAATAAGTCTCTCCCTTATGATCAAGCTGTCTAGAGCTCACACAAAATTAATTTCATTTTTTTTTATGGACGTAACAGAATAATTTCCCAGCCAGCAGTCCTGAGAGGCTGCAGGATCTCAAATCCACTGTGGACCTACTTACTAGTATCACCTTCTTCAGAATGAAGGTATTTTACACTCCAATGATTTCGCCACTGCAAAGCATCAGTGTGTTATCCCCACTGATTACACATGTTTTGTTCTCCTTCTACTTTTGTTTGCCAGGTCCAAGAGCTACAGAGCCCTCCCCGTGCCAGTCAGGTTGTCAAAGACTGTGTGAAGGCCTGCCTTAACTCCACATATGAATACATCTTCAACAACTGCCATGAGCTATACAGCCGAGAGTACCAGACTGACCCGGTGAGCATCTATACTCTGGCATAGTTTTCCTCCTTCACTTTAAGCAGCCTCAGTGGGTTCTGAATATATAGGAATCAGCTCTAGGTCATTAATTCAATTCAACTCTATTTTATTTGTATAGTGCTGTTAACATTAAAAATCAACGTCTCAAATCAGCTTTCTGGAATATGCAAAAATATATATATAGCAGTCATCATTTATTATATTTATTTTGCTGCCATGCAGTGTTTTGCTTCATCTGGCTCTCTGAGGAGCATCTCTGGGAGCATTTATTTTTCAGGTCATTTATTATAGAAGTTTGAGACTAAGTAGCAAAATAGGATTCAGCATCCATTTAAAGAAAATTTCCATAATAAATTTTCTTTTATACAGTCAAAGAAGGGGGAGGTTCCACCTGAAGAACAGGGTCCAAGTATCAAGAACCTTGACTTCTGGTCCAAACTAATCACTTTGATTGTGTCTATCATTGAGGAAGACAAGAACTCCTACACTCCATGCCTTAATCAGTGAGTTTCAAGTTTATCACCAAATCTTTAACTATCCAACTTTCTTGATTAGTTTTATCATGTGGTTTCTATGATTATTGATTAGTCTATTCCAAAACTAGATTTTCCTGTATTGACAGAATCTGATTGCATTCTTATTACACGTTCTCATGCCCCCCTAGGTTTCCACAGGAACTGAATGTAGGAAAGATCAGCGCAGAGGTTATGTGGAATCTGTTTGCCCAGGATATGAAATATGCCATGGAGGGTTAGTATTACAAAGTTATTTTCTCACCAGAAATGCTATGATGCTAGTTTTATGCTGTTTTATAGTTTTGTGATTCATTTTTATACTGCCAGTTATTTTATTTAAACTGCAATGAACGCTTATTTTTTAATTCTATTTATAAATTACATACTTACTTTCTTGCCACATTTACAAATAATTGTTTGTACTGCTAAGATACACAATTAATAATTCAAAACTGTAATATGACGCATGCATGCAAATACATTATAAATGTCTTGGTATAGATTTACTAAATCAGCTATTAAATTTTATACAGTTATGTTTAGCATTTCTGTTGTCCGTAAAATGCAAAATCTTACTTTAACTAAAAATGTTACTTCATAAAATTTGAAATACGGCGTTCAGAGACCCTCCAAAATTCCATAATCTGACTGATGAATATTTATTCAGTAGCAGTTTTTAGACCATCATACAGAACTTAAATGCAAAGATATTGAAAGCTAATCATTATGACATTGAGGCGCACTGCCTACTGCTAGACTCCATATCCAGCTCCACTTGGTGGGTAATGAAGTACTATTTCCTTTACCTATCCTATCCTCAGAGCATGAAAAGAATCGCCTGTGTAAAAGTGCTGATTACATGAATCTGCACTTCAAAGTGAAATGGCTTTACAATGAGTACTGCAAAGACCTGCCGTTCTTTAAGAGCAGAGTACCAGAGTACCCAGCGTAAGTGATTTCCATTCCCGTTATCTCCTCACTCATGAATGCCCAAAAACACACCTACCACATGACATAAATCGAATAACCCTGTTTTTTTTGCAGGTGGTTTGAACCTTTCGTAATCCAGTGGCTGGATGAGAATGAGGAGGTTTCTCGAGATTTTCTGCATGGAGCTCTAGAAAGAGACAAAAAAGATGGAGTAAGTCTCAGCTAATTTTAAAAATAGCAACAACCAAAACAACTATTCATTTTTAATAAAGCTAAGAAAGTAAGCTAGGAAAATATCTCGGTTCTTTCTTCACCTGTTTCCTATTTGCAAATTGCTGCTGCATGCACATGATATAACACCTACTTTTCTCTAGCCATAAATACTAGCCCCCGTGCTGTGTGTCTATCTATCTGCACAATTCCATAACTTTTCCTCTCCCACTCACGCTACTTTTATTAACCCCACAGTACCAGCAGACATCAGAACACGCTCTCTTTTCCTGCTCAGTGGTGGATGTTTTTTCTCAGCTCAACCAGAGCTTTGAAATTATTAAAAAGCTGGAGTGTCCTGATCCACAGATTGTGGGACACTACATGAAGCGATTTGCTAAGGTGAATAACAGTAGTGCCACCAATCAGATCTGTGACTTGAATAATGCTAATGCGTCAGTCTTATTATTTTGTTTTTTTAAGATTTGAAAGCAGTTGGCAACATAAGCTTTCTGGCTGCTGTCTGACTGCTTTTATGACCAATGTATAAATGCTTGTACTATTTACAAAGTAAAGTTCAAAGTTCAAAGTTTATTGGTCACATGTACATTATACGTGGTACAACATACAGTGAAATGCTTTGTAGATGCTTCTCCCTTTGGTTTAACTAGAACTAATTGCTTCTTGCTTCTGGATATTTTTTTAAACTTTGCTTCTGGATAGGTTTTTAAGTTAAAATATTGAAATAGTTGATTCTATAGCATTCATAAAACGGTCAAGTCTTTTAAGAGTGAAATGAGTGGATACAATGTATTGTAGTCAGAGATATAACTGCTCCTTCTGACTTCTCTGTTGCAGACAATAAGCAATGTTCTGCTTTCATATGCCAGCATAATTTCCAGGGATTTCCCTAATCACTGCACAAAGGAGAAAGTGGTAAAAAAAAAAAAAATAAATAAATAAAAAAAAAAAAGTTAAATACCTTTGTCATTTCAACAATTTACATAGTTTCCTAATAGCACATTTTTCCTTTCATCCCATTCTAGAATGCAAAAGATGGGGCTGTAAAGGTAAGTTATTGCTATAAATTTTGATTATCGATTCATTGAGTCGCCTGCATTTTAACGCTAATTTACTGTCTAATAACTTACTAAATACACATTCAGTGGCATTTTACACAGTGCAATATTAACAGGCTTTGAATTTCCACAGCCCTGTATTCTGATAAATAACATTCAGCAACTCCGGGTACAACTGGAAAAGATGTTTGAGGCTATGGGGGGCAAGGATGTGAGTTGGCATTCAAATCTACAATGCGTTCATTAGTAATTTAGAGACATCAACGCACATATGTGAATGCTGTTGTGATATAAGCTGGTGCTTTAATGCCTTAACATTACCTTCAACAAAGTTTTCTTGTTCTAGCTGAATGTTGAGGCTAGTGACATCCTAAAGGAGCTGCAGATAAAACTGAACAACGTTCTGGATGACCTAGCCCGGATCTTTGCGTCAAGGTAAAACGCTTGTGAAACCGGATGTTGACACTGTGTTCTTCCATAGTTTTAGAACCTTACATAAAGAATCTCACCACTAATTAGCAATTCTTAGTAATGTGTTTTTAATTCTATGGCTATATATTTTTTATTCCAGTTTCCAGCCCAACATTGAGGAGAATGTGAAGCAGATGGGAGACATTCTGAGCCAAGTCAAAGGCACAGGCAATGTGCCAGCTAGTGCCTGCAGCAGCGTGGCTCAGGATGCAGACAACGTACTGCAGCCCATCATGGACTTCCTGGATAGCAAGTGAGTTTTCTCTACTAATCGGTACTCCTATTGGTATTTAACAAATTTCTTCTCTATTTAAGATGCAACCAAATCTAAAATTATTAATATATTAATACTAAATGCAATTAGGAACAGATAATAATAATAATTATTATTATTATTATTATTAAAGTGTCTTTAATATTGACAGGGAGATCAAAATCCAGATTAAAAATTAGCTCAGTTTGTTTCTTATGCTAATTTTCACCCTCTATTTTCTCAGCTTGTCATTGTTTGCTAAGATATGTGAAAAGACAGTTCTGAAGCGAGTGCTGAAGGAGCTCTGGAAACTTGTCATGAACACCATGGAGAAGACCATTGTTCTGCCTCCTCTAACCGATCAAACGGTGAGAGACTTTCAAAACAGATTCTCTATAATGCTCAAGTAGCATAGGATCCAGTGCTCTATATTTCAGCTATTATGCTGCACTCACCACTTACACCTTTGTATTCAGTCTACAATGTCTTTCTGCATTTAGATTACTGCCCGTTGCCATAGTTTCCCCGGTGGTGCCAGCTAGTGCGATATGGCTACAAATGATAACCAAGAAAAGAATGCATACAGAAATATAGAAAGTATACTAGTGTCAAAATAAGGCTGAAATGTTTTTGCCGATCTTGATTTCTGCCTAAAAGTTTTTGATGTGCCCTAAAAGAAGCAATGACAAACACCAGCACTGTGGTGTTTTGGGTAAAGCATGTAAGTATTACTGTAAGCAAGTATCATTGACTGGCTTACCAACATTAAGTAGGAACTAATAATAATTATTATAATAATTATACTACTTTTAATACTCACTATGTTCATTTAAATTATGAGTGTAAATTACAGTTAAAAATCCCTCCACATTTTCTCTCCCACTTTGCATTGCTAATCTTTGCTCTGTGTCCTGTCACTTTAAAAATGTAGCTTACATTTAAAACTTTACTTTTCAATGTTCCTGCCTGTTTGAGAAACTGTTTCTGTATATTGCATATTCTTTTCATTTATTTATCCTGAGGCTTGTCCCAGCTGCAGAGATGTGACTAAAATATACTCCAGTAACATTCCCCACTGAGTCATTTTTAACATTCACTGTTCCCTGGCTCACTTGCAAAAATATCAATCTTTTAACCTAAAGATAATCAATATTGGCCTAGGGAGTGCACCATTATCATCCACTAAAGGCTGCTCTTTGTTCTCTGCTCTTGGTGACAAATATGTTTTTTAAATGACATATTCCTGCTGATGGAATCAGAGACCAGCCTAATTTTATTTGTTGTTACATGTCTGTTATTATTTGTGTTTTGTTTATATGTTTTGGTTGGGTTTTTTTTTTTTTTTTTCCACAAAAGAGCCCCATGTCTGTATCTGAGATCGCTAGTTTTTTAAATAATATGTTAAGATAAAAGCTCCCCAACTTCTTGCAAATTTGAACACTGCAAGCCAATAGATACTAAAGCAGAAAAGCTCAAACTGGTAGTGTACAGACTCAGGGCCTTTTTGATGTTGATGCAACTTTGTTTTGATGTGGGGCTCTTTGCAGCTTCACTGACCCTTCTTTCTGATTATTATTACATTTTCGCTTGCTCCCCGCTCCTCCTCCTTCTCCTCCTCCACCTCAGATGATAGTAAGTACAGCAGCCCTCTTTGTTGTGCGTCTGTCTGTCCTGCAGTTCGTCAGTACCAGGTGGCCCTCCACCCGCTCCTACTGCTCTTTGTGGCTTCAAGCGCCTCCTTCTCCCCTCCCTAGTGTGCATTCTCATCTTTCCATCATGTCTCTTCATCTTACTGTCTTCTTCACTTGCTCTCCCCCTCCCCACTGTTCACCTCTTGTTTCCAGCTGAGGTGGCTTCAGCATGGTGCATTCCTGGTTGACTTGAACGAGGCCTTTCCTTATGAATCTGATGGCCCCTTCAAACTTCTTGTCCTCCTTCATCTCCTTAATCTTTTATCTATTTCCGTACTTAATTCTTTCTGGAATTGGTGCTTTCCCACACTTCCACTGTCTCCTCTTCCTCCGTCTGCATTGTGTGGCAGGTTTTTGGCCTGGGCAGCTCTGGTGGTGGTTTGGTTAGTAACTTTCACCTGTTTGAACCCTTTCTCCCCCCCTGTCGGTCTGTTGGTTGTGTATAAACTCTTAAATATGATCCACAGTCTTTTTGAACAGACTTTGTTTTGTTAGTCTTTCCTATTGTTGTGTTTTATTATAGTGTTGAAGGTTAAAATGGTGTACCGTAGTTGTGTTTTATATGTATGATGCTGTATAATGCGCTCAACATTTTTGAGATTATTTTAGCATCTATTGTTTTTAGTCTTTATTTATCCTATTATTCTTTAAGAGTATGTTTGTGGTTACACTAATGATTTAACATTTACTCCTGAATTCCAGTTTTTTCAGCAGTGATATCAGCAAAACAGGTGGATCGGAGCAGTTCAGGCATAGAAGACTTTAAAATTTTAAATCAGTCCCACCCTAAGTGTAGCTGCTGCAAACCTTATATTGTTTAATATACAGTACACAGACTTTTTCTTTTCTGATGCATTACACACATTTCTGTGATGTTATTTGATTGGCATGTCAGTTTTAGTCATTTAGTCATTTAGTCATTAGTCAGTTAGTTAATAATTCAACCAATGTGAGAAAGGCAGAAGCACTTCTGGCTTCTGGAGTTAATAACGCATTTCCTCTTTTCACAGGGCAGGGTGAAGCTTGCTTGTCACAGTGATGTAAGAACTAAACCCCATTTAGTTCAGTGTGTCCTGTCTTTCTTTCTCTCTCCATTTCTAAATGTTTTTCTTCTGTGGTATTTAGTAAACTGGAAAAGTTGTTTTCCTCTTGTTTTCTTGGATGTTCTTTAGTAGTAGCTCTCTCCATCTTAAGGTTCCTGTCCATAGTGAGTGATAGGTTCCAGGCTTAAGATTAATCATTTTTTTTCATGAAGGCTTATTTTAAATCTATGAGTCGCATCCCCACTTCAAGTATTCTGACCTGCATAATTATTAATTTATAAAAAATTAACCACTTGATAGGCCTCTCTCAAGATCCCATTTGTATTAGAGCAAAGAAAACACTAAAGTGTGTAGAGCAGGGTTAGGGTTGGTTCATGTAGTTCCCAGTAGTACATTTTATATATTCGAAGAACCGCACTTTGTATTTATTTACTGAGCATGTTATGGTTCAAGGTAACACTAAAACTGTTAGATCAGCTACAGTATGCTTTAGTATTTATACTTTAAATAAATGTAAATAAATACTTATACAGTATACTTATCCTTAAATATAACTAAATACTTTAGTATTTAGTATTTATTTAGTATTTAGTATTTATTTATAGTATTTTTTTAGTATGCTTGCTATAGTATCATCAAGTCCTGCTGGCTTGTCCACCATGTTGGACAGCAAGTTAGTGTCTAATTAGCACTGGAAAACTCTAAATCAATGGCTTATAAGCCATACTTTTAATTCCCCTGTTAAATATTTTTTTACCAAAGCCCAATTTGCACCTGAATTGGGTATGCCCCAATATGTTTAGCTGTGAACCTATTAGTGATTTCACACTCAACAATACTGGTTAATGTTTTCACAAAAGTAAATTTTTTTAGTATATCTTTTTTTGACCTAGACTGCTAAGTTTAAATGTAATGTTATACTTTTATTTTGCAGTTGTATACCGTGACAAAATGAACCTATATAGTGCTTTATACCAGTGCTGTTCACATCCCTCCCCTTTCCGATTGCCTTGCTCACCCGTAGCTAAACAGCTAATTATAAAATAATTTCTTTTTTAATACTGATTAAAAATGTCTGACAAGTCAAGTTCCTTTCCACCCATAGCGTGGAATGCCAGTGTACTGTACTTTCTGTTGTCTTGGTTTTTTCCCATGTGTTTGTGGAATGGTTGTTGTTGTTTGGAAGCATACAATTTGTCTGTCTGGAGTAAAATTGGCTTTGATAAAGTTGTTTAAAATATTTCTTTTTCTTCTTACCTTCTTTACCTAATTCTTCTTCTTCTGTTCTTCTTCTTGTGTCTATAAGACCATAGCAGTCAAATAGATGGCGCACCTAATGGATTTTATAGACCTTTCAGCTCTTTGTCTGTAGAGTTCTGTCAGTCGTGTCCTCTTTACATAGCTATGTTTTCTGTTTCATGTTACATTCTGTAACTGCTGTCTGTGTGTGAAAAGCACTGTGTATTTGATTTGTTTCTTTTGTGGCTTTTTGTCTCGTGCTACAACATAACCTCACCACAATCCTTTCCTTGTCTCTTCTGTTTTTGTTTTGTGTGTTTTGTCTCCTTCTCCAGGGTACACAGCTCATTTTTAATGCTGCTAAGGAGCTTGGGCAGCTTTCCAAGCTAAAGGTAACCTAATGTTAACTATATTTGTGGATTATATAATATATGATAAAAAGTAAATTGTGGGCACTCCCCTGACAGGAGCACATGGTGCGTGAAGAGGCCAAGGCCTTATCACCCAAGCAATGTGCAGTTATTGAGTTGGCCCTGGATACTATCAAGGTAAAATATTCTGGGACGTTAAGAAAAACTATAATTTTTTATGTGTTAATATTAAATATAAATATATGACCAATTACAGTCCTCCCATCATTCCCACCTATCACCATGCTATGTTGACCATTAATTGTTCAAATAATTTGAGTGAACTGTGTGTTGGTACCATACAGTTCTGTACAAAGTAACCAGCTCATTATGATCCTTTATTTTTTAGCAATATTTCCATGCTGGAGGAGTCGGCCTAAAGAAGACTTTTCTGGAGAAGAGTCCTGACCTGCAGTCTCTCCATTATGCCCTGTCTCTCTACACACAAGCTACAGACAAGCTCATCAAAACTTTTGTCCAGTCACAAAATGCCCAGGGTAAGTTCCTATTCAACTTGATTTTTTTTTTTAAATATATTTATCAGATAATATGCACCCAATTGGAGACCCTACGTTAAGGACTTATGCTTGAGTTGCTCATTGACTCGTACCTTGACTGACACTCAGACTAAATACATTTTTTAAAATTTAATTTAAAACACAACACGAAAAATTATTTTTAGTTTAGTGGTATGATGGCAGAGTGGTTAGCACACCTGCCTCACAAGAAGGTCATGAGTCGATTCCCGCCCTGGGTGAGTTTGCATGTTCACCCCGTGCTTGCACGGGTTTTCCGGTTTCCTCCCGCCTCCAAACAAATGCGATTGGGCATAGGTGAAATGGCTACTCAAAATTGTCCATAGGAGTGAATGTGTGCGTGAATAGTTGTCTGTCTCTAAGTGTTAACCCTGCGATTAACTGCCGATTGTCCAGGGTGTACCCCGCCTCATGTGGGATAGACGCCAGCGCCCCCACGACCCTGAACAGGATAAACACTAGATAATGAATGAATGAATAAATTACTTATTTCTTACCTTAGCATGTGGCTTTGTGAATTTCATGAGTATCATGCACCGTGATTATTCAGTTGCATCATTAAAAAACGTATGGATTAGTGATGGAAGAAGAGGGCACAAATGTGTTACCCTCCCTTTCCATCCTTTTTTTCTTGTCTCTGTTATTGTAGTCCTGCTTATACTATGGGAATCCTGACACAGTTTGGCTGTCAGTGCCTCTGGCAGATGAGATCTTTTAATGAATGATCACTTGTAATGTAATTAGAATAAATGTCATTCCTTTCGCTAAGCAATTAAATACATTTACTTAAGACTGAATGTAATAAAGTATGTGTGTGTTGAGTGAAATTCAAACCATATTATCAAAAGATTAAGTGAAACTCAATCTGAATGACATTTTATAAGATTTTAAAGCACTTATAAGCACTAGAAGTGTTTATTAAACTGCTGGTTTATTCTCTCTCTCTCTCTCTCTCTCTCTTGCTTTTCTCTCTCTCTCTATTTGACTTGTTTCTTGTCTTGTTTCTTTCACTAACTCTTTCTATCTTCTTTTTTACTGTATCTTCTTCTTGTTATCTCTCTTTACATTTCTCAACTCCTGACTGTTTTTAATGCTTCATATTTTCCATCCTGTCCTACCTTGTCTTTTCACCAGTTCATGGAGGAAAAGGGATAAGGTTCACCCATAGCGAGGATGTATACCCCGAAAAGGGTACGTTTGCGAAGGGCCCATGCCTGCACAACTAAGAACCGTCAGTGACCATCAGACCGTCAGAATCTTCTCAGATCACGTGCATCCCATTCAAATGACCCAAACGCATGCCCCGCAATCACTCACATGCGCCCACAGAGGCAGTCGCAACATCCCTGCCTTGCATGTACAAGGTCTTGGGACTGAGTTGCTGTATGTGCGCATACATGGATATGTATATCGGCACTACAGGCGAAGAAAACCCTGAAACGTGTGTGTGTGTGTGCAGGCGGACGGGCGGGCGTGCGTGCGTGTGTGAATGTGTTTTTATGACATGGTGTGGACCTGACAGTTTTGAACTTGTAGAGACATTTAGCTGTTTCCTACAAGAAAAACTTCTTTTTCCCACAGAAACTAGATCCAGATCTAATAAATACACAAACAGAACTGCTATGGTTCAGCTATGTTTGTTGTTGGGGACATTTTGCCAGCACAGCTTGGCTCTGCTTATTCCCTTAGTTGGAACTGTGGCTAATATCAATATAAAGTTCATCTAGGGGTGTGGGCACATGCATAAACGGAAATTCTATTTCCAGAATTAATTCTATTAAAGGGATGGTCTATTACACCTATGCAATTTATGCAAGCTTAATGAATTAATCACTATTGTACTGTAGGTATTTTGAAATCCTATTACTATTATCTAGCAGAAATGTGGAACGAATCAAAGACTGCACAAATAGTTCTGAAACATTTTCATTGCAATCTTAAAAGAACACAGCACCCTAAATAGCTATTTTTAGCTTGTGCTGCCTAGTGCCTGCTAAACGTTGCTGTCTAACTTTGCCATGGTGCAGACAGTGAAATGTCGGTATCACCATTAAGCCCCTGCTGTTGAGTCTCTGTAGGCAGAACATACTCGGAGAAGTCTAGTCACTGAAAATGCAGCCTTTTTCACCTTCACACAGAACTCTGCATACAACAAAATTGAGTGTGTGTCTGAGAGAGAGAGAGAGAGAGAGAGAGAGAGAGAGAGAGAGAGAGAGAGAGAGAGAGAGCAAACACGTGTGAGAGCTGTTTTTAACTTATGCATGTGTACGTGTTTAGATCCACTCGAGTCCATGTCCAACTAAATAGCCTTAAAACAGGATGAATGAGACAATACTTGTTTGCATGTTGCCTCCCCCCTCCCAACATCAGTGGCATGGAGCAAAAGCTTAGTCAGATCAAGGAGACTTCCTACTAACACACATTCTGATGGAGGGGTAGCACCTGCTATAAACTAATGGATGTTCATCTGCATCGATGTAGTGTTTCAAGCATCTGTATCTATATTCAGAGTGATCATGGTATAAACTGTAAGGGTGTTTTTGTTTGATTGTTGTGGGTCAATTCTGGTCATATTCAGATCCGTTGTGTCAGGAATAAAGAACTGACAATCAATACTGTCTCCTATAGATATCCTTATTTGTAACATATAATTCGGAATAATGTATTTGTAGTACATTCCTGAAAATTAAAAAAAAAATTCTAACTAAAGGGCAAAAGATGCTGCCTATTATCTTGCTTTGCTCCCATGGCTACATAGCACAGTGTAACCCCTCTAGAAGAATGCCTATCACACCCTTGCAGTGGGTGCTAAGAATGACCACTCAGAGGTACTTCCTCTCTCTGAAAGTCTGGAGATGATGTAGAAATCAGCACGTTTTGGCATGCCCCTGCCTGAGTTTAAGCCAGTGGAAGACAGTTCTGTGCAATGCCCTTCTCTCTTCTCTCTTCCACTGATGTATCAGTGAAGCCAACACTCTCCTTTTCTTTGAGCAAGTGTGTGCAGATCAAACGGCATGCGTGTGTAGATCAAACACAGATCTCACATAAAGTGGCCCTGATATGGTTCTTTAAGCTGTCTATTTATTACTTTTGCATGACTTTGAATATTTGAGCATAGTTTCAATATGTACTTTTATCAAGTAACATACAGCAACACTTTATGTCTGAATGTAAAACTGGTATGTATTTACAAGAGTGAAGTATTTACAGTGAAGGCTGTTCCAACCAATGTGCCTTTAAGGGGTCAAAAGGGCTTTGTGTGCCTCAAAGGTTGACTAAGTAAAAATTCCAAAAGCTTATTAACGCCTGAAGATCATTAGACCACAACCTAATCTGCTGTATACCACACCTGGTATGATTATCACTGACAACAGATTCCCTGTACTAAGAAATACTGTATACAGAAAATCTGTTTATCTAAAACTCGTTTATATTTCAGGTGAAATAGTTTTTATTTTATTGAACATTTATTGTAACATTTTGACTAGCTATCAGTTTCAGAAGTACAGGTATCATTTAACTGTCACACAATATTGCTTATATTGCTTAAAAAATGCATTTACCTGAATTTAAATATGGAAAAATACCACATTCTTTATTGCTGAAATGAGTTCCTCAGTTGTAGCCAATCATCGTCAAAGTATACACAAAAGGGTAGCTGCTCAGACATATGGCTCGAAGTTATGCACAGGTAAAGGTGTCCAGGCAGGCCTGAGCATATGCTAAAGGAGGCCTGATTGGTGAGTGCTTTCATCTACCACTTCTTCTCAGGCTCTGGGGTAGATGATGCCGTGGGAGAGGTGTCTATCCACGTTGAGATCTTCACTCATCCAAACACCGGCGAACACAAGGTTACAGTAAAAGGTCAGTAGAGCATTGTTTTGGGAGGATTTCTTAGGATGAACTCTTTGCGAAAGGGCGTTGCTGTAACGAAAAACACAAACTGGAAAACACTTGTTAAACTGTTAAAACACACTTTTTGTAGTGGTTGCAGCAAATGACCTGAGGTGGCAGACATCTGGAATATTCCGACCCTTCGTGGAGGTCTACATCATTGGCCCCCACCTGAGTGACAAGAAGAGGAAGTATGCCACTAAATCGAAGAACAACAGCTGGGCTCCCAAATACAATGAAACATTCACATTGTGAGTATCAGCTATAAAAATGTATCATAACTGACTGTAAAATTAAGAAATGTAAATAACTTATTGATGCCAATTTATTGTCTGATTTAGATTATAGAGACTGGGTTAACTTTGATAACACAGCATATTTCTAACATAAAACAGACTTTCACAAAATTTAGAACAGATCAGGAAGTACATATATATACGCTTGGTAGAGCAGCGGTATGTCATCTTTTCCAAAAAGGGTTACTATGGCTACAAGCTTTCATTCTAGTCATATAAGGCACACTTGAAAAGTGATTGAAGCTCAGGAGGAACCATAGTAAACATATGGAAACAGATGTGACTCCTGCCTGCTTAGAATTGAAGTCTGAAGCACACTGGGCTTTTTGCAGACAAGATTGAACAGTGCTGTATGAGAGGATGATGTGGTAGACAGAATTCTTTGGCCTCAAAACCTGCACTCTAACCTGATCAAATTTGAATAAGTTAATCACTAACGACAATGCAAATAGATACTCATACATACTTGTTTACGCCAGACTAAATGTGTGCTAGTTTACTACAGATTAGTTATGTAGCAAATTATTATTGAATATAGGTTTTATTGGTGTATTTACATTTTCAGGATATATTAGCCTTTTTCTAATATAACCCTAACCCTATATTTGTAACCATGTCTATAGCACGCTGAGTAACGAGGTGGGGCCGGAGTGTTATGAGCTGCAGGTGTGCGTGAAAGACTACTGCTTTGCACGGGAGGACCGCACTGTAGGCATGGCCGTGCTGCAGCTGAAGGATGTGGCACCACGGGGTAGTGTGGCCTGCTGGCTCCCGCTAACCAAACGCATCCACATGGACGAGACAGGCCTGACTGTCTTGCGCATTCTCTCACAGCGCAATAACGATGATGTGGCCAAAGAGTTTGTCAAGCTCAAGTCTGATCAGCGCTCAGCAGAGGAGGGCCGAGGCAGCTAAAGGTATAAAAGAAGGAAATGCCGATTTGGAAAATCACTGCCTACTAAAATATCAGCTAGCATACAAACACACAGACATGCTCTGCAGATTATACTGGACCAATAACACTAGATAGTGATGCCTAGGACACTGCCATAACCTGTTATGAGGCTACAAGCACATTGCAGCCCGTAAAAAAAAAATACAGGTACAAAACCTTGTATCTCTATAATACTTGATGTTTGTGGTGTCTTTGATTTTCGAACGTACATATTATAGATAGAACCTCATGACTGAACGAGATTTAAAAGGAACTTATTTAGCTAGTTATTCATACATAAATATATACAAATATTCTTTCACCAATATATAACAAAGATGATATTGTCTGCCGTCATATTGAAAGATGTCTAAATAGATCGTTTTTTGGAAAAAGGTACAGAGCAGAGATATACCTGAGCAATGGACGAGTTGCTGTATGTAGTGCCATTGATGCCTCCCAGAGCCTTTATTCCCCATCTTATTTCATATCTAATAATGATGTCTGTGGAACTCTTGTCTGTAACTGCCTTGTTTTTAGTTCCAATCATTCCCTCGCCTGCACATGGGTGTGTTAATGGGTCAGGGTATTTCTCTTTTGTTCTCAGTGAGATGTCTTTCTCTGCTTCTATCTGAAAGGCACACTGTTTAATGGGGCCAACATTTACGAAAATTATGCAAACTTTTAGATCAAGCACAAGAGCATTATTATAACATAAATTCACAGCTTGCAGTGCAAGTAGCTTGGACCAAATACGCCTCACAACGAAAAGGATCAATATTTGCTTTGCACCCCACTGGGAATATTGTGAATTAGGAGAAATTGAATTTTTAGCATTTCAGTGTGCTGTGTGTTTGCTTTAGACACATTTGAGGTTAAACACTGTTATATTTATGTTCTCTACAGTGCTAATGTTGCAAAACGGTAAATTAAGGCCATGGAATTTAGCGTTAAAAAGGTTCTGCATAATAACACTGCTACTGTTAGCCCTTGCTTCTTTAATTTACTGTTAGCAATTTTTGACATGTTTGGGTGAAGCATTCCCTATAAACACATTGCCATTTTGGCCAAGTGCTAATTCCCGGTTCTGTCCATTTGTGCGAGTAGGGGGTTATATTAGTTTTTTTTTGTGTGTGTGAGCATGTGTGCCTTGCATGTATGGTGTGTACAGTGAGTGCATGAAAGAGACTTTATAAACATAGAAGGCATTGTGTGGCATGAGCCAGATGCAAATAGAGTGACCATCAAATTTAAAAAGGATATTATTTAAAAAAAAAAATAATGCAGACCTAGTGACTTAGTTAATCATTTAAATTGTTTACTTTTCTAAAGTAGCAACTATTTTACATAATTTCCCTCATATGAGATACCTCAGCAAAAGATGTTCAGTTTAGAATAATTCCTGTGCTGTTGCCATAGCAACCCCCCTTGTCTTGCCACCCATCTAATTGTTACGAAAGCACAAAGTGTATGTAGACTCTGTGCTCGTTTAAACTGCTAAATACATCTGTGCAGTAATCAGACCCCTTCATTTTCAGCCATTGAGCAGTCAGTACTAGAAAATGTAGCTATTTCAGCCGCTCGTGTTCTGCAGGGTTTTACAGAACACAGTGGAGGTCAGAGATAATGACTGCTTAAAGCTTTGGTGACGTGAGTGGTGTATATTCAGAGGAAACAACATCTGGAAAGTACATCACATTTAGCCAACCAACATGGAATATCTCATCTATTTGCTAGATGCTAGATATTCACTAGATATTAAAGTAACTAAAATTGAAATACGGAATTTAACCACATGAAACATACAGTTAATAACCAGGTCATTTACTTAAACCCAACCAACAAAGTAAAAACCTTTCGCATTAAATGTAGAGTACGGCGACACCAAACATGCTGTAATTTATCATTCACTTAAAGGCTGATACGCATATATACATAAATGAAACATTTTGGAAGTTTTTACTTGAATAAAATTTTTGGTCATCTAACTAATTAAGTTCTACATAAGAAGGTAGTTGGTGCATTCTAGAACCTACAGTACATAAAATACTATTTGAGACACGGCTATTATGAAGAGACAGAACATTATTGTTGCGCAGCTCGTCCCCTCTTACAATAGAGATCCGATGGAGTTCCGATGACCCCAACGTAAATAGAAAATAACACAAGTTGCATCAGGTACATCTTTAGCTATTCTGGATTTACACTTTTATTTCTATCACAGCTTACAAATATGTATTATGTTACGTGTATTAAGGTAAGCGTTACAATACACTACGTTATTAAATAAAGAGCTCTGCAGCTAAAACATCCACAAAACATGCGCTGTATCATATCTGATTAAAGTTGGCACATGTAGTCTGACCTGAAATTTTACGATGTGATCAAAAGGGCTTTACTTATGAATTGGCATTTTGGGTATTAATACAACCGTGGGTTGTGTTAAACAGGGAACAGTTGCCTCCCTTTGAAATATTTCTGAGGAACCTTATTTTGAGGAACCTTTTAGAAATCACTGCCAAACAGAGAAATCCCAGTTATTTTGGAGATCTGGTGAATTTATAAATTACATTTATTTTGAATCAAGACTGTTTTAATGTTAAACACTTTTTGCAGAAGACAGGACGAATGAATGCTGCACAGATAGATGTGAGAGAATGTAAAACCTGTGTGAGAGATGCCAGCGAGAACTAAATAGAAGCAAAAACAAGTGAGAGCATGGAAACAAAGCACACAGAATATGCTTCCATGCTTAAACACACACACACACACACTGAACTGATGTCTGATCTCACCCAAACCATGACTTTAGATTTGTAGACAGGAAGCAGTGCATGTTGGGAAAGATTTATCTTGTGCCAGCATGCGTCTTTGATGTGAATTTTAAAATGTTGTCTTTTTGTTATTTATTTTCATATTTGGTATTATTTTCTATTTTTGAAAGACTTGTGAATATATAAATATGTACTACTGATGTGTAGTGATACAGAGTACTAGCATGATAGATTTTTTTTATACACAGATGTTTATACATTTTTTTTCTTACTATTATTGTTCTTATTGGAGATGAAACTGATAGCATTTTTGTGCTATGAGTGTTTCAACTAAATAAATGGTCTTAAATATATGAAATAAATGGTTATACATAAAATTATTCGCCTCTTTATTGATATTGTTGTTGTCCATGAGTAGGGATAATAATGTTACAAAAATCAACAAACGATTACTGCAAAACAAGTTCTTTTTAAAATAAAAATAAAGCTTTAAAAACCCAAATAGTTCTGAAATGTAAACATTGTACGGGCGCTTTACAAACATGCTAGTTACATAGTTTCAGTGAAAAGTACTGATTTTGTTGCTGGTCGTTAGATTTCTTCCTTCAGACTCTGCGCAGGAAGTTGATCTTGAGTGCTTCAGGGACGTGCAGCTGCTCGGCGCTGATTGGTGAAGGCTGTGTGTGGGGGAAGGTGACTGGGAAAACCCTCCTGATGTCCAGCAACAGTGCTGTGGGGTTTCCATCCGCACGCCCCTTCATCAGCCCCTGGTGAACCCCGTTGACACAAAGCCATTCAGGTTTTTTTTTTGTTTGTTTGTTGTTGTTTTTTTGTAATAATAATAAAAAAAAAGGTCACTCTTTTACTGATTAGCAAGCTTATAGCGATGACATACGATGTGACGTGTTAACTTTATATATGTATTTCTCGCTTCCCGCCCTTTCCCTTTTCCTTAATCTCATGAGACTCTCTTTTGCACACAATTGCACAAAATATATACGTACACTACAGTACAGTATGTATAAACACTGTAAATCTATAACATTATATACTAA
>JAOUQX010000003.1:10917581-10931794 GCA_028566295.1 Liobagrus marginatus
TGCAAATTTAAAAATATAAAACCTTTTTTTTTTTTTTTTTTGAAGATTTATAGAAATAAAGTGTTGCATATTGCTATTTATCTGTTTCCTACCTTGTTCGATCATTACTGATAATTATTGTGCGAAATCATTAACACGATCAGGGTCTTCACATATATGAAGAACATTAATTATAAATAATAACATAATTAAAGGTAAATTGAGCAAATTCGTTATTTCAGAGGTGAATACCAAACTAGTAGCTCTTTGCATTAATCGCTACCCAAGAAGTGGCGCTCGCTTTCAAAAAGGTTGGACCTACCTTAGAGACTAAAATATTTCGTGAGAATAACACATACACCAAGAATGTTGCAGCTGAAACTGTTAAACGGATTCCATTCCACTGACCTCTCACTTGCTGTTCCAGATTGAGGATGACATTGACAGCCTGGTGAAGGATGAGCAGTTTGGTCTGCGGTTTGTCTGTGCTCAGGTGTAGTTGACACATGCGGCCCAGCTCCTTAAAGGCCTCGTTGATGTCGCGCACACGCAATCTTTCACGCGCGTTGTTGGCTACACGCCGCTCTTTTTCCCGCTCCAGTTTCACCTCAGCTGGCAGATCTTCATCATCCTCATCATCTCTACTAAAAGAGGTGGGGGTTAAAGGGTTCAGTGTTTTTACCACAGGTTAGGTTTTAAGTGAGTTTCCATTACCTTAAAGAAAATGGGTTAGTTAAGACATTTAAAAAGTTTTCTTCTATCGAGTTACACAGGAGCTGCAAGGCAAATATTGCTAGCAAGTAAGAAAAGGTTAGTCTTACAGACCACCTTCTTAAGACCTGTTGCTCAGTGGTGCAATGCATACATAAAACATGTATTCCCTATAAAAAAAAAAAGTGTTCCATGCTCTGCTTTCAAATTTCTTGCTTATGTGGCCCATCAAAACACGTTTCATACCATAATTTTGGTTCAAAGCTGCCTGCGACTGCATTTTACAGAGGATAAGCCTATTTAATAAATCACACAAACAAGTGTATTTAAAAACACATTCTTTAAAAACGTGATGTGGTTTGTGATAAATGATTTAAACATGCAGGTTGCAATAAACTGAATCTGGTAGTGATAATAGCATTATCGCTCTAAAATGTCCACAATGTTTACGAAACAAAAAAAAATAACATTTGGAAAAATGTACAAAATCATTTACATTTCTCATGTTTAAAGTAGTGCGATGGTATAAGAATGCTTTCCAATCAAGAGTGCATACAACTGCAATCAAACAGATACTTCATAGTTCTGCCTTACTGGATATAAATAAATACCATTAAACACATCATAATCATGGTGTTTATTTATTTTTTTTACTTTTTTTTTTAATTGAAACCAAAGTTTTCAGTAAAGTTTAAAACACAGGACAGTTCATAAAAATTGCATCAAATATTGGGCCAATTGGGCAATGGGTATGTATGTCTAAATGTTAAAGGTGAATGTTCTATACATTAAGAAGATTTAAAGCAAGAGATACAATTAGCTGATCTTGAAGCGTCTCAGCAGTGCATTCTATTGCGGGAGATAGACTTACTCTTCTCCCTGGTCTGAAACACTTGAATGGATCTGGAGGGAAAACGCCTCCTTTCTGAAACAATGTGAGAGTTGGGGAGGGGAGGGAAAAGACCATGAGAGGGAGCAGTGTGTCTGGGATAAACCCAGACAATTTGAAAACGACTCGGCCCTTCATTCAAGAGCACGTTAACACAAATGCAACAGTCACATTTCCGTCCATGCAGGATGTGAAGATCACAGCCATTACGCAAATCATCAATATGGCATGTAAGATATGTCAAACAATTAAAACATCACTACTATTGGCATACCTAGTTCTGTTGCGAGTCACTTTGGAATCCTTCTTTTCCTCATCAGACTTATCTGCAATGGAAGAGTTCTCATCGTCTTCTTTGTCTTCCCTCTTAATATCATCACTGTTTGAAGAGTGTGTGGCTACACCTCCTGGCAAGCCTTCAGGCAAAGAGCAAGCATAAAAACACATGCAAACCACAACTACATATCTCTCTGTATACCTGAAGGTCATTTGTTAGATCTATTTGTTACTGACTAGTGAAGCCCTCTGGTGTTCCTGCAGGCTGTGGGGTGCCCGAGGCGTGGGATGTTGGTAACAGGCTGCTGGGAGGGAGGCACGCAGGGTCATCATGGTGACTTCCACCCTGACAAATACAGGTCAATACAAAGAAACTTCAAAAAACATGCAAGTATGCATTTCTAGTTTGATTCAATATACAGTCTAATTCTGAGTATCAAAATAAAACATTTCCAGTAGAGAGTTTTTACCATCTTACTCTATGACATGGTCTACTGAGAAATAGAAATATCTAACAAACTAGATAATATTAGTAGTGTAATTATTTAATGAGCATTTCTAAAATATCTATTATATATTCTTTAGCTAGTTGATACAGGTTAATACTATTCATCTTACCCACAGAACACCGTTCTATTAAAACAAATGCTCAATATTAAGGTTTAGATTACACCCAGTTGGGTGTAAAACAAATTTAATATAAACATCAAAATTATTGGTTGTGGTTTACACTGCTGTGACTCAAAGAATAAACATACAAGTCTAACAACTGTATTTGTGCTTAAGCTTTACAAGTATCTATACTTTAGTTACTTTAATAACTATCTATAAGAAGCAGTTTAGCCTTGGGTTCATAAAACTCGTTTCACTCTCTCAATCTACATGATGTGTACTAACCATAGCAGGATGTCTGTTGCCAAGAGCCAGCCCAGCACCAGGAAATCCCTGACCAAGGCTCCCCAGAGCTCCATTATGAACAGATGAGGCCACAGCACCCAGCAGAGTGTGGACCTCTGAATGGGCTCCACCAAGGCTTGCTCCTGGGCCCTGCCCCACTGCATGACTGCGCAGCACATGGATGGCCTCCTCTAGATGGTCCTCCAATTTATTCTGCTGGTAAAATAATGCAAAAGATAAGCACAACAAGATAAACACAAAGACATCATTTATTTCCTTTTACAGCCAATTCATTTATGGTTCTATTTTTAAGGCTTCAGAAAGCTTTTTGATACTCACAAGTGCATGTAGTCCACCTTCATAGTTAGGCGAAAGGGCCGTTTGGCTAGCAGATCTCGGCCACTGAGAAGCACCTATCGAATAGCATTTCACTGTATGTTGTACCACGTATAATGTACATGTGACCAATAAACTTTGAAACTTGAATAGAATGTCAAAATGAATCAAACAAGGAATATACTAACGGCTGGTTCGCAGTACCAAATCATGAACGACAGAGGGCGCTCCAAGTACGTGTTTGGTGAAGAAGACAGTTATAGTCTAGGTATGTGCTTACAAACATCGCACGCAAAAAAGTGTGGTTCTTATGTATGCATTATCTCGAACACCACTTTCCGGTTATGTCCTATATATATATAGAAAATATCTAATTTGGAGATTCTTTTCAAGAAGTGTAATGACCATGACCAACAAAGAATTGTCAGTGCAGACACGGTTTAGGAAAAGTGTTGCTGGTGACATACCTGCAATGCCCTGGGGTGAGCCGACTGGTGTGGAGGGTGTGGAGGGGAAATTGTTGCTATTGTGGTCTGAAGGGTAGATCTGTGATAAGTAATCACAATGTGAGTTTCCTTAGTTATTTTCATAAAGACACTACAACTATTTTATATGGATGAGGGGCTTGCATGGGCCCTACTAACACAATTAGCATTTACATTTAATAATAGCTTCAGATGAAACTTAAAACTATCAGTTTTAATCGCAGTCTGTCTGGCACTCACCGAGGCTAGAGCTTTTCCAATCTCATCACCTGAGCTGCCTGTAGCTGAACTTCTACTGACTGTAGCAGGTGAGAAAAAGGACAAGAGTAATTTACTAACCATCCCACAACAGGTAGGCTTGGAATATAATTAAGATGAAGGAATTGCTAGACAGCATTGCTAAAAACGCACGGAATAACAAAAGTTGGGATTATTCTATGAATATATTTAATAAAATATGTACATGAACAAAACAGACTTGGTGGCTTTGGAGCAAACACATCCCACATGCAAATGATTACAAGAAGATAATACCTAGGAGTGCTAGCCATAGATCCTACCAAATTAGCTAATGTTATAGATAAATAAAATGGTTTGTAATACCCGTATATATTTTAATAAACTGTTAAATGCTATTCTTTTAAGTACACATACACTGTGACAATGACACCATTTTATATCAAATAAGAATGTTTAGGCAAATGGAAATGTCATAGTACAAACTGTCTTAAACTCAAAACACATGAATGGTTTCACACCCATAATGCTGTCAGCTCCGTTAATAGATGGCGTGTGGTTGTAGGCTCCGGAGCCTGAATGGAAGCCATTGACGTCAGCGCCATGGAGAGGGTAGTTTTGTGGAGAGAGAGGCAGCGGCTGGCGTTTCTGGAATGAGATGATCAAATCCCATTTATTACACATGGCTTGTTAGTCGTTAATAAAGCAATTTGTGGTATTAGAATAAAATAAGCCAGTATTTGTTCAGAAAATACACACACATACATACACACACACATACATACATACATACATACATACATATAGACTGAGGAAGAGTGAAATATACTCTGTGCATATCCAGATTCTCTAGAACAAATGCAAATGCTTATGAGAGCAGAACTATACAATTCTGCCAGCAATCACAGAGAACAAAAGCATGAAACAAAACTGCTTGCTGTAATGGCTCAGGATGAGCAGGGTAATGGACCAGAGAGAGACTCACCATCCTGTCCTGTGGATTAATGGCAGTGAAGGAGCCTGGCTGGCTGATGTGGGGCGAGTTGCCCAGCATGGCCGAATAGCCCGACTGGCCCAAAGACCCAGAAGATGTCCAGGGGTCAGAAGAAGGTTGCAGACCCTCTATAAGCAGGAGTACAAATAGAGCTTTACATAACTACATTAATTACAATATGGTGTATAATATTTTTTTGGCTCTTTTGAATTGGTTAATGGGCTGTTTTTCAGAAGGATAATAATAATTTCAATTATTATTTAAATTATTATTATTTTTTTAAGTTCCTTCTGAAAAACAGCCCATTAACCAATTCAAAGCTGTTGGAATTCACAATTCACACACCTTGCATGTAGAAAGAGCCAGGGTACACAGGACCCGTTTTGGCGCCTGGATATCCAGCGCCGTCCCGAGGATACTCATCACCGGATGTAGAAGCATACACCTGGACCAAAATAAAACCACATACTGAAGCATCCAAACTGCATCTGTGCTTAATGGAACAATCAAATAATGACCTAAACAGCAATATATGCACAGCTGTGCATGCTTTAACTACTCAGCGCTCAAGAGGACTAAGAGTTTGTCAAATGCTCTCTCGTCTATTTATTTTAATATATTTTCTGTCTCTAGATAGATAGATAGATACATTATGCTATTGGGTAAATGACGTATACAAGTGTTTCCACAGTGCTCCCTCAGATAAAGTGACAGGGACCGGGAACACAGCATGCTGGGAAAGGTGCCACAGCCATGTCGAGGCACAGTCTGTCCATCCTCTTGCTCTCTCCTGTGAGCCAAAAGCAGGAGAGGGTGGGCGCGTACAAAAGGGCATCACGAAAAGCCTGATCCAGATCAAGTCAAGCACCCTCGGGATGTGTTGCTCTACAGGATCAAGCAAAACCTTTTCTGTGTCTATGGCACCCATTTTAAATGGCAGCTTTTTTCCTAAACTGAACAGATTGAAAAAAAAAATTATGAAAAAAAAAAATCACATATAAAACAATCATGAATCAATGTTGCAGAACCAAAAAGCACTGGCAGTTCAGAGGGAAAGACATTTCCAGACTAATTTTCTGGCTCAACATTTTGGTTTGTATTTCTTCAGTACACCTCATGCAAACAACCACATATCACACACCCCTGCATACAGGAATAGGCCACAATATATTTTTTGCCATGTATGACTTGTACTAAACTCTGTGCACATGCGAATAGCGGTGGAAAGTAGTTTAAAGCCCAGTGGAGACTTGACAAATCCAGCAAACTGATATTTCTCTTTCTCCTGTAATTTGATTTAACCAGGAGAAGTGGGAAGGGAATGGAGAGATGCACTTCTAATTACAGAGCCATCTGCCTGCTCCTGGAGCCTGTCCAACTCCACAGGCAGCTGGGCTGAAGAGAAGAGAGGAGAGGGAGGGGAGGGAAGAAGAAGAGGAGTAATGGGGGGTGTGGGGAGGGGAGTGGCGAGAAGTGACAAGGGGAGAGGTCTTGCAGAAGGGGGGGAATGGAAAAAATAGACTGCCTAGTCACATGGTTGCTATAGAGGAGAGCCTGAGAAGAAAAATGAGGTTCAGCCTTCCCACCCAAAAAACTCAAAAGAAAAGACTTATTAGCATTAACCCGACTGACAAAGTCTTTGATTTTACTACAATCCAGGACAACGCACCAAAATACCAATCCTTAAATCAAATTAAGCCAAAAAGAGCCACATATCATACAGAGAGCCTTAGCAAAGAGTCAGTGCAGGCTTTAGAGTAGTAAAAGAAAGTGGGCCATGTTGATGGAGGAGTGGGTGTTGGGCAACAGGAAGTTACCTAGCGCAGAGAGCTTTACTGCTGCAGCACCGATCAGGAGCTCTACAAAAAAATGGGAGGGGTGCAACTCGGGATCATCAGCTATTAATCTGAGTGAAGACAGGTGAGACAAAGAGGGAGGGAAAAATAATGAAAGAAACAAATAAACGCGGCACAGAAGGGGGAGTTACTTCTTATACCAGTGTGCAGAGGGAAGGACATTGTCGTGTGATCAGGCTTAGGTTGATGGGAGGCTAGTGTGGGGAGCGGATGGGGGAGGGATGCATTATGTGCGTCTGGAGGGCACGTGGTACGCTCATTTGGCGTCGGACCAAGACAAAACAAGTACTCTTTGAATGAGCTGAACATTATTAGCAAACAATATGGAAGCCCGAAACCGTATGAAATGCTAGCTTTCAGTTCACCAAATACCTTTTGAGCTTAACTGTCAGACTGTTTCCCGTTTGTGCAACATGTTCAAAACTGGTGGATGTGTATTTCTATAACAACGACTTTGTTTTTACATGTTTCTTCACAACTTAGACATCTTCCATCCAGAGTGTGCCAGCAGTCTCTGGCAAAAGTCTTATTTGCTAATCTTAGCCAACATATACATCAATGCAGACGAGTTCTTGGAATCCTTTGGACTATATTATTAATACTGCACTTATTCTCCACTCACCCGAACCTGCCATTTTCCCCCCTCAACGTTTCCCAAATTAGCTGAAGTATTTTCACATCTTATGGAGCACAGCTGTGTGAAGGCCTGTTTTTTTTTTTGGGGGGTTTTTTTTGCACATATTCATGGATTCATACTCCACGAAGAGAAATAGCAGTATGTATGCAACAGCGCAGAGCACTTATCTGTGAACTCGAGTCTTTGTTACAGTGTCAGTGCATGACTCCTGTCACAAAACTACTGATGCTGAACTTTCTTATTGAGACCTAGAGGGGGAAGGAGGATCTAGAGGCAGCTCAAATGCCTGTACTTACAGAAGACGGCAGTCCTGGTGGCTTCCTAATCTTTTTTGGCTGGGTGTCTGGAAAAAAAAATAATAATAAAAGGTCACAAAGCTGTCAGGCAAAATTTCACACAAAGCTAGATGTACAAGAATTCACAGATTTGCTACATTTCCATTTCTTTTACCAATGCTTCCATCTGGTGGGCGTCTCCGGGGGTTGTTGGGGAACGTGGGGTAAAACTGAGAGCCAGACTTCAAGCCTGAGGGAGACATGGCATCAGCATTGGCCATCACAATGTCTGAAGGCAGGAACCCTTGCTACACACACAGAACAGAGCAGACCACAGAGAAATATTTACTTTACTGTTGGTCAACCACATAAAACAAAGTTCACAAAGAGCGCACTAGCATAGTGTTAGGGTAAGTTTTTCCCCGTAACAGCACCACCATTATTTATCTTACCTGGGCACCAAATGAAGAATACGGTCCTCTTTCATTCTTTCCTGTACAAAAAAAGGCTTTTGTTAGTGAAAGCATAGCCTAAAACATGCTATAAATTCATCTCATTACATTGACGTTACACTATACGTTTTACCAAGCTAGCAAATGAAGTGAACGCCTTAATTCTGTTTTTAAAAAAGCATGGCAAAAAAAAACAACCCCAATGCCAGTGGAAGAAAGTTATGAGTCAGCCCCTCCCCCAGAGGTAGGGGCCTTGCTCAGCTACAAAGAGGCACTGTTGGTCAAACCTCAAGGGAGAATTTCTGCCTCAGAGGCCTCAGCATCACACAGACAGAAACACATGTAGAGAGACACAAAGACACTCAGAAGAAAAAAGGTAAAAACTCACCACCGATCCCAGAGCTGAGGAATGGCGAGGACAGCCCATCATGCTCACTGTAGTGTGCACCCTCACTGTAATTCTGTAAAAGAAAATGAATGAAAATGAAAGTTAATTCCTAATTACTTGATTTAAAAAATATATAAAACCACAAGATCAGTTAATACATCTTATACGTACCCGTCCATGGTTGAACGAAGGACTGCCCTGCTCCCCAGCAGCCCAGGGACTGGAACCACTGCGCTCATCTAATCCTGTGATGCACGGGATGCCAGAAAAGTTAGTGACAGACGGTAAAGAAAAGCTCAACAGATTTAAGGAGAGAGGGAAAAAAAAACCCCTTTAGTTCCTTCTGTGCTTTTTCACATGGGCTTCTTTTGACATTCGGTTTGTGAATCTCTGATTACAGGATCTGCAGCCTTAAAAGTTAAAGTTATGGGGATGTCATTTAGCAAAATCACACTGCCCTAATGAATTAACCGGTCACTCAGCAAGGACTAACAGCCAGGACTATGAAGAAAGTGTCCATTTATTAGGAGCTCATTAGAATGAAGAAATTATGTAAAATGGAGAAAAGAGCAAAGACATTTGATGGAAAGTGTTAGAAAGATTTGTGTGCATGACATGTGCAGCAATATGTAGCTGCAAAACTACAACCTGCTTTGCAAATAAACCGATATATACAGCCTGTTTTCAAAAGCACTATGAAAGAATACAGAGCCTAATTTCCATATAACCCTCTTCTTTCTCTCCCAGTTTTATGCCTTAATGCTCGCTAAGCTCTCTGGAGACGCACAGCTTAATTGCATGCTGATTTGCATAATTGTGCATATTAATGCAGTTGCTTTATGAATATTCATATTCCCCTTTTGAGGGAAGAGGGGGCTTCGGCGATCGCAGCGGCTGAAGGCTGAGCATGAGTGATGAAGCTAACAAAGCAGTGCAAATAGCGACATCCACGCTGACAGACGTGATCTATGAAGCCTACGCAGGCGGCATGGCAAATGAAGTGGGCACCGACCGGCCGGCAGTGTGAAAGAACACAGGGTAGAAAACGACTTAAGGTGGAAACACGAAAGCAGGGAAAGTCAGAAGCAGTGTGAGGTGCTTTGACACTTGCATCCATGACAGATCCTTGACAGTGCTGTAGACCTCCAATAAAGTTGAAAAAAAAACAACAACAACACAGTATCGGTACGGTATGCTTCACGATGCCTACAGTTTTCGCACTCATGCAATATAGGCTGAAAACTAATACATTTAAATGAGGTGCAGTCTTTTTCAGTTCCAGTTTCAAGAAGCTGTAAATAGGTGTGCATCCTTCCTGGTAATCTTAATAGATTTGGTAACAGCTGAAGGAGGGAGGTTTAGAATCAGAGAAACCCTCAAACACCAATGCCAACACTGACAACCAAAACATTACACCCAAACAATCAGGACACATTAAAACCCAGATGCAGAGGCAGGGGTTTCTAAAGATAAACCACACTTTAAATCCAAACCCATCAAAGCAGAAGAGTAGAGGCTTTGATCTAGGGCGGGCATGTGTGAGGTTGGAAAGGTGTGAGCAAGAGGGAAATGGGCTGTGTCCTGTCTTAACACTGTGCATACTAAAGTGACTAGACAGGCAGTTGTGGAGGTGAGTGAAAGGACGGCTGTGGGAGCCCGCTCGGGCCAGGCGCGCCACTCCCTCAGTCACAGGTGTCCAGATGCACACCAGCTAAGTAAGTGATATGATGGTGGGGGGTGGTTGGAGCAGGGATTTAATGCAATTAGCATTCTGACAAGCACTATTGTCTTGAGAGACATACACAGCATGGACGGCCTTTGCTTCATTCAGGATGTTTAAATTCTCAAAGTTTTGACACTGAAATGTAAACTCAAATGCTCTACTGATCACAGGAGGTATATCTCCTCTTCTGCGGAGCTGCGTACAATAAACTGAAGCCTCCCAAGACACATAAAAGGTTGCCTGATCTAGGATCAGCATCCAAACACTCATAGCATTTGTCTTATCGTTAGATACGTGCTAAATTTGAGCAAGACACTACTGATCTTTGACCATGTTCATACCGAGCTGCTATGGAGCTCTTGAGATGGTAGGGGGCATGGATGAAGCTTTGTTTCAGTACAGAGCCGTTTCCTGCGAGTCAGCGGGGGGAGAAATTGTTCTGTTGTTCAAGGGGAGGAGTATTTTATTCTGTGAGGTGGGGGACTCGTTTAGAGACCTCTATTTAACCCTTTGTTCTCAGATTGTTCTTATTCAGTGAGATGTTTGGTGTGTCGATAGAGAGAAAAGAACACAGGCCTGAGAACAAAATAACTGAGAAAAGCTCAAGGACACCACGAGCTTTCAACAAAGCTGTAAAGAGGCAGATATGGAGCCAGTGGCAAGAGTTAACACAGAACTTGCAACAAAGTTTTGGCAGACAAACAAAAATTGCGCAATCCAAACAATTTACATTTTAATGAAAAAAATAATAGGAACTAACCTGAGCCACCAAACTGACTGCTGGCAAGTGTGGTTGGGCGAGTCTTCCCATTGGCCACAGGGGGCGCAAACATCTAGCACAAAGAAAAGACAGAAAAAAAAACACACACACATTACAGCAGACAGCAAAACATTAACGGAGCGCAATTCCAATTTAAAAATCACACACTGCTATAGCATAACATGGCTTCGTTGAAAGAAAGAAAGGATTATCAATATATCACAATATATTTGTTGTAAACCGTAGCTTCCTTGTTATAATCTTGGATTTAAGATATTATGATGACGACAACAACAAATACATCCATCAAATCACTGACATTCTCCATGTCCATGATGACAGCCTGGTACATTTTCAGGGTGTAAACATCCTTTTCTTTACACCAGTCATGTAGAATCAGACATGATGTTACAACATATTAATAATATTTTAATAATAAATATTGAACACATCTTCCACTATAAAGCACAGGATAAAGACTTAAGTTAAATCAATAAAAAAAATATTTAAACAGTAGGTAACTTATAGACCCGGCTTTAAAAAGCCTCCTGCAAAAATCAGCAGGTATTTGTTTTGTAGTCTTTGCCCTTGGCCCAATCATAGACGCAGCACCTTTGAGCAAATCAGTTAATGCTCTGTTTGTGGAAACACCATCATAGTGACCTAGCCATGGCCTCTGTTAAAATTTCCCCCCTTCTGTGGAAAAAACTGCATCAGCCCTGCACAGCAAATGGAATAACGAGCGTGTGCTGTCCACATTCAGTAGGATTTAGTGCAAACTTTATTTTAGTAGTCATATAAAAATGACAGGGCCGGTCAGATGAAAAGAGACAACCCCTGGTTTCATCAATGCCCTGTCAGTATGCTTCAGGTTAGATACAACTGTAAGGATGTCAGTCAGAATATGTTTTACATCCCTCATAAAAATTGTGGTATTTTCTTACATATTCATATACCTGCAATAATAAGGGAAATTATAAAAAAAAAATTATTCATTCAAATGTATTCACTAATACATTTTTATAAAGTGTAAGCAAGAGTAGAAACTCCTTTTGGCTTTGGTAAAAAATAAAGTACACAGCAAAACTAAGGATCACGATGTTTAATTTATGCTGTCTACAAAATGTCAGAATAGGCTCATCTGAAGTCACTGAAATAAAACAGGGAATTTCTATAAAAAAAAATAAAAACATGCAGCAGAAAATTAAACATGGAAATAATTGGAATTCAACTGCACATACAAAACAACAAGGAATAACGTAGTTATTGCAGCTAGATATTTTAACAGGTGGCCAACCTGACCTTATTCTAACCTAGTATAAAAGGTCAAAGAGCATATAGAAAAATAAAACAAAGAAAATAAAAAATATAGATCTTTTGGAAAAAAAAAAAAAAGTTAATCTTTTTTTTTAATATAATAAAAATTGTGAAAGAATACACAATCAAATTTGTGTCATTATGCACCAATAACCACAAAGTCAAGACATGACAAATGTTTGCCCAATATGCTACAAGGTCTTTGGGTACCTGGACCTAGCATGCACTCTGTACAACAAAAGAATGTGATGCGTGACTGCAGTCATGGTCTCAGCAGAGAAATGAAAGGAACCAATGTAATGGGACAGTTCTTTCCTCAATAAAAAAAGACACACACACACACACACACACACTACACTGACGATTCACTAGCACGCACGCCTTTAAAATTCGAATACATAAGTCACTTTAATACACCTAAGCACATTTTACAAAAGATTAAAGCAGGTAATGAACTTCTCAAGTGTTCCCTCAACCAAGCTAAACGCTACACGCCTCAACCCCCAACCCCCTGTGGCCCCACCCCCACACGCACACATAGCCACGCTTTCTTTTACTTACTGCACTAAAATCCAAGAGGTCGCTGAGTTCCTTATCTGTTTCGACCGCCATTCTGTGGCCCTGCTGCTCGTTCATGCCCCGCTGTCTTTAAAGAGCCCTGCAATAGAAAGTTTTATCTGACGTGAGCAAAATGAAAATAAAAACTCATACTATTGGTTTGCTTCTGCAATGCAAACATGTCAACTAAGACCGAAGCAATAAAGCAACAAAACAATTATTGTAATTGTTGACAGATGACAGCAATGCATAGAGAGGTCCAGAGCATTCTTGCCCCACCCTGATGCAATCTCATCTTTAGGATGACAACTTGGGCTTTAGCTTGGTGGATAAACGAAGCTGATATTAAAAAAAAAGCTACTCTGTGTCAATACAAATGTCTGTGCTACAGCATACCAATATCCGGACAAAAAAAATTCAAGCACATACGCAATTAGTAAATGTTTGTTTTGCTTTTGTGCCACAGCGAGCAGTAAAGTTCTCACACCAAGAGACGTCTTTTAAATGACCACTTGAGTTTCAATGTTTTACAAACCCTCCTATTTCCTCAGTTTTCAAGTGAGGCCTTCTGAAACCAGCATGCTTTAACTTTTTGTGCAGCACTGCTTCAACACATTTCTTTTTCCAGTGGATTATTTTCCAGAGAAAAAAAAGGAAATTTTTTTTTGGATATAACCAAGGATTGCATTTAACAGACTGATAGAAACCCAAGAAACCCCAAGGCCTGAGGCTATGAAAAGTCTCCACAAATCCAGGATCAAATCCAGATTAACCAGACACACAAAGCTAAACAGTGTGCCTACAGAGGTAGTATGCAACTATTTCTGTGGTCCTGGTCAGTACATCAGCAGGCTATGCAACCTGTTGTAGTGCACCATGTTGACATACTGCTTTAATATGCAACCTGTAGTCGCCTGCTAGTTTGACACGTCCTGTTCATTAGTACGAGATTTGGGACACAGCTCAAAACCATACAGCGATGAATGGAGAATTTGAAAAACATAAAAATAAAACAGCTCGGATTATTGAACTACTTCAAACAAGAGGTATGTGCTAATTAGAATGTGGTGACACTTTAACTAGTAATGTTTTCCAGATTATAATATCGGATATATTTATAATGGGTAATAAACTCGTTTCAAAATCAAAAAGCCCAACAAGGGTTTTTCCCCAGGTATTCTGGATACACCTAACATTTAGACAGCTATTACTATTTGCTTTGACTTTATTTTATTCATATATATTGTAGTGGTGCGTAAGGGGCAGTCAGTAGTAGACAAGTAGTCCAAACAGCATTTTCGTTACGAAATTCAATTCACACGCCAGTAAACGACTAGAATATGGCAACTTTTATTGGGAGAAATGTTTCAGATGGAGTGAAAGGGAATTGAGATGGGGCTGCTGTTAAATTACTCGGGCTGTGTAATGGGGGGGGGGGGGGGG
>JAOUQX010000003.1:10931918-10961596 GCA_028566295.1 Liobagrus marginatus
GAGACATGAGGAATTTCCTGCCAAACGTGAGACTACAGTCGAAGCAATTTCACCACCGCTGTTTGAAAAAAGTGTTTGTGAACACACACACACACACACACACACACACACACACAAAGCGAGAAAAATAGAGAACGAGACCGTTTTCAGCCTAATTGAACGTTGCTTTCGAAACAAATTAAGCATGCTAAAAACGCTAACAAATGGTTTGCATGGACAGCTCCAGTGCAAGTCGGGTACCAATCAAAGAAAGTTAAAGGCAAGATCAATACACCGAAAAAAGAGAAACAAAGTAGTTCGCGATAGAAATAATCATTATTATAGTAGACACAAAACTTCAGCTCGCCTAACCAGAAGCTCCTTTCAGCCTGCTGCATAGCTCAGACCCATTACAGAGGAAATGGAAGTTCAACACAACAATAAGTGACTTCAGGACTAATATGTACACATACAGTACACTATTCGCCAAAGGAAACCAAAGATCAAGCCACGTAGAGTAAAATGTAGCATGTTACCTCTCTAAATGAGATGCTTCACACCCAGCGGTTATTTTGATATGATGACTCTCATTGGTGGTAAAAACCCCAAAACTTAAGCACGGCTTGAACCTCGGCGCATGAAAAGCGTTGGATCACCATAAAACGTCTCCTATTTGCACTTCATCCTTTGCTGAAGCAAACCCGCGTCGTAAACACAAAGTATACAAAGTACCCGGTCGGTTTCCAAACGACCGATCGCTGCCCGATACAGGACTTCCCTTTTTGTTTCTACAATTGAGATGGATTTATTCTTCTAGTAGACATCTTAAAGCTCCTCCATCCACATTGTCAGCAGCAACAACGTATTCCTCCGCATGGAAAAGAGGGGGCCTCAGCGCCAGCGGTGTCCAGTTTCAAAATGCCCAGAGGAGAAAACAATAGTCACCCCTTTCGAAGAAGTCAGACTTAAATATACTATACAGGAGACGCAAAATAAGCATTTAAGATATGTCGTGCAAGACACGCCGCATATTTTGAGTAAAGCGAGAAGAATTACCAATAAGAACTATATATTTTGGCGGACGTAGATGGTAGGATAATAAGCTGTGATACTACAGGAGCAGCACGCGATGAAGAGATAAACCCGCAAATGAGTAGCCAATAGAGATCTATAACAAGTAATAGACGGCACTGACATCCAATAAAATTGTCGTTGTTTAGTCAACCCCCGCCCATTTTCGTGACGCCTGCTGTGTGCTTCAGTGAGGCAGTGTGAAGGAGCTCAAGATATCGTTATATTTTTCTGGTTAACGTCGCCTCCTGCGCTGAAATGTCAGCATGGTTTGTAACCTGCTTAAAATAATACCAGCAGGTTGACTGATTTTATTTCTGAACAATTAGTAATGAAACAACACCTAATCTTTTTGCACTTGTTTTTTACTGTTAGATAAATTATATAGACTGTATACAGATAACTGCAATGTCTTGTCTATTAACTCAATAATAGAATGCTAAGCACACTGTAATGTGGACTACCAAAGGATGCCCTGTTTGGAGGATTATTACTGCGCATTATTTCTGTTTCCTTACTATTGTTTATTTCGCATCTAAACGTGAACACGGCCAATGAAGTGGCCTTTTCTCCCACCCTGCGTGAATCATAAAGCTTCCTAAGGTTTGTGGAGGAAAAAAGGGGAGGGGAAAGTGCGGAGTTTGGGATCGTCATACAGAGTGGGGGAGGGGAGAATTGGCCACAGAAACCGAGAGAGGCCCCGTCCCAAACCGCACACTAACATACTAAATAGTACACAGCCTGAGGTAACGTCTGTGTCCCGTCATTTCCCCCCAATTTTTAGTATAGTAATATCCGGTTTTGGATGGTGCATGAGAGTGGCCTCAGATAGGGAAACGGGTAACTAAAGTTTATGGAACTCTTAGTCGGAACTTATTTCAGAACCCTATTCAGTAGACAATGGTCAATAAAAGAGAAAAATAATGTTAAGAAATAAAAATGTAAAATCACACACAACAGATCTGATGTATTGGGACATATAACATTAGTAAAGAAAATAATAACCACACACCCTTTTAATTGTGATTTATTGTTTGATTATTGATATTATAAAAGTAACTTTTTTATGACATTATGCAATAATATGAAAAAAAAATTTCTACATTCTTTTGTACGTTTAGTATTTCTGCTTTACTTGGAAAAGTGAAGGTGTACATTTATTGTTTCTAGAGTAATGCTTTTAAAATTAAGATGCATACCAAAAGAGAAAAAAGAAGACACTTATCATGGGACTACTTCAGTGATAGGAAAAGGTACAGTTTGGTACATTTGGTTTATTTTTGGCAATGTACACACATTGTGTATATGTAATGAATTTATAATGAACTCAAATTTAATTGTTTTGTTGCTGGCCACTAGGGAAAAGTCAAACTAAGAAATTGGTAAATAATAACATGAATTTCCCCCTGAGTAAGGAGCCTCAGTAAATCGCAATAATTAACCCCCAGGGTGTTGTATGGTGTGCAGTGTGTATGGCTGTTACACATACCCTTACTGTCTCCACTGAATAAAGAAAATTTCCTAATCCTCATTTACAAAAATTTATAATGTGTTCTTTTCCGAAATAGAAAATAGGGAATAATTGTAGTGTACTAGTATTTGCAGTATAGTTAGGCTCATGTAGAAACAGCAAGGTTCACTACAGTGCTTGTAAACGCTCCAAGTAGTTTGTAGTAACAGCTGGGCCTGACATGGAGAGCAGGCACTAGGGCAACGCGATGGAAGGAGGGTGGGTTACAATGGACAAAAATGAGCCAGAGAATGGAGTTAAAATGAATCACAGACAATATGATAAATGACAAAGAAAAATGCATGTTTCAGACTTTATAAGCATGTCACAAAACAAAAAATTGGAAATCCGCCAGATTTTAAACAGGTTTTTATACTGACTTGGCAAAGGTAATTTCTGGAGATTTCATATGCATGGAAGGACTCATTATCTGAGAGAGTGACTCTGTTGAGCTTTTTGCACTTCCTCCTAGCCATTCCCTACCCTCTGTCCTTAATTAACACCAGATGTAGAAGTAAAATTAGCATATTTTTGTACATTTGGGTAAACATCTAAAATATGAACGTAGAAAAGATAATAATAAACCTCAGTATATAAGTACTCACCTATGAGGGAATCAAATATTTTCAGTTGTGTTTATTTATCACAATATTATGCTTGGTAATGGAAAAGTAAGACATTAACATGTTATTATCATTTAATTAGTGCCTGAAAAATATATAAGAACATATGCAGATTTTTTTATAAAATGTAACCTGAGTAAAATATGTAATGAAATATGTTTTTATGTACCGGTATTTGATTGGATGGATGAACTCCTATAGATTATACTTTATGATTTCATATACTATGGATGGATGAACGCCTATAAATTATACTTTATGATTTCACATACTATGATTACGGTACAATCATTGTGCAAATCATTTAAGATGCTCAGTGATATTATAGGTAAGTAAAATATACAGCTTTACATTTGGGCCCAATAACTGCTGCTTTTTTGGTTTTACGCATTTATAATTGCTACTTCACTGCATTCAGTGAACCAGCCAGATGTTCAAAATGCAGTGCACTGCACTCGTCGACTACCTGTAGTGAAGGTTGAGATCCGAGATGCATACGTTACTGATCAGACATAAAAGTAGGCCAGCCACCATCCCCCATCTTTTCCCATCACTTCAAACACTGACTGGCTCTTGTCAGTCACAGGCATGTTTCAGTCGTTTGTTTAAGATAAATGCTATATTACAAGTTACCTATTTCAGTAGCAACCCCAAATATCTTGAGCTGATTTTAAATAAATGTTAAAAGCTTTTACATATTTATGAACTTAAAAAATAAAAAATATAAGCTTTGCTTCACAATTCGCCTGCTGGTAGCTAGGGCTAGATTGATGGCTCTGGCCCACTGCCTATGTTCAGGGTCTATCGACACAGAAGGTGGGAGAGAGGGGGTGAGAGAGAAAGGAATCTATCTGTTTTGCTCGCATGGCTGACAGTAAACTGACCCCTGCTGAGCTTGCTTGATCTGAGGCCAGTAAAAGGACATCGAAGCTGAGACATTCACCTTAACAACCCCCCATTGCCCCAGAAAGAGACCATTTATTACTTCTCTCTGGCTGCCTGTGACATCATCTGCTGAATTCTTTTCCAGTTACAAATTGTAAAGCTATACCTTTCAAATTATACAATCAAGTAAAAATGCATAATTATTAACGAATAATGCTGAAATATAACCAATGAATATCACACACTGCATCTGACTTACATGAATTCATTAGCATAGCCATGAGCTCCCATGAACAGTAACAGCCCCCACCTGATATCAACACACCTGCCGATATGGAATCCCAGTGTTGTGCGGTTCTTTATTCTCTATCACCCATGCATCAGGCACAGTGAAAGGGGCACATACTTCCTGTTTAGAAATCTTAAGATCTTCCTCCTGAAGCATATTTTTGAGACTGGTAAAAAAAAAAGAAGTAAACTATAAAGAAATGCAGAGCTGATAATATAAGCCTTTGGAAAATAATTTTGTAATTGTGTCTGCATATTTAAGATAAGCTGAGAAAAATGTACAGCATCAAAATGTGGTGAAATATATTTGCATGCAATGCTCTTTTACCAACTAACAATGTGACAATAGAGAAATGTATTACATGTCTAAATAAAATCAGGAGGGAGTAAGAGATCAATGAGTGTACGGAGGACGGGTTGTGAGAATATTGAGGGTGTTGTGGGAGTTCTTGTTCAACAATAAGAGAAACATGCTGGTGTGTGTGTGCGCGCGTACACGTGTGTAACACAGGATGGAGGCGGGGGGTTGTTATTGCTTTGTAAAAGTGATGAAATGATGTCTCAGTACAATGCAGCTGTTGCTGCCAGAGACATGCAGCTATGTCTATCTAGCTGGTATTTCATTTTCATTCTTTCAGTTTGTGTTCATTATGCTGGCCATCTCACTCATAGCATATGCACAGGTTCTACAATTACGGCTTGATAACAGTATTGTATGTGTGCTGGCCAATCTCAAAAACATATTGTACATTTTAGAGTACTCTATTTTTCTGGGATGTCTAGAGTGAAACGTATAATGCATACTATGACACCCAAAATAATGTCTCGGACTCGTACTGAAGAAAATATGATCAGGATGCCCGTCCTAATATTTCTCTTTTTTGTCCTTTTTTCTTTTATCTATTTTCCTCTCTCCCCTCCCCCTCTTCTTTGCAGATTAGAATTCATTAGCAATCAAAGAGCCTCCAGAGAGTGCTGGCTCTTAATTACCCACTCATTTGCATTTTTGCATATTAATGACTGCAGAATTTTGGTGTGGCTTTTTTTGCCGCAATGGTTTAAAGGCACCTCAGGCTGGTCCTCTGGAGACTAGGCGATGCCCGTAGGCCATCTTTCAGGGCTGTAGTGTCTAATAGCAGTGTGGGTGGACTGTGGTTAGGTGCACTTATGACACCGAGGTCAAGGGTCAAGGTCCCTAATCAACATATGAAAGAACGATCTGTCTTCAGCATCAGCAAATTATTGTCATATGGAATCGTTAGCGACGGATCCTGGCTCAGACACACTGAAAAGATAGTGTTTCTTTCTGTGGTATGACCTTATTATGCCGCTTGTTTAAAAGCGTTCCACATAAGTATGTTTCATGATTAAAAAAAAAAAAAAAAAGATATCTAAACCATTTTAAATTGTAGTCGGTCATCGAGGATAATTAAGATACATTCGTCCTTGTTGAAAAAAAAAATACTATCTCTGTGTCATTGTTAAAAAGGCAGCAGGAGTCTTTACAGCTTCTGTCGTTGTATGAAATCTCTTTCATACTCTTTCTCACTGACACACAGACACACTTTAATTCTAAGAATAAGCCGGGCAAACGCTTCTAAAGAACAGACAGTTTTGTAGTGCTCTGCTCTCTCAATCTATTTGTAAAAAGAACAAATCATGAAAAAACAGATAGCTAATCTGTTCTTAATGAATTCATTAACTCCATTATGAAGTTTATTGTAGCTTATTTAATAAAAGAACTAACACAGGAGAGTTAAGACCTTAAAAATAATCGAAAAAGGTATTACTTACAAACTAAGGTAAAATAATGCAATATAATATGTTCGTTATGGCAAAAAGCTAAATAAATGTCCAAAATCACAACTATTTAATAAGAGGAATTAAATGTTGACATGTTATTTGTTGCATAAATATCCACCTCATCTGCTCCTGTATTGCTTTACTATGGTGGTACATTCAAAGAATCGTTTGTACTTTTATCATGTGCATTTAACCTAGAAAGGTGCATGAAGTGCAAAATTTAAGTTGTGTAAAAAAAAAAAAAGCCTATGCATCAGTCAAGTTTAAAATAAAAAAAATTGCAGAATAATGTACTATTTATTCTGCATTTTACAAAAGGTATATTCCTAATGTACTGAACATTAGGCTGAACATACCTTCAACCAATCCCCCACACATCACCTTAAAAACGATTCATTTGCTTGCAATATTGGCTTCAACTGAAATCGAATACAAAATGTACTTAAATGGAAAAATGCACCTGTTTGGGTTTATGTCTATTTATAAATTCTTGCAAACAAAGAATACTAAATCATCACATTTTGTCAGTATCTGAGTTTATTTCTCTATTGTGCCTCCTAGTGGAATAACAGTCAGTAGCTCTTTTTTTAATCTTCCAATTCACCAATTGTGCCTACTCATTTCAATTTAAAACACAGATACTAAATACATTTGTCAGGACAGATTACCTCCTTTGTTGGGCTGGCCTGAGTATTAGGGCTGTGTGTTTTCCAGTACTATCTAGAAGCTCCTATAATTATATGTGGTCCATTAATGCCCCTTAAAAGAAATTAAATACCCGTTTCCAGATGAAGGATATATATACATTTTAATGTACAAAAGAAGGTTAAAGTCCGGTATTTTTACTGACACTGTGCTTCATTTGGATGCTAAACTTGAGGACTGCTCTGGACATTTCTATGTAACAAAAATAGTGCACTACGTCCAGAATATGGTATTATTCATATTCATACAATTCCTACAATTCTTAGCGATAGGATGGTGAACAAATGACGTTCGATAGTTGGTACAAAACGGCATAAAATGTAATTTCTGAAAAGGTATTCGAGTAGCTTCTTAATCACGGGAGGATTGGGGATCCTGTGTGCCAAATAACAGTGTTCAAATCTTTGGAACGGAGTAGCGATAAACATTTTTACAGAACATTATTTATTCTTATTCTAGTTATTATTATTATTATTGTAAATCTAATGAAATGTGATTCACTATTATTATTGAATAAAAATGTCAATACTTCTTAGTGATGTTTGCAAAGTTTACAACGAAGTGCAACGCAAAAAGGAACAGAATCGCTTCGAATAAATGCTGTAGCACTTTATCATCCTTATCTGGCGATTCAGATTTGCCTACAACACATGATATTAATAATGGAGTTCGAAAGCCTTCCAAAACAATTTGGATTTATTTTTGAACTACACCTTTGTACCGACCCCTAGGTTTGTTTAGCGAAGTCACGCCGGCTCTGGTCCATGTGGGTTGAGGTGTGCTATGGGATGGCATTAGAGGCTAACATGTTAGCTTTAAACCATTTAAAACGTAACCATTTGGATTTATATTAGTATGTACAATAAGGATTTAAGACACTTTCAGGTGCGACTAGTTACTAAACTTAGAGGCTCGTGTTCATAAAGGATACTGTGGCATTTTTTTTATTTTTTTTTTACAGTTGTTAAACCAAAAAAGAACAAATTATATGTACTATACTTATAATAAACGTAGACCTGTTTTAGGAAAACTCAGGCATGAAAGTCCGGCCTTTTTTAACAGCAAAATGGCTGCAACTAGAAGTTACTTATTTGTTATAGCCATTTCTTTTTTGTTTTACAGTTCGTGTATAAGTGGTAGCTCAGCGGTTAAGTTGTTGGACTACTACTGGATAGGATATGCAAGTTAATATTATATGGAATTTTCTTTAAGACTATTTGTTCCTGTATGCTTGCTAGCCATAAAATTAGGTGGTCTGCTAGCAAAGATGCCATATTTCCACTTGTTTTACACAACTAAATGTAAAGATCAGGAGGAAAACTGAAACTCTTACCTGTAGTTATTCATCTTATGATCTCCAACTGAAATGTCTTCGGCGTATAGAAGAATATTTGAAAACCCCTGAGGTTTTAAGTCTAGGGTTTACATAAAATGGAGCAAAAAAAATCACGGATTCAAGTCACACGGTACTGTTGGGCCCCTGAGCAAGGCCCTTAACTCTCAACTGCTCAGTTGGATAAAAATATGTACAAATGTAAGTCGCTTTGCCAAATCCCAGACATGTAAATGCAAAGAATTTGATTTGATTCCCTAAAAAAAATATAATTGGACTTTAAGATGGTGGTTTAACGCCATCTTGTGGCAAACGAAGTGTACTGGACATCAAGTAGTGGGACATCAAGTGGTGTTACAGTTTTTACAGTAAACCATGCACACACACACACACACACACACACACACAGTGTATGGCCACATGTTTTTAGACACTTGACAATTTCAAATGTCCTCACTGCAGTATGAATAACAAGCCATTTGGATTTGAGATTATAAAATGAATGAGATAACGGATCAGAAGCTAAGCCTTCATTAGCTGATATTTACATCTACGTACATTACTTTGGCTGGCACATTTTTTACTTTTAATCTTTATGCAGTTATGTCAAGCATAGGATATGAAAATTAATATTATGTGAAATTTACTTTAAGACTATTTTTTCCTGTACGTTTACTAACCATAAAATTGGGTGGTCTGGTAGTAAAGATGCCATATTTCCACTTGTTTTACATATCTAAATGTAAAGATCAGGAGGAAAACTGAAACGCTTACCTGTAGTTATTCATCTTATGATCTCCAACTGAAATGTCTTCAGCATATAGAAGAATATTTGAAAACCCCTGAGATTTTAGGTCTTTAGTGTTTACATAGAATGGAGCAAATGGAACCCGGGTGCATATCTGAGGAGAATGATCAGACTGGTTTAGCCGACAGGATGTCTATGGTTCGTCAAATAATCACCATTTTAAACCCTGGTGAGCAGGAAAGCATCTCACACATCGTGCACAATACATCAGAACTCAAGACGGATGAGCTATTACAGCAGAAGACAACTTTAAATTCCACTCTTGTTAGCCAAGAAGAACGATCAGAGGTAATTATGGGCACGGATTCAACCAAACCAGTCACCTGAAGACTTGGAAAAGGCCAAATCAAATGTTCAGTTTCTATGAGTTTGTGTTTGCGAACGTTGATCTGTCGCTGATTTTTGATCTTGGCGTACAGGAATGATACCCGATACCCAATGTGGATTTTTGCTGTTGTGGACTATCCAATCCAAAGTTTGGTGTTTTGTGAATGCTGTGTTACTTTTCTGCTCATAAAAGTTGTAAAGAGCAATCACTTAGTTACTACTGTATATCCCTTCTGATAGCTAAAGCCACTCAGCCGGTTTCCCTCCATCCTTTCTGTTTCACAAGGTGTTTCTACTTATATCTAACTATTGCTCAATCAATACTATTTAATTTTTTTACACTATTCGTATAAACGTCATCAATACTTTCTGAAATACTAAAACCAGAGCCTATCTGGTACCAACATTCATGTCATGATTAAAACAAAAAAGATGACACTTTTTAACTGATGATGTCTCATGTAAACATTAGCTGAAGCACTAACAATATCTGCATGATTTTTTCGCATTGCGCTGCTCCACATGATTGGCTGATTAGATAACTGCATAGATGTACAGGTGTTCCTAATAAAATAGAGGCTGAGAGTATATTAAAATAGCATCTTATGACAATGGTAGTGTTAGTTTTTCTAAAATATACATAGAAAGAAAGCATAAACATTTCTCTTTTTTTAATAGAAAGATCTTATTTCTTAAACCAGGACACCAGACATTTTTGGATATATTTCATAAAAATAAGCAAACGAAACAAAAATGAAACCCAACAGAAGAAAATGGAACCAAAAACCGGAAAAAATGGAATTAAACGATTTAGACGATGCATATTTAGTGGTCTCATATACAAGACATATTCTTTTCATCA
This sequence comes from Liobagrus marginatus, assembly GCA_028566295.1. Lineage (NCBI taxonomy): Eukaryota > Metazoa > Chordata > Actinopteri > Siluriformes > Amblycipitidae > Liobagrus > Liobagrus marginatus. The sequence goes on from JAOUQX010000003.1 coordinate 10,942,113, forward strand.
GCAAAAGTGCAAATTCTCCCAAACTCGCCTATCTCTCCATAGCTTCAACAGACAATTTAAAGGAATAGTATTTCATTTAAGCAGAAAAAGGACAGGATTGCTACCGTCCAAGCCTGAGATATTGGGAAATATTCTGCCGCCCCAAAGTTTGCTTTAGTGAACCGTTACCATGTGCCCTACTGCTCATATCAGGGCTTAAACCAAAGATGCTATTGCTAAATTGTTCTTTTTATGTTATGTTTTTCTTGCCTGTTTGCATTTTCTATCATTATATACACTATATAATCTCTGTAAGGATTTGACAAAAATATTGTACATATTATAACGATATTTTATTTGTCCCTCTAACCAGTGAAATTCCTTTTAACAAGTGATTAAAATCTAATATAGTGTGCTTGTAAAAACTAGCATTAGAGTAGGAAAATAAAGAGAGGTCATATGTGGCCTCATATGTGCATGGAAGATCGACACTGTGAAGATGAGTATGTGCAACTAGACCCTGGACGGGTTTGAGTGGGCCGATGCCACCACAGTACCAGTTTAAACTGCAGCTTCAAAAGCTGTAAATGAGAATTCTTTAAATAGATTTATAGTCTTATCTTTCTTAGCAAAAGTGTTTTATAAAGCATGTTCTGTTTATTGTACTGCTGCTGTTGTCCCTTGCTTTGCTGTGTCTGTCTTAAGATGCGTGTTATTTAAATGGGGCGGCAGCTTGAAGGACTTCAACCCAAATAATAGCACATTCAAGTTTTTCTTTCCATGTAGTTTTTTTTTTTTTTTTTTGCATTTAAATAGATCATCATATCCACAATGAAATATAAAAACGAAACACATTAATAAAAGAAGAAATCAATAAAAACAAAGATAACATCTACAATAAAAACAATCGAGAAAGCAGATAAAAAGTGATTTTTGTTTTGTTACAACTACCAATCAGCAAACAGCTGGATGGCCTTGAGAAGCACACGTTACTGCCTACTTGCTAACCTCAGAACTGAAGGAAGGCTTTTCTTCTCTCGAATCTAAACATGTTTTCTCTCCTGCCATTGTTTATAAGTGGGAACGTTATCGTTATGGAATGTATCCTGGATTTGTAGGTGGTTTCAAGAAAACCAACAAAAAGTCTCTGTCTGACGCAAACTACTTTCTCTACTGCGGATATTCTGTGGCCCAGAGACTGAAATGTAGCCAGTTCAAACTTTTTTTTCGACTATTGATCTCTTTGATCCTCTTTACCTTGAGAACCTTAAAATGTACACTATACACAGAGTATTAAGGGGGACTGTATGTGCATAGGCCTGTTGGGTAGATAAAATTGTTACATGGACAGAAATTGTACAATAAAGCTATGATTAGATGCAAGGCAAAAACTATGGGGAGGTACCAAACCAATGGTCTGCAGTGTTTTTCAACCTGAGAAGCAATTGACTTAAAAAATAGACAATTTCCCATAATCTCCACAACAGTGACTTGTTCTACCATACAAGCACAATGCACCGTTTCTCAGCATTGTTTCAACGAGTGGTAAAGCACAACATCTGAAGCTGGCGCACGCTTATGGAGGCATCTCTTATTCCTGAACAAAATGACAGAGCAACTACGCGTGTTTGTACAAAAGTTCTACTTGCCCTACTCTTTCTGTGCTTCCCACACCCAGAAAGGACTCCTAGTGCAAAGTGCCTGTAAGAAACAGACAGCAGCCTCTTAATGGGTGTGCAGACCTACAAAACAAATCTCTCTATAGCTTGCATATACCTAGTCAGAAATCAGCCCTTGGCCTGCTTATTTATAGCTCAGATGTGACCGTTTTTAACACCCACTACAATTCATTCCATGATTGTTACAGTCATCAGCGTCATTGCATTTTTGCAATTGTTTTTTTTTTTTTTAATGGTTGTCCAGAACCTGACGAATAAATAAAACAAACACAAATATGTGGTGAATATAATATAAGTGACCATTTCTTTTAAACAGACACCATCTCAGTCTAGCATCTTATGTAGGAGTCATAAAAGAGAGCTGAGATCTCAACCGTCTATGAAGACTGGAGCATTTCACTAAGGGCTGGGCGAAATGACGAGACTTTAAGACGTTTTTACATGCATCCCATCTGAATTGTGATATTTATGCTTGGTAAAGTGCCAAAACATGAATACCGCTTTTAAAAACCGATATAAAAACATGGCTTCAATTAATGCCTATTAATATCTAGACAAATTAGAATTTAACAAAGAAAAAGAAACAGGACAAAAATATTTTTACAACCAATCAGCTAGTGAGTAATGTGTGTAACAATGGAAATAATCAACAGTATACAAAAAAAAAAAGTGCTGAGAATGACTGCAATATGTAAATTTGTATATGTTGTAATTGATCCCAATATTCATTTTATATTGTCATATTGCCCAACCCTACTTTTGACCCTTACATTGGTTCATATGAACAGCTCACACATTCCGGTGTGGTTGTTTACGAGAATTAACGAGAACGGTCCCGACAGCCCCTATTTTAAGGCACATTCTTTCACGGTTCTCTTCTGCTTAGTCAGACTAATACACTGCCTCCCTCAGACTCCTCATTGGACCCCTTTATACAAGATTTAAATCCTAGACAAGGCCAATAAGCTGATATGAACCTACAGACGTGTCATTAATTAACAAGTAGACATTAAATAAGAAATTTAGCATTTTATCCAGTTAACAGTTTGTTATCATGTCCCAATGTGTGATAGTTTACCAAAAGCTATCCCATTTTGTGTCTTGTGTTGTAGTTTCGCTGACATGTAATAAGTGCTTTGGAGTTTTTTGACCACACTACTGTTAGACAAGTTATGTTGCTCAATAATGTTGGCGTTATTTGGAAATTGATCTGATGCAATCATTAGGTAAGAAAAGAGACAGCAAGCTTATTCGGATATGATTTTTTTTTTTTTCAAGTAATCCAGGCCTTTACCTACTTTGGATTTATAATGATCAATATTAATAATACAAATAATAATAATATTAAGGGAAGTAAAAAAAATATATAAAAAAAAAAGGGAGGTCAAGCAGGCTAATATTATGCTAATATTATTTATGTGTTCATGGAAACTCAAAGGCCTTGCCAAAATAAACGGTCCTTCTTTAAGGACTTTTAGTGCAAAAAAAAAAAAAGTACGCTGTTTCAGCTAAAGCACCATATCCAGTGCTATCGAGCTACATTATCACCCCAGCTGAGCCACTAAAACAATCGGCCATCGCCACAATATTAGTTTAAACCCCATCTCTGTCCCTATACACGTCAAATCATACACAAGCAATTAAATTAAAAGTTACCTAACCTTTCTAGGGTAAAAAGAGAAGACCCATTTCATCTAGTCAACATGCAGCAAAAGATCACAAAAAAGTCAGAAAAAAAATGAAAGAAAGAACACAAGGGCATTTACAATTCTTAATGATTTCTACCTAACTTGCTTAAATAATAAGGGGGGCATGTTTCTTGGTCGTGGCTACTTTTCATCACACACTATTCACTCTGTTCTGTGGAATGACCAGCTGTAATTGAGTCACAAAATGTTTAAGTGTAGGGTTTAGGTTCATGTAGAGCCAGAAGCCATGCTCCCAATGATTAACCCAAAGTGCATTTAAAAACCTTGGAATTACTGGACAGGCTGGTCTTATAATGGGAATCAGGACCAACTAAGCTCAGTCTGCAATAAGCAATGCTTAGGGTGTGGCCTTGCAACAGCAACCTTAACCAAACATTCCTTTTATTACAAACCCTATGCAGGATGTCACTGCATGAAATTAGTTATGAGTTAAGCTACAAGATAAGTCTGTTCTCTGCACATAATTATATAAATCAATGTAATGAACTGGCCAATTGTTCAAATGAAATATATACATATTAAGATTTTTTTTTTTTGGAAGACCCCTGAAGACATTCAGGCACCCAAACAGGCATTCTCACACGTACGCATTCTGTCGTTCTATCTCTTTAAATCACACTCACACACACACGCAAGCATATAGCCAGCACCCCATGGACCCCATTCTGCATTAAGACATATATAAAGAAAAAAATTTACATCAAACAAAAACTTCAAGTGCAATCAGATACAAGGGGAATATTTTCTTTTTAAGGTTGTCTTTTTAAAAGTCTGCGTGTTTTCTAATCAAGGTCACACACCATCTCAGAAACTCAACATGATAACCCTGCAACAATCGACTGTACAGATTGTATTTTGGCAGCCAGTCGGCAACAAACTAAAACCACAACAAAGAACCGGGCTAAGAATCATGACATGGATGGGTGTCTCTTTTTAGCACATTCTCTCTTTTGTTTTAAAGTACCCGTTTATTTTGACAAAAAAGTGCCCTTCTCAGTAACAAAGTGCAATCAAAACCTGCTGCTTCCATGTTAAGGTGCAAAGGACTGAAATGCTGGGCATAGCACTGCAGCTGCAGCAATGGCAAAGTTAGCAATGACGTTTGCCTCGCAAACGGTATTGAAAACTTTATACTTTTAGTCTCTGCCACCAGCAATTACCCCAGATTGTACTCTGTTTTTAGAGAGGCAACTCTACGTGAGGTCTGTTAAGTCCATCAAGCACTTTCGGAATAATAAGCCCATCTCTCTAATAAAAACGGAGACGTCTGTAATTGCAGTCACAGTGCCAGATTTTGGAGCGAGGCAAGTTTTGGACATGCCAACAAATCTGACCTGCGGACTCTCCAAGGCCCAGAGATTGAGTCATGTGGTTTAGGAGTTGTCCAAAGGACAGTGTTTCACCCACCCAGAGATCAACACTAACAAAATTATTGGAATGCTGACCACTCTCTTCCCTGATTTGTTCTCCAAACCCAAACAAGTATTTATTGCTCATCTTATAACCCCAATCATCCCATCGGATTGTGGACCCTTGAAAAGAATGTTGGAACAGTTGGAATAAGTACTTTTAAACTTTTTCTCAGTTGGGATCACATCTTTAGTAAAGCTGTGCAAATGCATAAAAGGTGCCCCTCTAGCTTTCCTTCCTTCCCATGCATGAAAAGAGAAAACGTTCTCATTTGTGTGCCAGCTATCTGTTAAACAGTTCGTTCTCTCTCTCTCGCTCCCTCTCTCGCTCCCTCTCTCGCTCCCTCTCTCGCTCCCTCTCTCTGAGCTGGCAAACATTGGCAGACATCTTTCAACTCATCAGCTCTCCCCTTCACACCCATACACGCATCATGGTTATACACGCATCATGATCATGGTTCATGCTTTGGGATAGAACTTTCCGGTTCTGTCAAGTGCTGAGTTCAGGACAAGATGGGTTCCATAATTAAATGTTCTCATACATTCAAACAGCTTTTCACCTTTTCTAAGCTTCACTCAGCCTGGAGTGACACTGAAGGACAATATAACCCTAACAATCAGTAATAAACCTTTTATAAAGGGACCAATATCATTATCACCTAATATGTACAAACATGTATTCAATGTAAAGTGTCAAGTACCCAAAACAACCAACTCAAATGAAAACATCAACAAGAACAAAAAGTAAGATAAGAAATAAACCCCAAAAATTTGAAAAAGAGGGAAAAACATGCTTCCTAGAGGTAAAAGATTCAACATGGTTTTGCTCAGTGGCAGACTGATGATCATCACTAGAAACACAGAACCTCATCCCGTCTCTCTCCTCCCGGGTCTATAATGATTTGCCTCAAAATGTTAACCTTTTAAAAAGATATAACCATGTATTATTAGTTTAAACAGAAAGAAACACTTCAAATCAAACCCCTGTCTGATTCTTTCTGGAACATTTCTAAAGAAGTTGCTGTGTCAGAATTGCATAATATTGCCATATTGATCTGAGACAATAGAACCTTTTCTTTATGGTATATGTACATATTTGTCACTGCCTTATGAAATAAAAATCATTTGTTGCTTCTCCCGCATCTTGGATCACTTTTTTTTTTTTTACCTGTTGCATTAGCAGCCGTGGTCAGCCAGGTGTTTGACACCTCACTTGTTTAAGACAGAGCCGTGTGGACGCAACCCAAGGACGAGGAACTTGTTTTAACTGCATAGTAGGTCCATTGTCTCGTATGCATATGGACAAGCGATTACGCCGAGGTTCATTTAAGAACACAAAATCAAAAATGAACACCCAGAAAGACAGAGACAGCACAGGTGAGTGATGTCAAGTGCTCTTCACTCTTTCAACCATCCAGGAACTCAGAGTTCAGGTCTCTAAGCTGAATAATAAAAGGAAAAAAAAAAAAAAGATGGAAATGAAGATTTTTGGGACACCCTGATTTGGTTTTAAAGAGAAGCATGGAGTTGTAGCTTTTTTTTTCCTCTCTCAGTTGATTTTCTTTTTTTTTTTCTGATTTCTGTGCAACACCAGCACCAGCAGTGTGTAATTTATGGCGTTGTGGCGTCTTTTTGCCTTGCAGTTGCATCTCCTCTAGCTTCTCTGTCGGCAAGTGGGCTATGTGTGCGGCTCTCTGGAGCTTCTTCTGTAACAATCACACCGATGCCCTCCTCCTCGTCATCATCCTCATCCTCTTGATGCAGTTGGCCCCTGATGGCTCTTGGCCCCGCACCGGTTGGCTCCAGAGGTGCTTCAAGCACATCTGGTTCTCGTACTCGAGGCTTGCGTCCACGGCGAGATGGGATGCCATTGCAGCCGTCCTTCTTCAAGTGGCGATGGAGATGATCCGAGCGCACAAAGGTCTTAAAGCAGCTGGAGCACTGATAGGGGCGTAAACCTGTGTGCACACGCATGTGATTCTTCAGGTCATAGTTGTGAGCAAAGGCGGCACCACACTGTGTGCACAGGTAAGGCTTCTCTCCTGTATGCTTGCGCATGTGAACCTTGAGCTTGTCCTGTCTGGAAAAAAAAACAAACGAAAACTAATTTAGAGCAGAAAACATCATTGACTTTACAGAGTCTGCATACTGATAACTGTACTAAACAATCAACAATTTTTTTTGAAGGATTGTAGAAACCACACGTACAGTAGGTGCCAAATTAAACACATTAAATTATTAAAAGTTACCGGACAATTACGCCTATAACCGTTAACGGTAGTTTCCAATACCTAACGTCATTAAAAAAATAAAACAGACCCCATTTTGACATGCACAATAAACTTGGCATGTTTTTTTTTAATCATATACCAGGCTTTAAATATTAATAAACAGCTATAACCTCTCTTTCCTTATAGAATCTTTTTAAATAATTAATGTAGGTTTGGTTGTTGCAACATATGTTTGCTCCCAGGAGGCACAGGGTCATGTGGGGACGAGAGCCATAAAACTGGAATCTTTATCTCCAATTCTTTTCTGAGGCAATGTCGAGTGTTCAGTTTCGAATTTGAACAGGTAAATTCCTAAAGCAGTTTGATAAAGAAGTGATATTTTCTCAGCGTAGTAAATTGCAGATTTAAAGTGGCTGATATGAAATTAGTTTATTATGAAAAAGATCAGAAATAAAAGTTTTGTATATGGAAGCAAATGTCCATAAAATACATACTTATTTAAAATTAAAAAAAAAATATCTGTAATTGGGGTTAGTAAAGAGAAAGGGATGCGATTTAAATATACAGATATAAAATATAAACCTACACTAACTTGTTGACAATCAAGTTGTCTAAAATATTGAAACATATGTCAGATTAATAATATGTACAGTTGAGACAGTTTGCTTCCAACAGGTAGCGATACACTGTAACAATGAGATTCTAATCACCATCAGGGCTATAATGCGAGATCAAGTACAAGTCTTGTGTTAAAAGAAGTACATAGTGTTTACTCATATAACCCCTTCCCTTTGTTTCTGACCAGGGCAGAGTACAGCTAAATAAACTGCTATGGCTGGGCAGCCCGGAACTGTGGAAGCTTACTGTAGACACACGCACGCACGCAAAAACACACACGCACGCACGCAAAAACACACACGCACGCACGCAAAAACACACGCACGCAAAAACACACGCACGCACGCACGCAAAAACACACGCACGCACGCACACACAAAAACAAACAGACACACAAAAACACACACACAGACACACAAAAACACACACACAGACACACGCACAAAAACACACAGACACACACACTCTTGTGAATATAAATAAAAGCGCAGGCCCATAGTCAAACACATATACCGTACATAAACACACACAGACGTATTTTAAAAACACCCATGTATTCCGACTGTATAAATCTTACATGTATTTGCATATTTACTGTAACCTACATACCTGCGTGCACAGATACGACTCCATGGGATAATAGAATACAGTATAATTAAAATGTATCATAAAAATGATTTAAAACACAGGATTGACTTATTACACTGTAAAAAATAAACTTTGATCAAACAGGATCAAAAGCCCACCCCTTTCCCACTGCCTGCCAATTTTAGTTATAGCCAGCACAAATAAGATTCCTGGATATTTTCGGTAAAACTATATAAAAGCTATTTTAAATATAAGTTCTCAAATTAATTTAGCGAACCGTTTATGACCCATCTAATGCCTTTAGGTAACCGTGCACAGCATGTTAGCAGCTCAGTAAAAAGGGCCATGTATACAGGGGGTAATAATCAACCTAACACCCAAGTTCACAATGGCAGAGATATGGCGCCGATGTACAATTCCATTCAGTATCGGTATGAAGCGCTTTATAGCGGCTTCGTGTCTGATAAGAGGTAGCACAACCATGCCAACGCAGACCACTTTTTATTGGATCCCCCTTGTTAAAATTCCGGGACTTTGTCATGCACGCTGCCTATCCTTTTAAAAGCTTGCTTTATAGTTGCTTGCCTCCTGACCAGAATAGAGAATATCTACCCACTTCCTTGTTCCTTAGCAAGGCCCTAAGCTCTGTAGTTGAATTGTTTGTTAGTGGTAATACAGTAAGACAGGACTAGAGGACAATAAAAACGCCTCCTGTTATGTCCTTGTGAACTCTAGGATATGGATATTGAACTGTGCATCTCAAACCTCTGGCTCTCTTAAAGATATAGGCATAATAACTAAATATTGTATCGGACAATGCTATTTTAAAACAACTAGACTTGATATAAGTTTGAAGACATTTTTTGAAGGCTGAATAAAAAGCCTCTGACAAGTATACAGTTAGTCAATACACGACGTATGACCTACCTAATTACATTGAACTCCAATATTTCCAAATTTATTACAAGCCTACCTGCCGCCTTTGTTTTCTTTTTTTTTTAAAGATTTATTTTTGGCGCTTTTACGTGATAGGACAAAGTGAAATGAAGTGGGGGAGAGAGAGTAGGGAAGGGATCGGGAAATGACCACAGGCCAGATTCGAACCCGGGTCGGCTGGAATGCAAACGTGCTGAGTATATGTCGGGGTGAGTGTGCTACAGCTGCGCCACTCCGTCTACCTGCCTTTGTTTTCTAATACCAGATAAATATCTAACCTGCTGGACTAAAAACCTTTGTGTTTTTGCAATGTAAAAGCTATTGTCTTATCTTTCTGATCAAACTTGATCGAAGTAATCAGAGACCATTCCTCAATACTTTAAACTTCATCCGTAGTCTTAGGACATTCTCTTTAACCTACTGAGTTTCAATGGGGTTTTGGCTAACGAGACATAGATGTCTTGGATATCAAAGGCTTGATTATTAGGCCATTGTATCAGTTTTATATACAAGGGCACAACTCAAAACAGATCATAGCTAACCAACATCACATATCGTCCACCATTCTTCAGCGTTTCAGTAATGTTTCACGAACTCCACTTATGTTTGTGGTTTTTCTCTGGTATGCCCTAAAGACACAATCTAATTGTAGATTTGAAAACACATTTTCTCGCATGTCATTTGTGTATTCTCTACTTTTCCCTATGTAATACATTAACTAAAGGACTCTGGGCCACCCCTATATTTATACTTTAGTAAAATAGGAAACCTTGGAAGACAGAATTCATAATCACTTACTGGCAAAATACCTTTTTACATCCACCTAAGACCTTATCTCTAATAAATTGTAGCATTTTTAACGTGATTTATTTTTAATTCGATTTTTTATAATGATTTCACTTTAAACAGGAATGCTAGATTAAACAAGTGTGAGATTATGCTAATTAATAAAAACAAAAATTATATCAGTGATTTAAGAGCAACCTTGAACAGGCACTTCATTCATTCATTCATCCATTATCTAGCATTTATCCTGTTCAGGGTCGTGGGGGCGCTGGAGTCTATCCCAGCTAACTTAGGGTGTGAGGCAGGGTACACACTGTACAATCTCCAGTTAATCGCAGGGCTAACACAGAGACAGACAACCATTCACACACACATTCACTCCTATGGACAATTTAGAGTAGACGATTCACCTATGCCTAATCACATGTGTTTGGAGGCGGGAGGAAACCGGAGTACCCGGCGGAAAACTTATGCAAGCACGTGGAAATCATGTAACCTCCTCAATCTACAATTAGATTGTGTCTTTAGGGCATACCAGAGAAAAACCACGACCCTGGGTGGGAATCGAACCCATGACCTTCTTACTGTGAGACAGAAGTGCTAACCGCTCTTGAACAGGTACTTATAACAACAAAAACAGTCTTTCCTACACTGAAATTCTTCAAATTGTAACTTGAAATGTCAACAGTCAAGCAATCAAACACAAAGGAAATATGGCACTTAGCTAAGAAAAACATTCAAGCTCTTTGACAAAAAGGAATGTTGCCACCAAGTTCCTCTTCTATAGAGTTTAATAGAGTGACCCTGCACTCTGATCCCAGATTCCTAAATTGGAATATGCAAAGAGACAAATTTCACTGTGCTGTAATGCATATGTGACAATAACACCTACTGGGTCCATGCGTCTTCTTTCTCTCCTTTCCAAATTGCCTTGGCTTCATTTTACAAAGTATATATCCACCACGTCAGAGTTAGGAAGTTTGGTTAAACGGAGGAATGAACAAGCTATAACTTTTACAGTCAAATTAGTAGTTATTTATCTCACCTGGTGAAGCGCACTTTGCAGATGGCACACTCATACGGCTTCTCTCCAGTGTGCGTGCGAATGTGGCGGGGTAGCTTGCCAGCACCCTGGATGACCTTGGAGCAAATAGGACACTTCTGGAATGCTTTGGAGCGCATTTTTCTCTCACCGCCAGCGCTCCCTGTGCTAGGTTGACTTCCAGTGCCTCTACTTTCGCCACCTCGTGCCGAGGCCCAGAGAGGAACTGCTGCCTCCTCACGCTGGACACTGTTAAAGTATTTCAAGTAAAACTCCACATCCTGCTCTTCTGCATCAGCACCCTCATTTTCAGCTCCAGCTGGTTTTTCCTTCTGCCGCTCTATAGAGTCAATCATCTGCTGCAGGAGAGCACTGGCAGGGCCTCGCTCCACCTCTGCCTCCCGCTCTGTCTTGGGCTCGGACTGATGGAGGTAGAAGTGTCCGTTCTGTGATGACGCGGCATAGAAGTGTGAAACCACTTCAGTGCCATTCCCTCGAGCCCAGATCAGCATGTCCTTGGTGTCCTGCTGCTCCTCTGGATCATCCTCCTGGTCTTGTGGAGGGTGTATCGCTAGCCCTGGGCCTGGAGGAGGGAAGTAGTTAGACGGCGTGCCATTGCTGTCAGTGCCATTGCGCTGGCTAAAGTGCAGGTGTGCTGGCATGTCCCTGAGCTCTGGCGTACTACAGCTGCTGCTCCAGTGCGCCCCTCTCTGAAAGAATTCCAGGTACTCGTGAGCACGTAGCCGGTTTCCTTGCTCTCTGCTTCTTCGCCCACACTTTCCATCATCCTCTTCCAGGTCATCCTCTCTTTGCTCGCTGCCCGTCTAAGAACAGAAAGTAGGGCTGCAAGGTTACACTTAATAATAGGCAAGAACTTGCATATTAAAACATGGAAATGTACACCCTACTGTCTATCTACTGCATATGTAGTGTATGCATAATGTTTGCACCTTCCAGTTGACCTACCGGAAGGGAGAGCGCTTTGGTGTCGAGCAGGTGTGTGCAGATTTTAAAGACGGGGGAGATCTCAAGCAGACGGGCAGCACTTAGAATGTCGGCTACACTGCTACGGCTGACGGTGAGTGTGGCTGTGTAAGCGAAGTCCAGCAGTGCAGCAAGCGCCTCAGCATGCACAAAGTCCAGTGCGTATACATTCTGGCGCTCGGCAGCCAGGCCTGAGGTAAAAAGTTTGTGGAAATAGGAGCTGCAGGAGGCCAGAACTGAGCGGTGGGCAGGGAACTCGCGCTCCTGCACCACCAGCAGCACGTCACACAGCAGACCGCTGAGCCGTTGCCGGTTTAAGCCGTCCAGCAGGTCGGCGCTGTGCTCAGGAAAGGGGATGCCCACTGGGCCCTCCTCTGCCTCGCATGCCCGCCCGCCGGCACCCGACGACATCTTCCACCAGCCTGCCGTCGAGCCACAAATCGCACCCACCGCTCGGGTCGCCGTCCTGCCGTCTGTCCGTCTGCCTGTCTGTAAAGGAAAATAAGATATGGATTCAGTCTAAGGTGTAGTCGATTGTTATTATGCTACAAACGTACAAGAGCTGGCTGTGATTGGTCAGTTGTCTCTGTTGGTCTCTAAAGGCAACTTATTTTACAATTTACAGTTTGAGAGCAGATATGTGGAGTTTGTGTATAACAAAAAGAAAAAACTTATGGAGACTAGCATAAGTCTGTGATAGGTCAGCAACACCTCACTAGTCTACTGAGATAGCATCATGCAAATTCTGAGAATGGAGTAACTGTAGTTTCTAGTTCCTCTTCTAATGACAGTTTTTCTTACTTCAGACCTGTTTCTTTCTAGATTCTCACTTCCTTTTGAGCCAAACCAGCCTTTGAGCCGATTAACAGTTTTTCAATACACCAGTTCAAGTATAAGAATTGTAATATCCTAAATTCTTAATGGACAAAATGTGACTGAAAATTTTGTAAACATCATATGGTAAAATAAACTGCAACATGACCTTTCCTTTACTAACACTCACAATTATCTAAAGCGATCATTGATACCTAATCTACTATGATATTGTAAAGTTCACTTTGACTAATTTTGGGCCCCTAAACCGTAGCTGGTTGGGACAGGGCAGTAGAACTGAGGTATCGATTGCCAGTAAAAGAGACACAGAAAGGAGAAGCAAGAATGCTGAGGACAGAGTGGGGCACAGAAAAGAACTGTGCAGAGCAGAATGTGTACTCAGAAGTGCACACAGAGGGGGACAAGGGATTTCAGAGTATAATGTATAATGGAAAAAAACACACTAGAGTATGAGTAGGACACATGCATGACTGTGAGGGAACGGTATTAAATGGAGACGTTGTCAATCCGGTCTGAGCCAGTTACCCCACCCTACACTGTGTGCCAAGTTTCAGGAAAGGCCTGTCCCCTTGCTCACGTGTCAAGGGGAGATTAAAATGATCAAATGTAGCCTGGGTAGAAATGGGATCAAGGTGGAGAGGGGTTTCGCAAGGTAACGCGCCTCAGTTTGTCTGTTCAAACGTGCACGCAAACAAAACCCAAAAAGCCCCTCCTCCATCTGGCTCAGCAACCCAGTAGGGGGCGAGACTGGTTGGGATTATTCTCTGAAGGAGCAGCAGAGTCAAAAGAAATTCCTGCTTAACCTGGGCACCCGCCCTCTCATTTCTACACACCCTCTTCCTACCTTTAACTGGCACAATGTCATCACACTGCAGAGGTTACTCTTGGGTAAAACACAGCCCTCCTGCTCTAAAAAAAACCTGTCTGCTCAGCCGATTCCACCCTAGGTCACATTTCACAAACAGCGTATATGACTTCTACATTAACTTGAGAACTTGTATATATAACTTGTCCTTCCTATTATGTATCACAATAATATAGAGCACATATGCTTGTGCCTTATATACACTTCTAGAAAGTACACCTTAGGGATGCCCTTTTAATAATAGGGCACATTCTATTAGTTCCGTCCATCCTGACTGGTTGAGGTCCACCGGTAATACCTCCAGCTGATCTGTTCGTGTGATGGTCACCTGCATGCTCATCCCTGACACCACAGCTTGCCCTTTTGTTTTCTTTTTGAGCCCTGATAAAGCCTGGCTGACCGATGTTCATTTCACTATCTCAAACAGCTCATTTGAATAGACTAGGCTAAAGATCAGCCTGAAGGCTGGGAGTAACGGACAAACGTCTAGCAAGCTCTACCTGGGTAAAAGAGTAGTGGGGGTAAGAATGACAATTTGACTTACACCACCTAATTTCCACAAGAAAAACCTGCAGTGTGGAGTCACAGTCATTGAGAGACAGAGACAGCTTTCTGTGCAGTAAAAACTCCACGTAGATACAACCGAAGTTTTGTGCGCTTCATCTTGGAGTTGGACAATCAAAGTAGCTGTCCCTGTCCCAAAATAAACCCCACTTGAGCTGAAAGAAAGAGGAAACACTGCAAACAAACCTGATCCCGACACCTTCTCATGACTCCAAACATTCCTCATCATTAATTCATGGCTGCGGGTGACGGGGGCTGTGCCTTGGCCCCAGTGGCTCGCTTGCAGGTCTCTCAGTCAGCAGGCACACACACACACACTACCTGCCACTGCTTTGCAAGTCAAACCACAATTCACTGGAAGTAGCCATCCCACCCCCCACCTTAGTCAAGACCTGCCTGCCCTAGCTGGAACACAGAGCAGTTATCAAAACCTAGTGTTGCAATACATGTTTGAGGGGTTTTATTCCTAACAACATTAAACCAGTCAACTCATTTGATGTGATACACAATATTTTGTATCAGTAAAGGAATAAAAAATATATATATATATATACATTTTTATGAAATGTATGTTCAGGTAATAACGAATATTCAAACATATTACAATGCTGTTACACTGAATTCTTGTCTACATCATTTTCTACATTTAAAGGTCACGGTGGATGGGGTTGTTAATTGCTAAGGCTATTTAATGTGTTTAATTAATTTGTGAATAGGCGTATACTTTGTGTTAAATGCCTCAGCAGAGCATGAAGTTCCTTTACTGGTATATTTCACTATTTATTATTTTTTTTCTTTCTACATTCCATCAATCACCTTTTACAGCAATGGAAACAATACACATGCTCTGGGATCTTTTCTGAGTGAGCATCAACTGACACACACCGTCCACATTAACTATCCTTTGCCTAGGGCATCAGCTTAGTGCTTTTGGATGACCAGCAAAAGTCATTTCGTGAAGGGGATTCGCGAGAGCTCAAGGTCGGGGCTAAAAGGATGTTAGATGATCGGAAATGTTATGAAGAGAAGGTGTCTGGTTCCAAGAAGAAGGCCTTGCTCATGAGTCACTCCTGCTAGCGTTGGTTAAAGTAACCTGATTGGTTGTATAGAGTGCAAGCAGGAAGTGGGTGAACAACTGATAAAACTGGAGTTATAAGGTTGGGTTGCTTCTCTTCAGATATGTCAGTTGCTTGCCAAAAAAAAAAACAATCCAAGCTGACAATGCCCCCTTGAAGGCAGTGGTTGAGGCTGTTTAAAAAACAACATCACAACTTTTGTTTTGCTACCAGAGGCCAACTCACTCCAGATTTAGCAAACCGCAGCCTTAAACACTATATAACCATACAGTTTTATAAAAAAAAAAATCTGTTCACATCTACTGTGTTTTAAATAAAAAAATTGCTTCCAACACTGCTCAGTTACTAGAGAATGTGAAGAGGAACCGTAAAGAATGTCATTAGGAACAGCTGACAGCATGTTTATGATAGTTCTGAATTGGCCATGGCTTTATCAGGAGGTTGGACCCAAGTGTGCATATGTCAGACGCCCCCTCAGTGCTTGACAAAAGTTTTCCAGGCCTAATTCCCCGCATCTGGCAGCTTGCTGGCTTCAGTTTTAGCAAGTCTTTTGGACACTGTAGCCAAGCTTATAGGAAACCAGTGAAGAGAGACCAAACAATGTGATCCCCTCACCTAAAATGGCAGAAAAGACCAGAAAATGCAGTGCTGCTGTTTCCAGTGCCCGTGTGTCGCCATGTCTCCATTTCTGCAACGGAGACCGGGCAGAATGGACAGAAGATGACTTCCTGTGTGACTCTGGCGATGGTGTAACAGAACCCACTCTGTTATCAGATGACCAGCTCTCCCAGACACTGCACTGCGTTTGTCCGCCACCAGCCCACCACAGCTTCCACTTCCTCCTTTTCTGCCTTTGCTGAGGAAGCAAAAAAAAAAAAAGTGCACCACCCACCCGCTGCTGTTTTATTATCCAAAGATCTCGCAACGATTACGCAAAGGTAAGTGTGTCAAGGACTCTCCTCCACTTGCCAGGGGCCGAGCTCCATTATGGCGAAAGGGGGTGGGTGACAGAATAACCTTACAGCAATCGGAGTCCACATTCCTGTAAAGGAAACTAAGAAGTAGGCCTTGCCCGACTTGTCGACAGACCCACTGCAGATAAGGACAAGTGGAAGAAGGCCCTGTAAAGAGTGCAATGAGAGCATAATGCGATGAGTTCTCTGATTACCGATAGAAAGGTTAGCTCACTGCAGCCCATCTCCCAGCATCACAGTCTCTAATTTGATCACTTTAAATACGCTTTACAACATCCCACCCAGCCAACTGCCCCCAGATGAAAACTATACAGAACACTGGCTGCCTGCTGGAACTGCTCTTTCAAATGTTCAATTCCATTCAGCTAAGACATCACTCCGAATCAACACATGAAAACATATCCAAAACACACACACACACACACATATATATATATGTGAAAACATGTGACCAACTTGTATAGGATTTTGTATTTTCCACATAAATGGCACAAGGAAAATGTAAATAAAAAGGATATAAATAAAACTGTTAAAAGGAAAAAAATTCAGAAGACCCAACCCCTCTATTTAAACAGTACACACTTATTTGCAGTATATAACGAGAAAATACACTATTTAAAATAAGTCCTTTATTTATTTTATAAAAAAGCTAGATGTTTACTTTATGGGCGGTAATCGTAGTGTTCCCAAACGCTCAAACACATACACAGACACTCGCCAAGTTTCACCAAAGGCCTCATAGCATTCATAGGTGGGTGTAATGACTCAAAATGACCCCATGGCATAATCCTCCCATATATATGTACACTCAATTAAAGTGGGCTCAAATATGTGTGTCATTCACACAGCAACTAAGAGACAATAAAGAGAGGCCTCACCCCTGACAAGACAAGGCACCTTTTCTGTGTATTGTTCAGACACTGGGCGTCATCGGCATATAAAAATACCCCTTGCGCCCTCCCTGTACCCGCACCAGCCAAAACGAGTTAAGCCAGTATGGGTTGGAAATTATCCGCGTACATCCTTGAATGAAAAAGACGGAAAGAAAACACGAGAAGACGTTTCATGCACAAGACACCAGAAGCAGACTGCTGACTAAGTTAAAGTTATGAGACACCAGCAAAAAGACCCTTGGTGACAATCAAAAATAGGCAATCAAAAATCAAGCTTGTTGTTTGTTTTTTATAAGGCGACTCGTTTAAAAAGGTGCGCATTTGGCAACAAAAGAAACAGAAAAGTTCCACTTTGCTAAACATTTTAAGAGTCAAATATAGGTGCATCATGTCTTCGTTCATGTTCATGCCAGATATGTCTACCTGATGACCATGATAATGTAATACTGTGTAATTCCAAAGAATACATTTCTTATAGTCAACTTACTTCTGTTTATAAACACCAGTATAACGTTTTAAAAAATGAGATTAATATTCACATCCTTGGACAATATTTAGTAGAAACAGTATTCCATGCAAAGTTAAAATGAGCGGGATATAATCGGTTTGGCTATACCTTAATGCAGTAGGTCTCTGTTTTCCATCTCTACTCCATCTGTAACTGGGTCAAGTGCTCTCAGCTCATCTAAGCCTTGTGCCCCTCTATAGAACTCTCGCTCTCTCCTAAAGATCCCACTGCTATCCTGTCTTCTCCACTGCAGGCAGCAGAGAGAGTGAGATTTCATTAAGAAGAAGCGCTTACCAGACAGGCAGAAATGGGTTTCTCTCTGTGGGCCAGCTCAGTGTTCCCTGCCTGCCTCGGTGCCTGCGCAGGATCCTGCTGTGGAGTAACTGCAGTCGGCAAACTTCCGAGTGGCCCTAGTTACACAGGCAAGCCCTTGCCTGATCCCACACACAGGCAGACACCTACTAACTCTAACTCCCCCCCCCCTCCCCACCACCACCACCACCACCACCACTAATCTGAGCAAGAACAGTGAAGAGACGTATAAAGAAAGTGAGAGTTTTTCGGAAGCTCAGTCAGAGCCACCTGGCAGGGAGTTCACTAATCTCTCACCCCAGTGGAAAACCCCAGCGTTTATGGCACAGCTTTTACTCTTGTACTTCACTAAACGCTCCCTTTCCTCGAGCCACACTTTTACAATTTTCAATGTTAAGGCTCTGGGTCAGTGATCAGAGGGTCGGGGGTTCAACCCTCGCACCAGGCAAACTACCATCATTGGGCCCTTGAAGAAGGCCCTTAACCTAATTTGCTCCAGGGGGCGCTGCACGTTCTGTCTGACCCTGCACTCTGACCCCAGCGTTCATATTCATATGCTGGGATATACGTAATTAAAACATTACACTGCATGTGTGTGTGTGTGTGTGTGTGTGTGTGTGTGTGTGTGTGTGTGTGTGTGATAAATACGATCTGAATTTGAATTTCTGTTCTTCTAACATAAAGTTCGGTTCGTGTGTTTGGCACGTTTGTGGTTTTAAATACACCATTTTAATAACGTGCCTGATAGTGAGAGCGATGTAAGAAAGCGGTCAGTAAAAATTTGAGGCGAAGCAAATCAGAGATAACATTTATCTCATTTTATTATTCTGATATCAACTATGCATTTGAGGATTAAGGGCCTTGCTTAGGGGCCCAGCAGTGGTCTGATGAAACGTCGGTCATATTCACGTAAACATGGTGTGTGTGAGAATAGTGATGAGGTGTTTCTCAGCAGCGTAATTACACGAGTCAGCTTTTATCAGGAGGTTTTTATTTAACATTTGGGTGTCAACAGAAAAAAAACATGGTGTGTGATACGTGAAAATGTTTTCAGGATGTTCTGCCTGAGACGCCATCAATTACGTGTGAAACGATTCGCAAAATTAAACTTGGGGAAAAAATAAAAAATAAATAATGTGACTGCTACATGAAAGAAAAAACTAAATGCAGAGGGAAAATAGTCACATGACATAATCACGTGTGGAATTTAGAAGAAATTAGGAGTAAAATGGAAAAAATTCACATTCATAAGTAAAATTTAGTCAAATAAAGTCACATGTCAAATCATACAAGTAAAATATATCCATCCATCCATCCATTATCTAGTGTTTATCCTGTTCAGGGTCTAGGGGGCGCTGTAGTGTATCCCAGTTAACATAGTGTGTGAGTTAGGGCGGGGTACATCCTGTACAATCAGCATTTAATCACAGGACTAACACTTAGAGACAGATAACCATTCACACACACACATTCACTCCTATGTACAATTTAGAGTAA
>JAOUQX010000003.1:10984092-11011622 GCA_028566295.1 Liobagrus marginatus
AAACATTCAACAAATATAATTAACAGGTCTCGTCCTAAGTCAGCTGGGATAGGCTCCATGGAGCACACCCTCAACCCTGAAAAGCATAAGTGGTAGACAATGAATGAATGGTCTCCACTTGGGTGTTTAGTAAGACTCCCCACTAGAGAATCAGTTTAATAGTCTTTTTATGGGGGTGTGAGAACTCTAGCAATTGTCAGCCGCATCACAATTGTAGAGAGCACAGTGCGCATATATTTTCATATTTCTAAATAGATATAGGGTTTGTGTACTATTAAATTTTTACCAAATTCACAAAAGCGCAAAGTAAGGGTGCGTTGCGATTGCTAGCAAATATGCTCATTAGAAACCCTACTTTCAACACTTAAATCTAGGTTTTAAAATCAGCACATTTTACAATGAGTGCTTATTTGGAATGTAATTAAAATTTTCATGTACCCTCAAAAAAAACAAGGTGCAACGCAGGAAATAACCAATACAGTAAGGCAAATAAGAGTGAAAACCTGTATACACTGTGCATTCAGAAAGAAGACATAGAAAAGCACATTTTCCTTTAGAATATTCATCTATTTTTATAGACCTTTATAATTACCACTCTTACTGAAGTACACCTATGAATTCAAAACACCCTGTGTACTAACTACCTTTTTACTATTACTACATTTATAACCAAGCATATTGAGAATATTCCTACAATCTTTTTTAATTATATCCTTAAACTACACCTTTCCAAAGTTGCCCCATGTGATGGTGACTCTGTTGGTGGCGGTGGAAAGATGAAGCCAGGGGGTGATGTTAACAGGGCGACAGGGACGACGGGGCTCCACGCCTGGTTTATTGGACGGATAATAACCCTTGAAACGATGGATGAAGACACAACAGTGAGAATTTGTTTGCCAAGGGGAAGAATTTACCCTGAAATTATGCTTTAAAAACATATTTGCAACCATAGTCAGAGATGTGTTATAAATCTACTTACAGGAACATGACAGTAGGACTGATTCACTTTGACAGCAATATTGGGAGGGTACTGATCCTCCTGAACACCAATGGAGTCAGTGTAACAGATTCTGAAAAAGAAAAGAACAAGGGTTGAACACTTACTGTATATTTCAATCTCATTATCAGAGAAAAATCGTACTGGATAAAAACAATGCAAGACGTTACATCGTTGGAGGCATATTTTCTGGAAAGTCATAATGCTGGAAATAAATACTGACTGACCAGATTTAGTCTTTAATTGAATCTTTCTTTCCTTTTCAGGAAGACTCTGTCCCCACCTACAGGCCATGAGTGCTTACTGAATTATTTTATAAAAGTGAAAGACAAATAGTATGAAAAGTTGGGTGACTTCTGTCCACTACCATTTAAAAAGGAAGATTTTTGACATTGGTTTGTCTGAATTTGCTAAATCATAAGTAAAGGACTTGGCTCGGTCCCATTCAAAAGTAGATGCCGAACATTCTTTTTAAGTCTAATGAACTTACCTAAGGACCACCTGGACTGATTTGACTCCTGGACGAAGTTCACTAAGAACACAAGTGTGATAAAAATTAGCAGTCATTCCATTTTTCATTAAGCTTTAAACTGTGAATGTGTTAAAAAAAAAAAAAAGGATATTGTAAACAAACTACACCCCCATACTAACGATATTTGCTTGCAGAAAAACCAAAATTTAGGTCAGTTGTCAGTGACTGTCACATCCCTTCGGATTCTGAGGCGAACATCAAAGAGTGACATGATTTCTGTTAGTCAATTTCTGTTAGTCGTTATGTAAAGGATGTAACGCGGTCATACAATCTAAGCGTTCAAACGCCTATATACCTTAGTGACAACAGACAAAATGAGGGCAAACAGAACAGACACAGAAGGATCCCAGAAGTCAAGATTTAACATTTAACTCTTCTACTCACCTGGAGTTTCGGATCTGGTCTATTTGACCCTGTGTTAGTTCGAAAACACACTGACTATCTTGTAGTTTCTCACTATTCTGCACAACTGCAAAAGTATGGCAGAAAGAAAAGAATTAACCATCACCTATTGCTTGATCCTTTTTGAGAGAAACTATGGAAACAAGTTTGACTTTGTGAATAAATGACATACTTAGCTCTGTAGGTGGCAACAAGGTCTCTAGGTTGTGGTAAAAGGGCAAGGACACTAGTTTAACTTCTGTTGCTGCTGGAGCAGCCAGCTTGGGCATGCCATTGAGGTAGTCGGTGCCCTGGGCTGTGCTTCGTGGGGACGAGTTAATCGTTGGATAGGACACCGCTGGTATCCCCTCTGGACGACGGGCAGCCAACCACCCAGGTGCTTTGGGAAAGCGGGTTTCATAGAGCTGCCGGACATTCTTCAGCAGCTCCGGGCTGTATTCTGTCTGCACTAGTCTCAAAGCTCGTCCCACCAAGTCCTGCTTTAACCCGCTTTTACTGCGCCCCATTGAGGCAAGCAGTGTCTGCAGGTCAGACACTCTGAAACTCTTCACCATGTTCTAAGCACAGTGTGAAAAAGAAAGAGAACAGACAGAAACAAATATGTTACAAGGGTGGTCTCTAAATCTTGATTTTTATGCAAAAAATAAATGTTTTTAAACTGTATAACATTTTTGTAATATAATTTTTTAACATGAAAAGAAAACCAGTATCCACAACAATCAATTTTCCTAACCCTAACGCTTGCAAAAAAGGAAGGGTCTGACACATTATTTACACTCAGGAGACAACTGCAAACTGTCACTGTCCAAATACAAACATTCATCTACAAGTTCACAAAAAGGAAAACGCAGTTAACGAATACTATTAGTTGTACTTTGCACTACAAAAAAAATTAATCACCAGCACCAGTGCAGGGAGGCATCGTCTCAGTAAAACACCAAATTTATCAGCTTTACTTCTGCTACTGACGTCGGGAGGTGCATTAAGTAACAACGCTAATAGTTTTGTTTATTTTTAAGATTCGTTATTGGTTTTGAAATAAGAAAAGTGACTCTGGTTACCTTAGTGTGGAGCTTACATTGTGAGCTAGTGTTTTTAACTATCCAATCATTCATTTCTACTAACGTTAGCCAATAGCGGCTAACCTTAGCTTCTTCCAGACACCAGTGCCAACCGCAGTTTATAGATTACCAGGTAAAAGAAATTACTTCCACTGAGTCCCGTGCTTTTAATCAGCTTCTGTTTTATTTAAATATATAACAACCGGTCTCTCTTGGTTTTCGGGAGCCTTTATTCTTCCGCACTAAAAATGAGCTCCATCTACTTACCATCGCTTCTACCAGTTCAGCCGCCATCTTCACAAAGCAGCCCCGCGAGAGCCTGAGGGGAAAGGCGGCAGCGTACCAATGAAAAGCGCAGGATCGATTATGTGAGAGTGCGGAGCATCCAATCAGCATTCTTCGCCTTTCCGAACTAGGCGGTGCCAATGTGAAACAGGCGGGCTACGAAGATTTAAAACGACAGTACAGTTTTAAAAAGCAAAACGATTACAGTCAGGTCTATCTTTACAAATAGGCCTCTGGTTTTTATAAGCACATCCAATGATGTCGGAACCTCCGGGTCTTACTGGCGTGGTTTTAATAGTCTGGTTTTATGACGAAACCCGGTATATTATTAATCCGGATGTCGACCTTATAACCGGGCTTTTCGCGTGAAGTGGAAAGGAGCGCGTGGCTCCGGCGAGTCCGCTCCGTGCGAAGAAATCCATTTCATAAGTTTTACAAAGCCAAGCCTGAAGAGATAAAATGCTTTTGTTTTAGTTTTTCTTTCCAATATATGTTTTAGATGACGATATTTGTATATCCGATATTATTTTTGTGGATAGAATACATGCTTGTCGCATTTTCCGATTAAAACACCGAAATGATTGATGTTCCTTCGGAAGAAAACGGAAAGAACAACAGCCTGGGAAAAATCAATTTTGTCCATTCCTCACTGAACTCCATGTCATGTTTTACTTGTCTGGTGAATATGGTGGGGGATGGGAGGACATGGAATTGCACGGAACAACGTTCGTGTCAAAGAATTAGGGTTGTGCATTGATACAAACAAGTCTGACATAGTAATAAAATGATTCACTGGAATGAATTTATACACAATGAGATGAACAAAATGGGATTTTCCACCTCGTAACTAACCAATAGAAAACATTTTACTTACATTGTATTTAATATCTATTTTTAACACAATTTATATAACACATGCTTTTTTATTTGGGGAAAAGACTTCAGATATATAATTTTAACTGTACAAGGTTTTGTGGAGTTCACTGAGAGCGTCTCCTTCACAAACTGCGTGTTGATAGTGTTCATGCATACAGTGTCTGATGTAAAACAATAGAGGGAGCTCTTGCGCTATGCTTCAATAATGTACAACACACCTGTATTGTACAACAAACTGTACATTTAATGCTTAATTAAGCAGCATTTGAAGTAACCACCATCTGTATTGTGCTTATATTTATAGGTCTTGTTTACATTAAAGACTTGTTGGCAGTCAAGTGCCTTCCTTAAGGATTCAGAAGTGCTAAAAATATCAGTTTTACTTTTACAGTATTTGTCAGACGCTCTTATCCAGAGCGACTTACAACCAAACAGTTGAGGCTTGAGGGCCTTGCTCAGGGGCCCAGCAGTGGTAACTTGGTGGTGCTGGGACTCAAACACCAGCCTTCAGATCAGCAGTCCAACAACTTAACCACTTTGCTGCCTTCTAGACATCAACACTTCTGCAAGCTATCTAAGCTTGTTGAATATAACAGGCCAAAATCATACTTTGAGGATTAGAAAGGAATGTTTTTATTAACTTGGCACATTAAGTAATTTATGAGACATTTTACACATATTTCATAATCATATTAAATCCTAAATAATGGTATTACTCATTATATAATAAATGATAATGTTCTGCACTCATAATACATCAAACCTAGGTTTACATGGTCGCTACGTAAACACAATTCTCCTCACAGGAACGTTATACAATTAAGAATATTAGACAGCTCTAACATCAGCTAGGAATGGATAGCTGATCAGCAGGACACTGACATGCTGAATAGATTAATTATTCTTTACTTTTCTAATCCATGCTCAATATAGTAAAGAAATTGGTGAGCTGAGGCAGAAATTCTGAACAGCAAAGAAGAAAAATTTTACATTTGCTGGGCAATCTGAATAGCATACATTTCCTTTGCACATCTTAAGGAAATTAACAGGCTAAACAAAGGATACATCATTTTTGAATAAATCAAAAGAAAATATTTCCTCAACACGATACCATCATGTTGGTGGATTGTGTGTACTCTGTATGGCAAAAAAGGCGAAATAATTGTCAGTGGCTCTGGACGCGGGCTCTTACTTTTTTGTCAGCAGCACCAATCCAACTGATTGTGTTCATTGTTATATTACTTACAATCAATCAAAATATAATTGAGATTTTTTTTAGTCAAGTGGAGTAAAAATGTTTATGCATCAATAAACATTCACAGTCATGCTGTTTACACAGAAGCATGAAATGATTAAGATGAGTAATGCACAAACAAAAAAGGAGCATTTTGGCTTCATCTGGAGTCTGAAGTGGGTAATCACCACTGCCTGTTTTCTGGGTAGCTTGGCACGGCAGCAGGGTACTGGGGGAGACTGGGGCCAGTCTCAGAAATAGCGTTAATGCCAGCTTGTCTTACAGGGGCACTTTTCCACACACCAGTGCTCCATTCTTCCTGGGCACGCTGAAGGCTACCTCCACCACCACGGTATAACCGGTGAATCTGAAATAAGGAAAAATAAAATTGAATGGGGTGTGCATGGGCTGCTTATTATTATTTGGGTCATCGCCCCTTTCAGGGCTATTGTTATTGTTCTGTTTTTCTTCTTCCACCATGGGAGTCTATAGCAGCCCATAGAAAAGTATGTACAAAGGTTTTGAAATTTTGCACACCAATAGAACACAATAGGATATGTTACCATTGCAACTTTGGAGTCTGTCACAATCTCTCTAGCACCACCAACAGGTCAAAATTTCATTCATGTTTATGATCATAACTTTTGACTCGTAAGGCCTTGAAACAAATTTTTTCGTCTGATTCCTTGGCTCACTCTGATTCAAAGGTACCCTATGATGTCATTAAGCATCATACATACTGTACTTTTCCGCCAATCTGAATTAATTGCAACATATACTTTTTCAAACTACTCGTAGATCGTTTGGTCGAATTGAATGAAACTTGGTAGGTATTATCTAGAGACATCTATGACAAAAAGTTATGTTAACGTATTTTTGATAGCTCTTACGGTTCTTGTATACCTTGTGCACAAATTATTCGACGAGCATGCCCAAATAGATGCGAGGTGCTTAGTTTTGTTATAGCACCACCAATTGGTCCAGAGATATGAAAAATGTATATTTTTGCATTTAACTTTTGCTTACATTGGTCTAATATCATATTTGCGGCCTCTTTAGATCCCTCCAAGAATGCCGGATCAAATGATATCTGATGTTCTACGGTTGGCCATTCTGGTCGTTGACCATTTTTATTTTTATTCTTAAAATCCAGTATTTAACAAAAGCAATTGCGTATCATTATGAAACTTGGAATGCTTCATCAGTGCTACATTCTGAGGGAACCTGCAAAGTTTGGGGCCAGTGTCACGTAGTGATTTAAAAAATGGAATAAAATCTATTATTGCAGTAAATGACATCATATGGTGAGTTTGAATCAGCACGAGCCTAGGAATCAGAAGCGAGAGAAATATTTGTTTCTAGGACGTGCAGTGTCACAAGTTATGACAATAAACATGAGTGAAACTTTGAAGTGTTTTATTTACATTTTTTATGACTACAAATCACAGAATGTCTGAAATACTTCACATATTGTCTTTGATGGGCTTTCCCCCGATAATTGCTGCTGCCAATTTTGTCTGTGCAACAGTTGTTCCCACTACTTTTGGCTTGAAATATAACTCTTTTCAAGTTAACTATAAGAGTTTCAGTACAGAGTAAAAAAAAAACATTGTGTGTAAATGTGGACATATGCAACGGAAATATATGGCTTGTAGTTATACTCATGTTTTTACACTGGTACAAAATGTGTCCGTCATACTCACCCTGATCAGAATTAGTCCCATAAGCACAGTGTCTATAGTGAAGAGCAGAGCCGAGATGAGCATAAATATCGCAGAGACCACATTAGTGCTGAAAAACATCACTGTAGCTATCCATCCACTAGAATGAATTATGAAGAAAGCAAAGAAAAACAAAGTTAATCATTTACAAGGATTTGTTTTTCGCACATGAGCAGCTTCATTCCAAATCACGTGATGATGACAATCCTATTTCAGGGTTTTGTTACGCAGGCTCCTTTATGAGCTTTATGACAGTTAGTCTTCATGAAGATGTATATAGCCATGCTCTTTGATGGCTGTGTGAGTTACTCATATTTGGAATGTCCAGCTTTAATTAAGTTGTTGGATAGTTACATGCTGTACTGACCTGTTTTTCTGTTTGAGATCCATGGCAAAGATAAACTTTCAGTTTCGACTCCAGTTCAGGAAATCGTTTTCAGAAAATTTCAGGAATGTTTAACTTTCACCATTTTGGATGAATAATTAATTCATATTTCTTATCAGGTTTAGTCAATACTGTAGCAGTCTACAAACCCACCAATGCTGCAAGCCCAGCAGCGTTTCTACTTCCTACGTAGTCTGAGGAAAGCCCAGCTCGCTCCCCACATCCTACAGAGGGACCATCAAGAGCATCCTGAGCAGCTGCATCATAGTCTGGTTTGGAAACTGCACCATCTCAGACCGCAAGACCCTACAGCGGATAGTGAGGACAACTGAGAAGATCATCAGGGTCTCTCTTCCCTCTATCACTGATATTTACACTCCACACTGCATCCGTAAATCCACCAGCATTGTGGATGACCACACACACAATCTTCAACCACTTTCGGGCCGCTACAACTAAACTGTCCAACAGTTTCAATCAACAGCCATCAGACTTCTCAACACCAAGGACTAAAATCCACAAACACGCACAACACACTCAGTTATATAAATATGTTTACAACTGACTATACCATTTATGCAGTCTCTTTAATAATGATTTTATTCAATGCTGGTTCTGTTATACACTTACCAGTTTAAATACTTAAATACTGTTACTGCTGATAATGCTACTGTTTTTAACACACACTGCTGCTAGCGTTATTTGGTACAGTGCCACATGCTGCACTATGGTTGGCACTATATTCTACATATCTGTACTGTGGCGTATTGTATTGTTTTGCACTGTGTGCACTTGTTGCACTTTTTGTAGTATGTAGCTCTCTGTTGTTTTGTTTGATGTGACTGTGTTGTTCTATGTAGCATCGTGGTACTGGAGAAACGTTGTTTCATATCACTGTGTATTTCATCAGTTATATATGGTTGAAATTACAATAAAGCTTCTTGAACTTGAACAATGTTTTTGTATTAGTTTCTTTGGCTTGTATTTACTCATATTGTTTTCTAGATTATTTTAACCTAATCCTATATAGTCCTATATACTATATACCTATAAAGAACTTTACTTTACTTTATTAACACCATGTATATCAAATAAGTTAGGCCGTTTTTTTAAGATAGGGTATGTTGTAGATCAGGGTTTCCCAAACTTTTTACAGTGACCCCCCCCCCTTTTTTTTTTTTTACTAAAAAGCAAAACAGCATTTAATTGTTAATGAATACAACTCAATAAAAATAAATGCAATTATTTTGTACAGTCACAGCTGTATTTAAATAAAAACTTCTTTCTAAATATGGTAAAGTGATACGCACCATGCACCCCAGTTGTTTATTCCCAAAGTCTGAATGAGAGCAAGAACACACTGAAGGAAAAAAATGAAGAAGAACGTCATGAAGTTGAATGAACTGTCAGCCCTGTGGAAGAGATAAAATAAAAAATATGTATATAAAATAAAAAAGCTTTTTTAAATGCTTTGGTCAAACATCGGTCTATTTCCCTCTAACAAATCTTACCTAAATGCCTTGTACAGGGGTCTGAACCAGCAGGTGTAACTGCAGGGACTGAACAGGATAAGCCACAGGAGACCAAGTCCAATGTTAATTGCACTTCCTCCACCTGCCGTCCATGCAATGCAAGACACCAGGTTGACACAAAGTGTAATCGAGTACACTGTAAAGTAAAAAATGTCACTCATCAGTTTTTGCACAGATGTGTTTAGTTTGGCTTTATGTCTTTATGGAGCCAGTGGATTGTGTACAATTGCTATCACTTACAGATCCAAAGCTTGTAAACTCTGTGAACAATTTGGCAGTAAGGCTGGGGAATTTCCTCATCTATATTTTGGTAGAAGCATGGTTTAATGCGAAAAACCTTGGGCAGAGGTGGGAAGTTGTTAACTCGTGCTAAAGAAAACAAAACAAAAAAAATGCAGTTGGTTAATTCTGACCGAAAACTACTTTTTGCTACTGTGGTGCATTAACAAACATTTGGGGCTGGTCATGTGTATATATTCTAAAGAGTATCATGAATCATAAAATGATTTTTTTTTTCAAACCCCAAGTTACAAACTATACAATTCAAATTAGAATTATCTATCCTACAATTAGGATATATTATATTTCATTTTCTGCATTTTATTTGTGTTTATATGATGGGATTGGGATCCATAAAGAAAGAATAATAAAAATATCTTAATGTTCAACTTAAGGGAGTTTTATATTACTCACCTGTCATTGTCGTGGCTCTATGATATACTGAAAGAGAGAGTAAAAAAGCAAAGCAAACATCAACAAAAGAACTGCATCGGTAATACACACCTAAGTACACTATCTCAGCTCAATACATTACTCTCAGATATGATATGGCAATTTTACATCAGCACACACACTCTTTACATTTGTCCTAAATAAATGAAAAACATAAACAAAGGAGTGCCTGCATATGTTTTTAGATAACACTAGATAACTCCCTAACACTATCAGTTAAACAAGTTAGAGAACTCAACTAAAATTCATTCAGATTCGCTAGCACCTTTAAAACAGCTGTGCGTGCTCATTCATTAACAAGTAAACATTTATCTGCTTTATTAACAAAACAATTCTTATTAAAGTTGCACAGCTAACAGAAAAGGAATACCTACTTGTGAAAATTAACTTTGGTATGGATGTGGCGTGAATACAGGCAGTCCGGAGACTAACGGTAAAGGGGTCTATGGCGCATCTGGGAAATGTAGTTCAGGTCGAGTGCTATTCGGTAATCTGTTCAACCAAAGCTGACTGCAGAGAACTACATTTCCCACTGCGGAAAACTACGGATTTAAAAAGGGTGTCTCCTGAACGCTTGTGACTACCAGATAAGCAAGAGGTCATTTCTATTATAAAAGTTTTGTATGTAGTTAAAATAAAATAAATGTACATTTATTTAAAACATCAGGTTGAGTATGCTGCACTTACCCGATGCATATAAACAGATAATTCACCGGAGAAGGTAGAAAAACGACCAAAAAGGTTTCCGTTTCCAATTCTGTCCTGCGTGTTTTTACTTGTAAATTCTGCTCTTTTTGTCTGTCTGTCTCACACAACCACGCACACACACTAGGAAGAGTCGCCACTAATTAGCATATTTGGGCCTAGAGATCCAAACGGAAAGAAAACTTCCCGAGACATGGTTAGACTGTGCAAAGGGGCTAGATAAAAACCCAAGTTTTGATGAAACTGAAGTCTCTAATAATCGGCATCGGCAGCACCCTGTTACATCACCATGTTTGTTGGCCGTCCAGTTGTCCTTGAATTAACCTTAAAAATTAAGATACTTTTTTACAACCCTGTAGTGACAATAACCCATGGACAAAATTTCTGTTTCGTTGACATTCTTTGACTGCTTTCAGTTGTCAGCCCTTTGATTTTTAGTAAACAATTCACTACTCATATTGCCCTTCACTAACTATATAGTACTGTATATATATTTTCTAATGTTCCAATTCTTTAAAAAATACTTAACTAATGTAATGACACTGTAATTACGGTGTAAATATATTAGTAATAGTGAAGCTATCAGAACTCACACAGTGCTCAGCATCAGACAGGAACTTCATTCATTCATTCATTTTCTAGCGCTTATTCTGTTCAGGGTCACAGGGCGCACAAAGGCCTATTCCAGCTAATTTAGGGTGTGACGCAGGGTACACCCTGGACAATCACCAGTTGATCGCAGGCCTAACACTTGGAGACAGACAATTATTCACACTGACATTCACTCCTATGGACAATTTAGAAAATTGACAATTCACCTATGCCCAATCACATGTGTTTGGAGGCAGGAGGAACCCAGAGTACCTATGGAAAACTCACACAAGCACGGGGAGAACATGCAAACATCCACAATGAAAGACCCTGGGTGGGAATTGAACCCATAACCTTCTTTCTGTGAGCAGACGTGCTAACCACTCTGCCACCGTGTTGCTGCTTTTAGTTTATGTTCTATTAAACCTAACTCCACTATTGATTAACTCTCTATTATGCAAACTCCACACAGAAATAGAACCCTTGCCCTTCTTGTTGTGAGGCAGGCATGCTAACCACTCTGCTACTGTGCAGCCAGCCCCACACAGGAACTTATACACAGGAAATATATAGTTTAATGAAATGTGACATACTGATACCATGAATAAATATGTACATTTTTAGCGTATCATTGAAGATGAAAGCTAAAGCCTAAATCAGTGAAAATTTGTGTTCCTAATCACTAAGCGGGCCATTACAAATAGGTTTCATCAGTTGTTATTTACAAATTTTTTATTTACAATATCGAATAAAACTGTTTTTTTTTTACATGTAGATAGTTAACACATGTATGATTCCAGATTTTTACATTTTTGTTGTGGAAAGAAAGCTTGGAAAAGATATTCAGAAACAGGAGTCTTGGGAAGGAGGCGTGGCCCAGCGCCTTTAGGTAATCCTGAAGTACACTTGATTTCCGTCTCCGCTGACGACAGCCAATCAGTGGCGGCGAAACGGGCTCGCGAATAACCTCCCGCCAATTCTGAGTTGAACGCGAGGGAGTTCATCGGGGATGTTAGGCAGCAAGCGGAGAATTAGTCAAATATAAAAGTCAGTCCAAGAAAAAGTTATCGTATTTTAAGGCAAAACAAGCTGTAAACACACTCGTTAAGTTTGTAGTTTCTTTACAAGTGAAGAGCCAATGAAGATTACAAACGTTTGCTGGACGTGAATAGCTTCACAGTTCCGTTTTTGTTTACACTTACCGAATTTTTCCCTGTGTTTTCCTCGGTAACGTACCGAATGGTGGCGGTTATGCTCGCGGCTGAGGACCCTTCTGCGACCGGGCCTTTAGCCTGCACGCCCCGAAAAGGTCCGAAAAGGAGCTATTTATTGACATGTTCATATTTTTTGTGCTATTTTTATTGTTCTTACAATTTACGTGTTAGCTAAGCTAGTTCACTAACTTGACATTTAGCTAGCTCGCCGAATTGCTAGTCTATAAAGCTAGCTTTTTCAGCACTTTGATTTGAACCAGCACAAGCTCTTCATGAGCTTTTAGCTTTGAGACAACTTAATTGATTAACAACCCACACAGAAACTAAATATAATACTAGTCCAGAGTTTACTAGTGAGCAGTTGTTATTAGTGGTTGGATATTTTTTTCTTTTTTACTTTACTTTTGTTATATCCGGCGGTGTTCAGCCCGCAGGCCCGAGCTCAGAGCGCCGGAATCGGCTTCCCTGAATGGCGGGAGAGTAAAAACCATTTTGTTAAAGTAAATTCTAGCTCTGTCACTGTATTATATAGATGCAGTAGTGGTTTTGTTTAATAACCAGTGTAAGGTTAAACAGTATTTGCTGAATGGCATGGAAAAAGTAGTTAAAACTAAGATGTACCCATAAAAAGTGTTAATTTTCACTCGGCTAGTTGTTCTGACCTCGTCAGAGCTGCTTAGATCACTTCTTTGTTCTAACTATGACCCAGTACAGCTGAAAAGTTAAAATATACGTTTATTCTTAACTGTGTAATAATTTACGGGTCTTTTTAATCAATGTGTGACTCATCTACTTTTGACACTTAATCGTTTCTGTCCGTTTGAAGTGATAAGACTTATTTAAAATGTCTTTTACTTTGTCTTGCCTTATAACACAGGTATGGATTTCACAGACAAAGCCAGCACTGCCAATAAGAAACTCGTTCAAGGTATCTAAAATCTCTACTACTGTAAACATTTAAAAGATGTGGGGTTGTCATGATGTATATTTTTGTTCCACTGGGGGAAATTGTTTAGCACGTATGTAAAATAATGTAAACAAGGATTTAATTATTTGAATGATTTGTAAATATGTATTTGATGTTGGTGATCAAGGTGAGACTTTAAAGTTCTTTGGCGCCAATGCAACCATTTGTTGTAATCAATGGAATTCAGCGTTTTAATCTTTAGAGTGTAAGTAATTTGAGTTGTTACTTTTGAAGATGATTTCATCCAACTGTTGATTGAAAGTAATTTTAACCTCTAAACCCTTTTGGTATCTGGTTTCAGTTCAATGAGATAAAAAGGGACCCATTTTTTGTAACATTGTCACCATACTAACAATATTAGTTTTTCATATCTTCACAATCATCCATCCATCCAAGAAAAATAAATCTAGGTTAAAGATCCTGGAGCAACAATACTAAAAAGATATTCATTCGTTGTTTAGCGATTTATCCTGTTAAGGGTCGCGGGGGCGCTGGAGTCCATCCCAGATAACTTGGGGCGTGAGGCGAAGTACACCCTGGACAATCGCCAGTTAATCACAGGGCTAACACTTGGAGACAGACAACCGTTCACACACGTTCACAACTATGGACAATTTAGAGTTGCTGATTAACCTATGCCTAATCGCTTGTGTTTGGAGGCTGGAGGAAACCGGAGTAGCCGGTGAAAACCTAAGCAAGCATGGGGAGAACATGCAAACTCCAAAAAGCTCAAAAGAAATTATTGAGTATAAAATTCATAAAAAAATCGATTTGGTTGTACAAAGGGCAGTAAACAGTATTCTTATTCTGAATCAAATAAAATGTAAAAAGCTCCATGATGGAAAAATATGTAATGGCGTTCAAGTAAATGCATGTTTTTTGATTTCATTGTATTCTTATGCATTCCAGCACGTCTTCCCTTCAAACGACTTAACCCAGAATCCAAAGAAACCAGGCAGGCCAAAAAATCCAGAACAGCATCTTCTGCTCTTCCTACCCATGAACGCAGTGCTTCTGATGGGGAGAATGAAGTTGATGCTACTGCTGCAACCCTGAAACCAAGACCCACTCTGAAAAATGGACGCGGGCCCCTTGATGGTTTTATGAGGCAGACCAAGCGTCTTTCAGTTAGTTCTGTTTCTTCTGCTGTTATTGACTTAACCGAGGACTCAAACTCTGCCGATGTCAAGACACCGTGTCCTGTGGATGCATTGTGTCTTCCTAAAGACAAAGATGCAAAAAGTACCCCAAATGCCACAGAGACAAAAGATCCCGGAATTGCCGCCGCTGTTCCCTTATCACTAGAAGAAACTATGGAAACAGATGAAGCTGAGGACAGTGTTGTTCTCCCCCATTTGGACAGCACTCTGGAGTCTGACACAGACACTGAAGAGAATCAGAAGCAGCAACGAGAGACTGAAGAGAGTCGGGAGAATGATTCTCTGCTGTCTACCAGCTCTTCGTCACTGGTCGAGAGTTCACCAGAGCCTAGCAAGAGCACACCAAGGACTCCAGCATCAGTGAGTAGAGAAATGATGCACATGTGTAAAACACATATATTACAAATCCATTTTGGCTTATGCAATTTGTATTTGCCAATTGATTGTTTATATATTTTTGATAATGAAGTCCATTAATTGCAGTTGTCATAACATTGATAGCTCTTTGTTCACATTCAGAGCACAACTGTCAACAACAAGCCTACTCAATTTTATTCACTAACACTTCACATGTGCTTAAGTAACATTAAGTATTAATGGATTACTCAGACCAGCAGTATTATGACTTAAGAATAAACAATATATTTTGCAACTATACACACGGGTCTTTTATATAAGTTATTTTATTTATAGAAATATTTGCATATATGCTTAAATGACAGTCTTCCTTCCACTCTTTTTGTAGAATGGTAGACTGAAAAACGTTCATTTCTGTTTTTTCTGTAGGTGCCAAGGATGAGCACTGGGCAGAAACAATTAAAAAGACGCTCACTTAAGGTAAAGGTTTGTTTTGGTAGCTTAAGGGCTGAGTTTTTAAAGGATATACGTAAATAAGGACTATCTGTGGCGGAGGGAAATGATCAGTTATTGATCTGATCAAATGTTTCATACACATTACGCAGAGTGCTGAAGAATCGGATGAGAAGCAGCAACAGCGAGAGACGAAAGAGCGTCAGAAACAAGAGGCTAAAGCTGCCAAAGAGAAGAAGAGAGAGGAAGCACGAAGACTGAAAGACGAGATCAAGAAAGAAAAACAAGAGAAGAAAGAGAAGGAGGAAAGGGAACGGCGAGAGAAAAAAGAAAAGCATGACAAAGAGAAGGCAGAGAGACAGCAGGCAAAGGAAGAACAGCGTAAAGTGAAGATTGAGTGAGTTTAGTATAGACTGGAGTGTTGTTTTAATTTGTTTTTCTTTTGAAGAGAACACATTTGGTTACCTATTGGTGGGATTTCTTTAGGGCTAAACTTGAGGAGAAGAGAAAGAAAGAAGAGGAAAAACGGTTAAAGGAAGAGAAAGAGGTGATTTATGGTTTTCAGACTGATTGTGTTGTGCTGTTGCCAAAAGTACAAATCAATATCTGATGTTAATATAATAGGTTTAATTCTTCACTTATATGTTGCCGTTTAGCAGCACAATCTGTCATTGATCTTTCTTTAGAGAATTAAAGCAGAAAAAGCTGTGATCACTCGATTTCTACAGAAACCCAAGCCTCCTATAGCACCAAAGGTAAGATACTACAAAACCACCCTGTAGGAACCTGCATGTTTTTTAAATGGGTATCTTTAAAAAAATACTGTAAACATTTTTAATTGATCTAGATTTCATTGTGTTCTAGACTCTGGCGTCTGTCTGTGGGAAGTTTGCACCATTTGAAATCAAAGAACACATGGCTTTGGCGCCGCTTACCCGAGTGCAGTGTGAAGAAGTGGATCTAGAAGCACTAGATAGATGCCTGACAGAACCAGATGACACTTTTGACTGCTTCAAGGACTGGGTGACTCATAACCACCGCAAGTCAGGACCAACAAAAATCGGCCATACAGACACTCTAAGGTTAGTTCACGGATTTGGAATTAAAGAATGAACTGAGTGGTGCAAAATAAAAGGATTTGCCAAATCATTTAATCACAAGATCGAATCCATTCTGTGTTACTGCCATCTCATTTTGGCAGATAAGGGTTAGTTGGGGTTTTACCGTAGGGGTAATGTTACGCAAAGTGTTGGTGAAATGTTGATATAATACGCTCCTAACACAAAAATAAGCATCAATGTGTTTGTTTTTGTTTTTAATATGTGATTTTGAATCCTGAAGCTTCTCTATTACTCTTCTCTTCTGGTGATCTAGTTCAGCTATTGAGCAACACCTATGAAAATCCTCAGTTTTGGTATTTGAGGCATCATGTAATGGAAATGCTTTTTGCCTCATTAGTGAAAAGTTTACTCTTCTTTCTGAACAGAGACTGTGTGGTGGTTGATGATGGGGGTCCAGTACCAGACAGTGTTCCTGACCAGAAATGCTATGGACGTATGAAGCTTCTTCAATTTCATGAAAACTATCGCCCTGCTTACTGGGGTACTTGGAGCCAACAAAGTTCACATATATCACCACGCTGCCCTTTGAAACAGGACAAGGTGAAAAACACAATATTTTAATACCTAAAATGGATGGAGAATAGGAAATGCCTGCAATTTACATTTTTTTGTAGGAAGTAAATTTAAGCTGTTAAGTTGTATGTTAGGACTTGCTTGACTATGAGGTGGACAGTGACGAGGAATGGGAAGAGGAGGAGCCGGGAGAGTCCCTGTCACACAGTGAAGGGGTGAGGGATGCTGTTTTTGTATTGATTCATAATTATATAGTTATTTTTCTTTGCGTTCTTTTGTTACAAGGCTGCAGACATGATTATACTGTATATAATTCGAGATATTGCCAACTAATGTTTTCCAACGTTTCCATGTTATGAACGTGGGATGCTTTATTTAATATTTGTGTATCTAAAAAATGTCTTTTAACCAACTTTGATATTACAGCACAAATGCCGTGCATATATTTGGCTGTTATATTGACTAGGGTTAGGGAAATGAGAAGTGCGGAATGCGTCATGCAAAACAGCCTTTTGTGATTGGAATTATGGTGACGTGATGAATGATTTTATTTTAATGATTCTTGACAGGATGATGATGATGAAGGTGATGACGATGATGAAGATGATGGCTTCTTTGTGCCCCACGGCTATCTTTCAGATGGAGAAGGAGCACTCGAAGATGAGGTAGACCTTTCTAAACCCCCCCCCCCTTCCCCATAGAGAATGTGTGTGGTGTTGCTTGAAAAGGTAATTGCAAGGCCCAGTGTGAACAGAAGTGGTTGTTGTTTTCCTGATTGTGTGTGTGTGTGTAGGAGGGTGGTGACCTTGAGAAGCAGAAAGTACGTCAGAGGCTGAAGGCCCGTGAGTGGGATGAACTGATGGCTAAGAGTAAGCTGAAAGTGCTGGAGTCAGTGGTGAGGGGGTGCATATGGGAGGGAGAGGATCCTCCCTTGAACATGCTGCGGCCCTATGCGATCTGCATGATTGAGCCTTTGAACTGTGAGGAGCTCAACACCCCTGAAGAAAAGGTCTTGCGGCAGCAAAAAAACGACCAGTGTGAGTTTACTGAGTGTGTCTAGTGCAGTTGTAATTAAAGCACTATGCTCTTAACTAAATGTTGTTAATCATGGTTTTGTTATTCAAATTGCAGATCATAACGCTCTGTGGGTAAATGCCGTATATTGTTCATAAACTGCTAAATTCCACATACTTTATGATGCGGATAAATATTGAACACACTAACACTATATTTTCAGTGTTCTAAGATGGTAGCTCACAGAAGTATGTTAAAGGGGTAGATCAGGGTTTGTACGGTCATGAAATACCTAGAGAAGTCATTGACTTTTAAATCGGCAATTTACAGGCCAGGCGAAGTGCAGGAAGTTTTTCTGTAGTTGGCTCAGACATAGTAAATAACACAACTTTTACAACTTTTTCCACTGCTGGAATACCCATCCACCACGATACAGAGCTAATACTTTCTCTACTTGTTGTAATTATGGTGTTATTTGCTGTTATGTCTGGGCTCAGATACAGAACACTTGATTGTCATGTTTGACTCAAATAAAACGTTATAATGTTTAGATGGTGCAATAACATACCATGGAGGGTGTTTCTTTTGCAATGTAGTCCTCATGTCTGTAGTTCTGCTTGTGTGTGTATATTCTGTGTAATCCTATGTCCTTCAATCCTCAAGGTTTATGTTGAATTGCAAGCGAAATAATAGATTAATAAAGAAGTAAAATGTTCTATAGTAAAGTTTTCATTTGAATAATTTATATCAGCTGTAATGGAATTATACATTTCTGTGGTTATATCCTAGGGCTCTCTCAGCTATTACCTTTGCTGCATGGCAATGTACACAGCAGTAAGGCGATTATCTCCGAGTTCCAGGAGTTTTGTCGTCAGCAAATGTCCTCCCCATCTGGCAGCCCACAAAATTCTGCTGACATTCCCCCAAGGTGAGTTACACTGCCCTGCTTTTAAACAGTTTGTGTTTCATTTTGGGGGTACTTCACGTAAGTGCATGTCCTGTACTTGTGGTGGTGTTTTTGTGGCAGTTTGTACAGAAAATTGAACTCCATTATCCTAATTACAAACATGTTTACTGAAACAGGAGGTGGGGGTATTTTATTTATTTTTTGCCAGTCATGTACCTTTTTCTTTAAAATGGGTTTATTAGTTTTGATATTGTTCTTGTGTACTCATCACTTAGGATCAGAATCAAGCGTATCATAAAAGAAAGCGCGGTTTATGAAAAGCGGTCGACCTACAGACGATGCTGCTGGTACGTTCGGCCAGATGTTCTGACTCGGTTTGGCCAGGAGGCCTTACCAGTGCCTTGTCAATGGTCCTACCTCACCAGTGGAGCACACGCAACCCGGGATGACCTTACTCTGGGCTCACAAGGCTCCTCTCTCACTGCATCACATTCCACCTGCAGCACTCCCTCCAACAAGAGAAAGAGTTGCAGTAACCAATCCATCAAAAAGTACATGAAGAAATGTGGAGAACCTGAGCAGGTGGAACCATGATTCAACTACCAAAAACGCTTGCATTTTAAATATGTGCAAACAGAAACAGGTGGATCGCTCTAAGCTTAAGCTTTGTTGTATACCTTTTAGGCTGAAACAATGGAAACTGATGGCTTTCAAGCAGACACTGAGGATGAAGATGACGATGACTGTGTTATTTTGTGTGAGCAATCCGGTAAGCACAAACGTTTGACTATATAGTCTTAAGGATAGGGTTAAGAGGGGTATCTGCTTGTAACAATGGGCTAGACAACAAGTAACACCAGTTCTGAAGTAGTGACCTGTTGAGTGAAATTGGTTTGCTTGATGGATAAACTAAGTGATCTGATAAACCAACACATTTTTAAGTTATACAACACTGACTCTAATGTTAAATTTACACACCGCTCATTGTTTTGCATAGCACTTTGACAGTTGGACAAAGAATTCACGCAGTCTGAAAAACAAAAAGCTAAAAAGAAAACGAGAGGTCATTTACACAAAAGTGTAGGTCATCATAAATGCTCTTTTTGTTTTTTATTTCTTAATTTAGAGTCGTCTGAACTGAACAGCCAAATCCCCAGAACTGAAACCAAGAACACAGAGGTGATGGACACGCTTCTCTCTCTTCCCTGCCCTACACCAGCGACTGCATGAGAGACACCACTTCTGCTCGCTGTCTGTTTTAACTGTGTGTATAAAAGGCTTAAAACCTAGTGTACAGTTACAGGTAATGCACAGTATTAAAAGACTACCAAATGAGCAGTCATGCTAATTGTCAAACAAGTTGTCTGTTCGGTCACTGTAACAAGCTACTCTTGGATAGAGTTCAACTAAAAAAAAAAAAAAGGCCTGTTTTAAGAAGAGGAAGCTCTCTGTGTTTTGTTAAACAGTGGTTGTGTTTTTACCGTCTAGACTCAGGCCCACCACGTCAGCACACGATTCTGGACTTGCAGCTCAACGCAGAAGCCCCATAAAAAATATATAGTCTATATATACATACACACATCCCAGAATACTTGAACAGGTTTTGTCATTAAAAATATTGTTTAGATAAATGTATCGCACTTTTGTCATTACTATTTGTATCCACATTTTGGTACCTGCCTGGCTGCCAGGATCTTTGTGGATTTCTTATTTTAGTTTATTTTTTGTTTGTAAAAATGATGGAAGTCCATGTTTTCTCCTCCAAGCTGCTATACCTCTACAATGTATAACATTTTAATAATTTAGAGGTCCCAGAGATTGGCGGGGGAAGTAGGCTTCAGGTTAATGACCACATTAATGTTGATTTTCAAACGTCAAAATAACGTTTATTTACTGATGTGTTGGCTGTCGTACAATTGTTTAAATAAAGCATTATTTAAAAAAAGTTATTTCTTCGGCATAAAATGGTACAATATCTGGCTGTGCCAAAATGAACAGGCTGCATTGTAGTTTAATGCGTTGTTAAATACATTGTTCATGAAGTGACTCGTTATTGACATGAAACTTTACTACAATATATTTAAGTAGACACACACACAAAGCAGTGTAGCAAATGAAAATAAATGCCGTTTTAACCATTACGTTCTTTTAGTCTTATAACGGAAGCCAACCTAACAAGTACATTCCACATTGTGGTTGTTAGACCAGTGAGACGCATTACTATACTAGTTACCTGGGCAAGCAAATTGCGTATCTACTGAGATTCTCTTGCATGGTTTACTGGCTTGTAAGGAGGTAGCCTATTGTCCGGTTTTCTAGAAATGCTTTAGAATAGTTAATGTTAAAATATTTCAATATGAAATCTTTCTTTTAAATGAAAAGTAAGAATGTTAAATTGGGAATCCAGTTAGACATCTTTAAAAATGAAGTTAAGGATTATTTGCTATCCTTATCAAAAGACGGACGCTGTGGCGTCTTTCATTTTTTATAGTCTCATCTATGATTCATTCGTTAAAAATAGTCATCTTTGAATATACACTCACTATCCACTTTATACGTTCATGCCGTTTTCAGCCAATCATGCAGCCAAAAAAAAAATTTCAGTTAATGTTCACATCAAACAGCATGATGAAAACGTGTGAGCTTTGTGACGCTGCATGATTGTTGCACCAGATAGACTGGTTTAAGTATTTTGGAAACTGCTGACTTCCTGTGATTATTACAAACACCATTCCATGAATGACCAGCCAGATCTGAGCTGGCAAGAAGTGTGTAGTAAGCCAAAAAAAAAAAAATACGTGTTCAAACGTTTGAGAGCAGAAAAATCTTAAGTCACATTAAACATTGAGGTGAACGGGTTACTGCGGCAGACCACTTCAGCTAACAGGTGTCTGACCAAATGTGCGTTGTTTCTAATATTCCGCCTAGTTTTGATGAACCTATAACTATGACGGTCTCAACATCCTATTCTTGGTTTACAGGAGTGAAAGCTGATTTAGTCATCTGTTGTAGTCCATTTACGTTAAAGTTTGATGTTTTGGTTGTGCCGAGACGCTGCACGGTTGTGCAGTTGTATGGGTGTTCCTAATGGATCTTAATGGGGAAAGCTGGCAACGTGCATGGACAGATAATATATGGACAG
The DNA here is from genome assembly GCA_028566295.1 of Liobagrus marginatus. NCBI lineage: Eukaryota > Metazoa > Chordata > Actinopteri > Siluriformes > Amblycipitidae > Liobagrus > Liobagrus marginatus. Next base: position 11,005,994 of record JAOUQX010000003.1, read on the forward strand.
CAGCAGAGTGCAATATAGAATTATTCATTTGTTAGACTAGGTATACAACATTTAACACTTTTGGTCAGCTAGACAAGATGAAGCATGCGGTGCTCAGTTGGGCTAGCTCCGCTGATCTGCTTCATCACAGACTAAATGTTTCTTATCCTTTAAAACTATCACCATTGTAATAACGGAACACAGGGTAGTGGGCACTCCAGCAGGAAAAGGTGACTGCGATAACAGAGGAATAATAACAAGAGGCCCAGGCAGGGTGAACATGGCAGTAGTTCAGCACAAAGTCTCCAAATCCTTTAGTAGTTCTGGCTTAAGCACAGTGTTGCTTTGTCCTCCAGCGGCTGCAATGTCTGCTTGGACTGCAGGGTCCCATGAGAAGGTCAACAAAGCTGTAGGGACCTAAAAAGGAAGTCCATCAAACAATTAATATTCCAAAGCTTCTTGAAATCCTGTAAAAAATGTTTTAAAGAAATCATTTCTTATCTACGACACACAAGGTTGCATTCGTTTAGCGCCACTTCTTCGTCCTCCTTCAGTTTCCGGCCTCCTGGTGCCAGAAGATCAAAGGGTTGCCAGCCGTTCTCCAAGGAGTCGCGCACAACCTGGTACAATGCTGCCACCTTTTCCCATGCCCAGAACGTCCCTGTGGGCATATGATGATAATGGGAGGACTAATATGTTCAGTATGTAGAAAACCCGAACAACACACACAAGCTTTAAGCTTATTGTACTGTAGCTGTTGAATGATTCCTAGTCAAAACCCTGTCCCAAAAGTCTCTATACATAATGAAAATAAATACTTTTAAGCATTAGAAATCATGCTAATGGCTGGATTAGGAAGCTGTTGCACGGTTGTCATGGACACGCAATTACATGCAGGACACCGGATGCGTTCATGCTAAAAGAGATACTTGAGTGTGTTTTTTCAAGGAAATGGAGGTCAAGCAGAATTTTGCTCAATAGGATTAATTTTCCCCATATGTACGGAGACGTTTGGAACACTCTGTATAATAACAAGCATTAATCAAATTAAAATAATAAGATAGTAAAATATAGCAGGATAATGTTTGATCATCTGTTTACATTTACAGTATTTAGCGGACGCCCTAATCCAGAGCGACGTACATGAGTGCATGTATTATTAATGTATTAATAATGATTGTTATGCAAATAACGTTTGTACATATAAGTGAAATATAACAACTATAAAACATTTTTGGTGTCCATTTACAGAAAGGGTTTTAGGTTAGACACGTCCGATAATTGTTAGCTACCACCAAATGTAACTTAGCTGATTAATTCGAAAAGGGGACACATTGTTTACTTTTTGCTAGACTCTCCTTTCTCATGCCAAATGTATTCTAGATAATTATGTAAGCAGTAACCAGGTGGATTACAAAGTACATTTCTAAATTTGTCTGCTAAGCACAGAACTGCATACCCTGCAGTATGTTCCCATCTGGTAACCGAACTCTCAGCAGGGCATAGTTATACTTCCTTCTCTCCCTTTGCTCATCTCTTTCCCGCATGGCTTTTGTTCGCAGCATCTGATTCCTTTCAACTAAATCACTTCTGAAATACAGAACACGTTTTTACATCGGCAAGTAGTGAATCATTCTTCATTCACACATATTCAAAACGGGGTTACTAGAACCTGGCTGATTGTCATACTTAAGCTGCCGCTCTCGTTTCAGCTCCTCTGCAGTCATGTTGTAGAAGTCTGGTGGCAGCTCGAAGCGTGTTGCGTGCTGTGAGGGTCTGAAGGCTTTTACCTGCCGGTCCAGCTTGGCCCGGACCGGTTCTCCGTTCTGCAGCTGCTCCTTCTTTAGCTTGATTTGCTCCAGAGCTGCAGAATCCTGCTCAGCCAACACAAGGAACTCTTCTGTGTCCTCTGGAGAAGGTCAAGAGAAGCATGCCAAGACATTACTCACAACAATGTACAGTATTATCCTCTCAAGTGTACTCTATTTTATTATCATAGCAGCTGCTCAGATACTGTTGTGTTTTTTAAGCAAAGGCTGATTGCACAACTCTATGTAAATGTAAATTTACTGACATCAAATAAACATACACAACTTTAACATACGGAAGTGTTTATATTGGCTCACCTTGCCCATCTACTGGTAGCACAGTGCTCTCGAACTCCAGAGCCTGCAAGAACTCCCTACTCCCCTCAATCACACTCACCTTCTCCTAAAAGACAGATGTAATACAAATGATAAACTGAATGTGCGACCATAACCGTGCCACTTATCTACTGGTAAACAGTTTCAGAAGTGTGGCAGTTATAATAGGAGCGAAAGAGAGACAAAGATATTGAGAAAAACACACACACACACACACGGATGTGTTCAGTTTTCACGATACTTTTGTCCATACAGTGTACTAGTAATACTATTTCCTCCTTCTTCTCACCTGGAAAACTTTGTTGCTGACTCTTATCTTCCTGTACTTCTCTTCCGTTGGATTCTTACAGATATTATCAATGTACCTGCAATGACAGATGCAGACATTAAACGTGAGCTGCAGCCTTTTCACAAACTATGAAACGAACCACACACTTATAAAGATGCTCACTTGCTCATGATGTCGATGGCCACTTTTACTTTCTCTCTGTCCTTGTTAAAAGTATGAATCATCATAACAGAAGCCTCCACTGCGTTTTCAGAGAATCTCTGCAAAATAAATCGGTTTAAGAGTTTCCTATATAACGAGTCAGTGGAGGTAGCGGTACTTTTTAGCTTGATAAACCTACCAGAAGTATGGCCTCCTTGATGCGTGTCTCTCTCTCACTTTTCTTTAATGTTTGCCCAGTTAGAGGGCAGATGAAGTACACTCCGGACACAGAAAAACAGGCCACCTCTTTCTCTGGAACGTGTGAACTCTAAAAAGAACAATTCACAAGTGATGAGTATATTGAAATGAAACAAAACAAGTAACTCAGTGCTCACTACATTAATCATGTGTAATAATTTGTTACTTGCCTCTACATCGGGGCTTTTATGGTCCATTGCTGTGGCGGCAGCCTCAGCCTCAAGCTCCCTCTTGACTGAAACAAACAAAAAAACCTTATTTACTTTAACCGCCGAGAAGATCCTGGTTCCTGTATGTTTCAGAGATGGAACAAATATTACATGATGGCTCATAAAGAAGAGGATTGGTAGAGGGGTGTAATCTGGCACAAACCCATCTTTTAACATTTGTATTACTACAAATAAATTTTGTCTATGCTAGCTAGTCATGTTGCACTAATAGTAATTTATCAATATAAATATCACCTGCTTATCGATTTCAAAATTTTGTATGAACAATCAGCTTTGTTTAAAATATTTATGTAAAAAATGATATTTATTTATTTTTTAAAAAGTTATGTTGGGGCTTTTATACCTTTATTAGATAGGACAGAGTGAAACGAATTGGGGGAGAATGAGTGGGGAAGGGATCGGGAAATGGCCACGGGCCACATTCGAACAAAGCGGGCACCCGCAGCGCAAACGTGATGAGTATACGCGCCAACGCCGCGGCACTCGGCCGACTAGAAAAATTGATATTTATTTTGAAGTCTGCTTTCGTATGTTCCTCCACGTTAGGTAACAGCACACAACATAGTTGTTATGATTACAGTGTACACACTGCTTTCCCTGGAATCAACACAAAGGAGCTCCACTGGAATTTTCAGTGGAAAAAACGCCTAGACTGAATGCTGAACATAGTAGCTGTTACCGAAGAAAGTAACCAATTTCACCTATTCCCAATTGGTGGTGGGAGGAAACCGGAGTACCTGGGGAAAACCCGTGCAAGCAGGAGAACATACAAACGCCATTCCACACAGAAAGACCCTGGGCGGGAATCGAACCCATGACCTTGCTGTTAGGCAGGCGTGCTATCCACTTTGCCACCTAGCAGTGATTTGCTAAATATAAACAATAACTCACCCTGGTTTCTGATGGCGTCCTGTGATGTTTGTGGTCGGGGTTTGTATTGCTGATCGATCCTGGCCAGAGCTGCAGCTGCCGCTTTCTGTGTGCTTTCATTGGGGGCAGCACGGGGCTTGGCCTGGTTAACCGTCTGCCCAACTGGAACTTTACTGCTAAAAAAATTGATCAGGATTTGAGCTAAGAGTAAAATGAAAACATTTTATGGATGAAAACAAAATCTGAATTGACTGAAACGTCTGTAAAGTAATGGTTGACTCTGCTACTTATTTGTTAACTGAAGTTAGATTTGTATAATTTCTGACAGACGTTTGGCTCTAATTCGTGATCTAGAGAAGCACTAAACCACTGTTAAGAAAAGTGTGCAGATTAGCAGATAAGAAATGTATAGCAGATAAGAAAGCATGGCTTTTTATTAAGGTAGAGATCAACAGCCAGCAAAATGGCATTGTGGGTAATGTGGACAATCGCAGGGCTAACGTTTGGAGACAGACAACGATTAGATTCAAAATTCATGTTCATGAAAAATCTATTTTAATTCGTTTAAAATCGAAATCTCAGCTATTAATACATATTACGTACTAACTATCGAACTTAAAAGATGGATTTGTCCCTGAAGCTCTAACAGTTAAAACCAACGTTCTCTTTAAACCAAGTTTAACATCTTATGCTGAACTAATCTGCCCAGGACTCAGATAATTAACCGGTGACGTCGGAAGACCGGATATTATTATACTACCGTGTACGTTAACGTTACTTTCTTGATAACTGGCTGTTGGAGAAAAAAAAGACACTTAATAAATACGGGCGTAATTAATTTTGGCTGGGGAAGAAATGTAGGATTAAAGTAAGTCGACAAAAGTTAATAAGCAAAAAAAAAAAATTCGGTTTATATTCTCAATAAACTAACATAGAAAATGGCGAACAAATTAAAACGTCTGAAGCTAACTGTGGTTTAACATTGTGTAGCTGGCTAACTAAATGACCCAACACTGAATCCCAAACGGCTCTGTTTAACAGACTCTGTGCACTAGATAAAGCTTACTTTTATATTTGCAGTTATATTTCAAAGACAGAGTAATATGCGGCTTAAGCTTCAATCAGCAGCTCTCGAATAGCGCCTGTTAAATACTCCATGTGTAGCCTTAAATCACTTTGTACCTGGTGTCATCAGTGAGCTTCTTTCCTGGTCCCGCTGTTTGAAATTGTATATCCTTTTTAAGGTCTTTGAAAAACTTCTTCATTGTCAAAGAAGCACAGATAAACCCGTAAGAAATGTTTGGTTGCACATATAAAACCAGCAAAGTAATCTGTTTACATCAACGTAAAGGAGGAGTGTGACTGAAGACAGAAACGAAACTTATTACTGCCCCTAGCGTTCGGGATGTATAACTACATTAAAGAAGACGAATAGCAAGATTACTGTATAATCAAATTATTATTATTATTATTATTATTAATAATAATAAAACAGCTTATTGGTGCGCTTGTTTTTTAGAGAGCTAAATATGGATTTTTCTTAAGGTAACGTTACTTCTTGACAATGTTTCTGTGAACATTGATACAAGTATCACCAAATAGAACTGAAATAAGTAGCAACATGTAATGTCTAATGATTGTTGTATTGTAAACAGTATTGAGCGAGACTGGTATTTATTTTATATTCAAATGAATTCATGGCTGCAAAATGTTTAAGA
>JAOUQX010000003.1:11013237-11030063 GCA_028566295.1 Liobagrus marginatus
GTTAGTCGTCAAAGCATTTCACTGTATGTTGTACCACGTATAATGTACATGTGACCAATAAACTTTGAAACTTGAATCTCAGGGTAACGGTACGTTCCTCATTCATATTTGTTCTCCTCTCTCAAATATTTTTTCAAAACTATCTTTTAAATGATATATACAAAGACGAAAGATTTAATTTTTATCACTTCTCTAGAAATCCATTGCTTAAAATGTCTAATTAAATAGAAATAATCCTCTTTCAGGATGAATCCACACTGTAAAATATGATTGGTTTAGAATCGGAGTGATAGGCAGTTTCGCCAATCAACGCTGTCTGAAAGGCGGGATATCCGTCTGTTGCTATCGGTTAGCGGAAGCTGGTACCGGAACCAACCGTCTTAACCTCGCGCTGTGGAGGTTTCTATGGTTAGGTTGAAAACGGGCTACAACAAGGGGATACAAACAACACCAGAAATAAGCTAAAAAAAACACCACAACGGAGCATAAAGAAGCGACAATATGCCGCACAATTTCCGACCTGGGGATCTTGTCTTCGCAAAAATGAAGGGATACCCACATTGGCCGGCTCGGGTAAGGCTATACACTATACCGAGTGGACATTTTAGGTTTTGGGGCGCGTTTACATCTTTCACACACCAGTATTCCGAGTCACACCGCCTTCCGCGTTACGATTGGCTTGTGGTATTCGGCTTCCCGCGTAAGGATTCGCTCTTAGCTGACACATTAAAACAATTAGCTGATTGGCCAGTGTGTATAGAGTTATCAGCCAATCGTGAAGCTAAGGGCGGAGCTGGTCAGATACGGGTAGGAAAAATACATTTTGAGCTGAATGAACTGAGTGGATAGCATTAGCCTTCTTTTGGTGCACACCTCCCCAGTTTGGCTTCAATCAGTTATGGCCGTATCTGTAGAAAGTGCTTTGTTTTTTTACGCTGTATGAACATGTTGTGTAGCGTGGTCAAACACTTTTGTAACTGTTTTGGGTACGGATAGTAATGCTTTCTGAAGATAAACACGAGTAACAGGCTAACTCGCTAGCCCAACTGTATCAAAACTCGAATGGCAAATAGTGTTTTTTTGCAGATCGACTGCACTGCAAATAAGCCTGATGGCGAGGGAGCAGAGATGACTTTATTAAAGGCTTTAGCAGTGTCTTGACCTGGAATATGCTGAACTGTTTAAAAAATTCACTTCTCTTGCTTGTTTCATTTGTTCTGACATTTGTTCTGAAAAATAAGCTGTCAACTGGAGAGTTCACTCCTTACATGCCCTGTTTTCATCACACTTCTGAGGTTTTTTGTCTTTATGCCACATAATAGTAGATATTTTAATCAACATTTGAAATACCTATCTACTTTACTGATTTGGGTATCTTTTTTAGACTATCTCCATTTTCCTTGTATTTTCATTCATAATTTACATTCTCAAAGGCTGCTTTATACTGTCCATGAACACAGCAACAGAAAACACTTCAGGTTCCTTTCCTGTCAACAAAGATCAGGAATCTGAGTGATCTGCACTTGTAGCCTATGTACCTGATGGGCTTTTGTAAAAGATGCTTCTGAGCATGCCACAGTTCTAAAAAGTGACCAAGTTATTGTAGTCTAAGTGGTGTTAGCTAAAAACAGGTCTAGCTTATGCCCATCAAGCTGCTGCTCCCTTTATTATTATTTTTTCACCATTCCCAACAGTTCCTGACAGTGTAGATGCTGTGTGAATATTTGTGTATATTTTCTGTCTGTTTCAGATTGAAGATGTGGCTGAAGGGGCTGTAAAACCACCGCCTAATAAAATCCCCATCTTTTTCTTTGGGACTCATGAGACGTAAGTTTTCCCAGGGAATTTGAATGTTAAATTTGACATGTTTATTATTCTAATATACTATTCTATCATGGAATTAAACAGCTGATACTTGAATTATACTCGGTCCCATCCCATTCGGTGTTAGATTTTAGGTTATAAGTGCATGAGAGATCCTGTTCATGTGGCATCTTTAGGAGTACAGAAGAAGTTCTTTGGTACAAATCTATGGAATATATAATTAACTGAGCTGGTGTGTGAGTATTGTGTATTATGAAATACATTTACTCCTTAGTACCCTTTACAGTTTTGTAAGAGTAACGATTTATAATTTAAATGTACTTCAGAAGAGGATGGGTTTCCTTATGAGTCTGGTTTCTGTCAATGTTCCTTCCTCATGTTCTGTCAAAAGGGTTTTCTCTGAAGTCCTCTGTATCTAAATCCATTGTTTCTTCCTCCACCGTAGAGCCTTCCTGGCACCGAAAGACCTCTTCGCGTTTGAGAAGTTCCAGGATCGGTATGGGAAGCCAAACAAAAGGAAAGGGTTTAATGAAGGATTGTGGGAAATAGAAAACAATCCACAGGCGTCGTACAACACCCCTGCAGTAAGTAGTCTAGTTTTGGAGTAATGTTGAATTTCCTGTCTGTTGTGTACGTCATTATTCAAGGGATCACTTAGGGGTGTTTAAAAACACAACTCAACTTCATTACACCTACGTGCATTTACACATGTTGTCCTGCATCTGAGGATACAAATGTTGTGATCCATAAAACTCCCCTTTTCAGGATTCCCACGCTTCTTAAAAGTACTTGAATGTCAGACACATGGAAAGGCCTGGAAAGTCAGTGAAAATAAATATAGGTCATTGAAAATGCTTGAATTAAATTAGAGATAATGTAGTTTAAATAAATTGGTGTAATTCCAAAAAAAATGGTCCTACAGTATATGCGGTATCAAAGACAGGACTAAACGTTGATTATGATTGTGGGGTGAAGAAAATTATGACATGTCCTTACTACAAGAATATTTGTTTTATGATTTTTAAACAATGTCTAGCAGTGTTTGTGTGTTTTCCGTTACGTTAATTCCCCAAGATATCTTACTCTAGTATGTACACTTATCCGCAATGAAAATGATTATTAATAAAAATGTCTTTTACAGAAGTAAATTCAGACCAATCTAATTACTAAATTAAAAAATATCAGCATCATTTCATGTTTAAAGCCAAAGTGCACTTTTGGGTTGAAACGGACCCGAACACGAAAGGTGTAACAATTTTATATGTCCTCAATTTAAAGAAAAATAAATGAATAAAGAAAGCAAGCGAAAAATATAACAGAACATGACAATGTCCAAACATTTCCAAAGCTTTCATTTTCATACTATAAACTGGATTTTTGTAGAGAAATACAGCAGGAGGGATAAAATGTTAAGTAGCCTACTTTAATTGGTCTTTCATGATGCTACATATGCTGGGGTATGAATTTGATAGCTGCTTGATGTAAATTAAATGGTGCTTTAAAAAGCAAATGAAAGTCCTTGAATCTGGTGTTCATGAAAGAGTGGGAACCTTGCCTTTTATATTGTGTTCGGAACAATTTTGGTACTCAGATGTGGTTTGTGGATTTATGAAGCTGGTTGAACTGCATCACAACACCAGAACTTACAATCAATTTCAACTGCAGTCTGCAAAGGTGAATCAGCTTTTTTTTTGGATCTCAAGTTCAAAGCTTATTTATCATATACACAATCCAACATAGTACAACATGCTGTAGAATCTACTGCTGATATGCTAGTTGCTGTAAATTTCCCAGGTGTAAATGACGTTTGTATTTTTAATGTTTGATAAAATGTGAGGAACTTTTCAACGGTCACATTTCAGTACTAAGCAAGAAATGGCAACCTGACAACGGAGTTACTTAGTGCTCAATGTCAACATTTTTCCTAAATAATAAATTAACCGAACTGCCGGATCCTTAGCCTGCTAGCTCATCTGAGAGTGAGGACAACGAAGCTGCAGCAGGAAGTGATGCACAAGATGATGAAGAGGTAGTGGTGCAGAAGAAAGCTGAATCCGGAAGTGAGGAATCTGATTCTGGAAGTGAAGATCAAGGCAGAGGAGCAGCGAAAAGAAAGGCTCCAGCAGCTAAGGTAGCTGAACCTTAAAACACACTACCTTCTGTGTTTATTGCAGTGTCTGGAGTTCTCCTAAAATCTTACTTCTTAACGAATTTGCGTAGTCTTTTATCGCTAATCTCTGATTGCTACATATTTCATCTTTTTTGCCTAACCGTGCTGTAAATATTTGCATTTCTTCTAGTTCTATTTGAGAAGAACGTACGGTTGCGATGTTTGTTGTTGTAATCAGACGCGCTCTGTAGATTGCGGCTTGCTGACAGATTTATATTGCTTGTTTTGGCACATGCCATGTAAGGTACATTGTTTAAAATCCTCCTTCCGTAGCGGCCGCCAGCAAAGAGAGGGCGAGCGTCATCCAGCGAGAGAGATGAAGAGGAGAGTGGCACTCCGTCTGAGCCAGAGCCGTCACCCAGCTCGGAGTCAGACTCTGGAAAAAACAGTGACCAGGTATCTATCTCTCTGTCTAGACCCGGGTTAGGCTGTCAGTACTGCACACAAAGATTGATCTGTTTGCTAGTGTCTGTAGTCAGACCTCAACCTATCCGTTAACAAATCAGTGGTTCTAGCTCTGGTGGCGTAAAACGTCAGTACTACGGCCATCATTGTTCTTGGGATATTTTATTTGTGCAGCAAAGCATGTATCAATCTCTACTTAAATTTGCTTTGATAACTATACATAGAGAATACATGTTTAGTTTAGTGTATACTTGGCATAATTTATTCAGCAATATTTTAGCCGGCTTACTTTCCTTTCTGCCACAATGTTGTTCTTAGAGCTCTGACTTCTTGTACTTCAGCTTGGCGCCTAACAGCTTATTAAATGATCTTACTCGTGTACTTCTCAGGACTTCACTCCACAGAAGGACTCCGGTGGCCGTGGAGGCAGAAAGCCCGCAGGCAGGGGCAGGAGGAAGGTATGAAATGCAACAACCATAACATTTTATAGCCAGTGTGTATATATTCAAATTTGTACTAATACAGCGCCTACCCTATATTCCTATGTCTTTTGTTTAGAAAGCGTCTTCAAATTCTGATTCAGACTCAGGATCTCGGTCGGACAATAAGCAGGACAGGAGTGATTCTGAGGATGTAAAGCCACGCCCAGCTGTCTCTGGGTCCGAATCTCAGTCTGGTTCCAAGTCGGAGTCTGAATCGGATCCTCCACCCAGGAAAGCTCAGCAGGCACGCAAGAAAGGTGAAACCAGCACCTGTCAGTGGCCTTTTAGACATAAACGAGTTTAGTGCCATAGTGGCGTTCTTGATAGCAGCAGAAGTAACTAAAGCCATTCTTATGTTTTTGAGAGATGAACGATGTGCAATGGCATTTTAACTTACACATGCCTATATATGTTGACAGAAAAACCACCACCGAAGCCACGTGCAAGGAAGGCTAAACCAGCACCAGAAAGAGCTCCTTCCTCTTCTTCAGGCAGTGACAGGTGGTCAAGGCTTATTCTCAGTGATGTTTTCTTGTCTCATGAAATATACACAATTGTGTAGGCGTTGACTGTTTATAGGATTCTATTCAAAACACGTTTGTGTTTATAGTTTGAATTCATCATCGACAACATTATGGTTATGTATCTTGTATAAGCAGACCAACAACACACCCAGGTTACCGGAGGTCTACAATGTCAAAACGTCTAGTTTGACGTAGGTCAAACACATGTACAGCTGGGACCAGTTGTTTGAAATTGTTTGTTGGTTTTGCAGTGACAGCGATTCTGACCAAATCAGTGACTGGAAAAAACGAGACGAGCAGAGGCGACGGGAGCTGGAGGAGCGTAGGAAGAAAGAGGAGGCAGAGGAGCTTCGCCGGTTGAGGGAACGAGAGAAAGAGGAAGATGCGAAAAGGAAAAAGGAAAAAGAGAGCAAAGGACGGAAAGAAATAGACGACGGCAGCAACAGCAGCAGCAGCAGCAGCTCGGACGAAGGTGTTGACGACCACCCTCTTAAGAAGTCCAAGAAACCTCCACCACCTCCTATCCCTGCGCCTTCAGATTCCGATTCACCAACACCCAATGAGGCAGGATTACACTTAACCTAAAAACAGAATGTATCTTGTGAGAGATTACAGAAATGTCACATACTTTGATTTCCTTCTCAGGCGAAAAAGTCATCTAAACGTCAGGATGGCCAGAAAGGCAGACATGCAAAAGAGAAAAGGGAGAGGAAGGAGAAGGTGCAGCGATCTGAGGAGAAACGCAGAGCGAAGTAAGAAATGGAAATATTTTTGGAATTGTTGCCTAATTTTCTCTCTAATGCATAGAGTTCATAGCCAATTTAGTTTCTTGGATGGTGGTGATAAACATCTCCCATTTTTGTCTCCTCTTCATAGCAAGCCAGTTTTTATTGGTTCAGTTGACACTTTCTAATGGTCTTCTTCTGATTTCTGATCTACTCTTCCTGATTAGGTCTAGGCCTGAGAAGCTAAAACGACGACCTGAGCGTCCACCTGAGAGGAGAATAGAGAAGAAAAAAGGTATGAATGACACATTTGCACGCCATATACTCACCCATTGTGAACGGACTTATATATATATACTGTATATAAATATATATTAATTATACGTGTGTGTGTGTGTATATAATACAAGTTTTCTCATACTTCGGCCGTTTCAGCGCCATCTCCAGAAGAGAAAATCCAAAAGCTGCACACAGACATAAAGTTTGCCCTGAAGGTGGACAACCCTGTAAGTTTATGCTACCTCAGCTATTAAATACTTACAAATTTCACCTGATTTTGAGTGTGAATGACCCTGTGTATGATATTTTAGCTGACCGTTTATATGTTTGTTAAAAAACACTTAAAGTGGTCTTCACAAAAAACAAATATGTAGAGCAGGACTGGGCAACTCCGGTCCTCGAAGGCCACTGTGCTGCAGAGTTTAGCTCCAACCCTAATCAAACACCTGACTTTAGCTTTCTAGTGGTCTTGAAGACAATACCTAACAAGTATGTTTAATTAGGGTTGGAGCTAAAACTCTGCAGGACAGTGGCCCTCGAGGACTGGAGTTGCCAAGGTGGCAACTATTATAAGAGCTTCAGTTACAGAAATGTTATCAACACTGTCTAGAAAACCAGCGCTTTAGAATAAAAGCAGAATAACCGACTACTATCCTGCTTTTCGGCTATGCTCATAAGTGTTGAGGAAATTGTAATATTCATGACTAAATATAAACATTGTATGATCAATAATATAAACATATAAACATTTTTTTCCTTTGCTTCAGGACATTGAGAAATGTTTACAGGCCTTGGAGGAGCTGAGCGCTGTACCAGTCACTAGTCAGATTCTACAAAAGAACTCTGACGTCATCACCACACTTAAAAAGGTCTGCTTTCCCTATTCACGTGTTGGAAGTCTGTTTAAGAATTGTAGAGCATTATAACATTTGAAAATAATTACATAAATAGACTGGATTCTCAGCTGCAACCTTTGCAATATCCAGACTCAGTTCAGTGTCTGTTTAACAGATTCGCAGATACAAGGCTAGCAGTGCAGTAATGGAAAAGGCTACAGAGGTCTACAACAAGCTAAAACTCCAGTTTGTTGGGAAGGTGGAGACAATTAAACCAAAAGCACAGGAGATGGGTGAGGGGGAGAACAAAACAGAATCACAGAGCACAGGTGAGCTTTTATGGTGATTGCCTGTAAAAACACATTTTTGATAGTCACACACACAGCCAGCTAAATTTTCTTGTCCTGCAAATCTACACTATAGCCTTTTCACCAGCTTGCCATAACTTATACTGTGTTCATGCTAGAGGTATGAAGCCCTTTTATTTTATTTTATTCCAGGAAAAAATAATACTTTAACAATTACTAACCTGCATGGAAGCAAACTACTTTTAATTTGTAACTTATTCCCACAGCTCATGCTCTGTTTGGATCTATCCTGATTTATTTTACTTTTGCTTTTACAAGATTCCAAACCAGTGAATGGAGAGTCAGAAGCTGAGAAAAAGGACATTGTTTCTGAGGGTGAATCTAAGGATCCAAATTCCGCAGAGCAGGTGGAGGAAAATGACCACAAATCGCAGAACAATGAGAGGTAAATAACCACGTTTTACTTATAGTAAAATATCTAGGCAGACTTTCCTATTGGTAAACTTTCTAAAATACACTATTGCCACCTATTTATTTTTTCATAATGAAACAATTTTTCTGTATGTGTTTAAATAAAGCTTTTGCTAACTTTTTGACGCTTTATAACACACACGATTGAACTCTTTTTGTGTAAACATGAACACTAAATAACTTTATTTCCATTTTTTTTTTTTATTTCGACCAAAGGATTTTTGCACTTTAGAGTATGTAATGCCTTATCTGTTCTAGTTGTCTGCCAAAACACCCTAAGGTGATTGTCTACATGAAAGGAATCTCATGAACACTAGTCTTTAAAACAAGTGTTTTACTCCACATTAGCGATTTCCTAAAAGGAAGCTTTTGCATCATGCTAAGTTTTGCATGTAAAAATATCATTACACGTTCCATAACAGGGGCTGACAAAATAAAAAAAATACTGTAGCACAACCAATAATCATATAAAATATTGCCACTACGAATAATAAATAAATGGCTGTTCATTAACAGTTAATTAATAGACTTTTACAGAGTCATAGGAAAACATGTGTGGCAAAGTTTTTCATTCATTAGTTACTTTCACAAAATTACAGCTCACTCATGTTTTACTGGGAAAGCAAGGTAAATGCCAATTTAATTAAATACTTCTTGACGACAGAAGGAGAAAATGTTGATTGAATAATGAATAAAACGTGCTAATTGTTTACGATTAAGATATGTTTTTTACCAGAGATTTATTCAAGATAATGATTTGAATATTTCTTAATAAACATCATATCATGCTTTTCAATTATTTATAGCAATATGTAGTTAATGGTCATTTTACATATAGTTTTAATATTTAAAACATCGTTTCTTCGCAGTTTTTCATTGTTTTAAGTTAGAAATGACTCCGCACTGTCTGGTTTCATTTTAACACCACTTTTTATTGATGAATTCTTTGTCTTCCATGTTGTAAAACATTCATGAAGTTATAAAGTGTGGACACCGCAGACTTCTATAAATGTTATAGAATTTTCCCCAGAAACCATAGCAATATCTGAGTATACATGTTTATCCACCATTAAGTCCTCGTGCATTAGTAGTTTTGACATATTTAACAATAAGAATACAGCAGTTATATACAGCAATACTTTTTTTTACAATGGCAGTGCGTGGTAGTTGTATTGCCCTAATCACTGAATGGAACTGGCTGTGCCTTATTTCAGGCCTGGAGTGGACAGCCTGGCAGAGCAGCATTCACAGATGACTGAAGAAACAGATCACACTTCAACAGCAGACACAACACCTCCGCTACAAAGCTGAAGACCCCAACTGCTCCTTTCTTAGCTGAACTGAGAACTTGGCCATTGTTTTGTGTTCTTTGTGGAGACGTTATCCTTAATCAAGACCACATCACACTTTTACACACGTGCACACGCTCTGACTCTTTGCTTGCATTTGTGTCGCCCTTCTCCACCATTTATAAACACGTTATGATGCTGTATATAAAATTTGACAAAAGTTATTCACCGTATGAACAAGGCCAGCAAGAGCCTTGTTTGTGTGTTAAGTGAAACTAAGTTAAATGATGATTGGGTTAGTGATAGTCAACATTATTTAAAAACACGTTTAAAAGAACTGCCCAAGCGCTGATGTGATAAGGGTGTGTTTGGTACTAGTTAGTTGGTTTTGTTAACCAGACCATTTCTCCAATTATTTTTTATTTTTTTGTATATAAAACAAACCCATATGTAAATTGAGACATACAGCAGGAGTTAACGAACTATTTTCATACAGTAGTGAATTGTACCCTACCAGAAGGCTGATTTGGTGAGTAGGGGCTTAATTCTAAATTCTGTGGAACGATCCTGCTGTTCAGTCTTTTCATTAATTCTGTCTGACGCTTGTCCTGCATATATAGATGTTTTTAGTGCAAACGTAAATTTGTCAAATCATTTTTACATTTGATGGAAAATGAAATAAACGTCTTCATGGTAGCCCTAATAATTGGCTTTTAAATAAATGTTTAGTGTTTTGTGACTTGGCTAAGGAAATAAAGGGGAAAAGATTATCTATGTATGCAAACGCTGGTAGTTGGCAGTCAAGTATATTTGGCGTTTGGTGAAATGTAAACATTGTTTATCAAAACCATGAACGCCGAATATCAACCCGCCTTCTTATTAGCTAGATAGTGCACGACTCGGACTGAATACGCGATTATTCCATTACCTGTGTAGTGTGCGTATGGAGGGAATAGGTAGTCATTTGGAATTTTGCCGTGTCCCCAGTCAGCTGATCCGGGCGCCATTTTTGTCAGCCATTTCCTAGACAGGTTCGCTGCCAGTGGGTGAGTTTGCAGTTACAGGAGTAGGACGGACCCAGCTGGCCTCGCCTTCTACGGGCTAGGATTAACAGACTCTAGTGTTCTTCTGTGAGGACTATATTCGGGTGGATGAAAGACTGTAGCGGGTCTGTCAGCTCAGAAAACACC
The DNA here is from genome assembly GCA_028566295.1 of Liobagrus marginatus. Taxonomy (NCBI): domain Eukaryota; kingdom Metazoa; phylum Chordata; class Actinopteri; order Siluriformes; family Amblycipitidae; genus Liobagrus; species Liobagrus marginatus. The sequence goes on from JAOUQX010000003.1 coordinate 11,023,741, forward strand.
GCTTGGACTTTACTGACAGCAGCGGCTGGAGGCTTGGCTTTTCAGCAGGCATGGCTTTGAAGATCGTTAAAGGTAGCATCGATCGGATGTTCGATAAAAACCTTCAGGACTTAGTACGTGGCATTAGGAACCACAAGGAAGATGAGGTAAGATGTTAGATTTTTATATATAATACATACATGCCCATTGTTGTAATGAGTTGCTTATGAAAGTGTCATTTTGCTACAAGGTGTAACGAAAAGCTGTTCAGCTAAACGTAACGGTTCCAATTAGCGACGGCTACCTGCGCTAACTTGCTAACTTCCCGTGTTTACTGATGTTGCTCCGATTGCTAGTGTTAAGCAAATCTTTTAAACAAACACTTTCCTTTACATCCTAACTTAACTACCTTTTTGAAAATGTTGTATATATACATTAGTGGCAGATAGGTAGGAGGTCGAAATTTGTGTTTAGCACCTGAATTCGAAGTCGGCAAGACTAATTCAGCACGTAGCTAAGACGTAGCCAGAATGAATTAGCGAAACCTCTAGGCTCCTTCTGAATTAACACAGAAACCGCGCGCGCTCAAGCCAGCTAACTGGCATTCATACCCCTGAGCGGCTCAATCATCTTTTCGCTATCCGCCATAGCTGCCTCTCGGTACCACCCAGTTCCAGGTGATTTAGCCTGCTAGCGTGAGTGCTAATCTAGCTAAGGCAAGCTGGCTACAGTTTGAACACAGCTGACACGAGAGCTCCTGACAGCTTTTTAAAATTCATTTACTTCAGGTATTACCCGGAAACGTTTCTCAGTGACACGGCGGTCTAATTGTAAATCAGTTTATGTATTATTTGAAGGTTTGAAAGTTACAATTGCAGATATAGTTTAATATTTATCATTTGAGCTGTTTTGGATTTTAAAATAAAATATATAGCTCAGCGAGTTAGCGGTACCAGGTTAGATGCTATTAATTATTCAAGCGTGAACATGACCTTTTTTGTTTAACTGGTAAGCTTGGTTGCTCAGCAGATATGTGGGGGAAAAAAGTGTGTGTGTGTGTGTGTGTGTGTGTGTGTGTGTGTGTGTGTATATATATATGTGTATATATATATATACAATTATATAAACAATTAGTATATTCTTTAATCTTTAAATCGTTCCGGCTATTTGCATATCAAAGCAAAAATAATTAGAAAAAGGTTTAAGAAGTGGTATTCAGCACTTCAGAAATAAACGCAAAAGAATTAGTTTCGATAAGAATAGATTGGTTTTATCAGTAGTAAATATATCTTAAAAGAACGAATAAGTCCAAAGGGTTTATTGTCCTTCTGCTGTGTAACTTTAATACATGATTGAATTGTTCCTTTGGGCCCATTACAGCACAGCGCAGTAGCACAGGGCTACACTAAAATGCAGATGGCCACACAGTGAATGCTAACCACACAGCAAATCCAACATGATGTGATGAGCATTGAACCTTGTGAACAGTAGCGACCAGTGATCTGCTCTGACAACTAGAGTGTAGTTCATGTATTTATCACCCAGGTTTAAAAACGACAATTTTTTTTACTTTGCCAGATCTAGCAAGAAGTTGAGAAATGGTCAGTGCTAAATCCACTGTATTATACATAGGCTACCTGTCAATGCTGTCGTAGCCACAACCAGCTAATTAAGTTCACTTAACATTTTTGGCAATGCCTTCTCTTTCACACTTTCAGTGTGTTGCTTTAACTTTTTCGTGTCCAACATCTCTAAAGAAATTCTCTAAAAGCCTGTTTTTAAAGGTCTAATGCACTTAATCTTTGGATCCATCCAATTACAACAAAGTAATTGCTTGTTTAACTGAGATCAGTTTAAAACTTTAAAAAATATCTGTGTATTCTCTTGATAGTTGTCACTGAATCATTCAGTAGTTTCCACACTGTATCTCATACATCGCTCAATTCTGCTAGTTTTACTAAGTAACTAGCTAACTAAAAGTAGCAGAATAGCGCCCTGTAATGCGCTGTATAGATGCAGTGCCATGAGAAGATTTGTCTCTTGGGGTTGCAATACTTAAATTTTTTAATTTTTTTTCATATATATATAACAGTTTATATTGACTATTGGCAGTTTAGCCGTGACTTGCTTATGCAGTCCTAAGACATCTTCCATGGCTGTGTACCACCAGTGCATCTGGCTTTGGCTGTACGGTGTATAATGTAGGCCAGGTTGTCATGTAATTTTATCAGCATGCTCAGCTGCATGTGTATCAGCACTGTTCCATTTGTCCCCAGTGAATGTTCAACTATAGTCTCATTTGGAGTGCTGCATGCCCGAGGCAGACTCGCAGGAGATGACGTATTCATGACACGCTCGTTCTTTAGCGCTGCAGCCAGCCCCAGAAAAACAACATAATCTAGGCGATTTACTATCGATCTTCATTTTGCCTAATGTTGCAATAGTAATGCAACAAAGCACTAAATCTTTTTATTCCAGCAGCTAAGCAATGCCTTTGGTTTTACATTCTACAGAAACATTTGCTCCTGCTTGTTTTTCAGTGACAGTTATGTTAAGCATTGCTTATTATTATCATTACTCCGTGCCCCTATCCATGACATAACCATTTAATTTCTCATTCATAAGCATTAATTTAATGTAGTGTGGGATGTGGAAACAAAACAACTGTTAATTTAATAATCCTTTTTCCAAAACCGTGTTCAACCTGATGGATGAAATATCTCGTATACATTAAACATCCGAAAAATAATGAAAAAAGAAAACCCTACAATAAAAGATATAGACACGCACACATCTGTGAACTGTTATTGAAGCAATAAATTGGGTTGGTGTTTTAAAATCACTGTGAATATCAACAATAACTATCAAATTGATGTATTGTTCAGTGTTTTTTTTAGGGATGTAACATTTTGCAGCTACATAATCATAAATAAGTGTAGTTTATTATGCTTTGACACGATTGATTGATGCGTACAAGTCAAATTGTTCGTAAGGTTTTTAGTAACTTTCTAAACACCGCTCTAACAGTAGGCAAGGTACATCATTGTTTCTGTAGTAATGCAAACAATTTATCATATCCCCATATAACCATAGTCTAAAAATTAACCATATAATTGTTGCTATGGTGATTTTGATTCCTGAGCATTCCTCCAAAATAATTATAACTAGCTAATTAATGTGATGTCATTAAAAAACTTTAGTAGTTATTTGACCACAGTTATCGCTGTGGTATAAGAGTTATTGAAATAATCAGCTTCAAATGTAACTGTCACCAATAAACCGTTTTTTCCACTTATGCCATGTTCCCGAATATGTTTTATACTTGTATGAAAACACTTATCTAATTCCGCTCCGTTCCACTGTGCAGTTCTGAGGTCTTGTGCACACAAACCAAACCCACGTTAAACAGCGGTTAGTTAAAACATGTCATTCGGCAAGGGAGTCATTATTGTCTTCAGTCCAGCAAAATGCAAACAATAGCAGCTCATTTAAGTCTCAATTATTTAGTATAATTAAAAGACCTAAGCTTGGACACTCTTGGAAATGCTTACGGTACATTAGTTCTGTTCATAAATATAGCCAATTCTGTCATCTCTCAAACTATTGTTTGAGTGTTCATTGTGTTTAGTGTCACTTAATATGTCTGTTTAGCGTTTTTTGAATAAGATGAAATGCATCTGCTTAAGTGTGTGGACACGTTACCAGTACACGCACAAACTGTTGCAACAAATCAGTAGCATACTGTAATATCTCACTCCGAATATTGTGTTGTACGTATATGGCCAAAGGTTTAATATACACCTGACCATCATACCCAGTGACTGAATGTTCCAGTTCAAATTAATCTCTCCTTTGGTGTTCTAATAATCTCTACTCTTACGGGAAGACTTTCCACTAGATTTGGTTATATGAATGATCTATTCATCTGTTGGCTCACTTTGTGCACAGGTGCTGGAACATGTTTAGTTATGTCTATATATAGGCTGATAGATGATCAGGTGTGCACAAACATCTGCCATTCATTGTGGATTGTGGATTGGTACATTTTACTATTAATGACCGATTGTGTTAAAGTTTTTTTTTTTTTTTAATGTCAAGCGTGTTAAGCGTAGTATCCCTTTTCGCTCTGTTTCATCCGGAGACATTTGGAGTCAGATGTCATGGAAGGCTCCACCTGAGTAACCTGTACCAGCTCACCTAGATACAGTGTCTGTTACCCAGCCGACCGTGGACAGGACTCTGAAATATTCATCCGCTCCTGAATTAAGCGCTGATGTTTGTGTGTCCGGTTGTTCAGCTTTTGCCTTGCCAAGCCCTTACTGTTTGTTTTCCGGATAGTACTGTCTGTTTATAGGTGAAGTCAGATTCTTTTAGACAGTGTTACTTTCTCGCCCTGTTGTGGGTGTGAAATGCATTGGTATGCGACGCGGTGTAAAAATCTTAACGAATTTTTTTTTTTATGTTTGTACTGTGAATGAATGAGAGGTTCAGCTTGCGTACTGTGCTCAGGATCTGTGTCTGAAAATGCGGTTATTTTGTTTTTATCTAGGCACTTAGATAACACACCTATGATTTTGGTCCTTTTTATTCTTGAGCAGCTGTGGGAGTGTGTACCCCACTCCAGATTCTTCCATAATTCCTAGGTTCCTGCTCTTTATTCTGTCTGTAGGCTGTCTTATGACTTAAGACACATGACCCTCAATCTGTTTAGTGTGTGCTGGTGTGTGTGTTAGAGAGGTGACAAAGAAAGAGAAGAGAACTGAGGGGGAGGGGGTTACTTTAGGCTCTTGTTGAAATGCTGACAGAAGGTTTTTTCAGGGTGTTACTGTTGCTGGTTTAAAAATTTGTCCATGTCACAAGACCATGTGATGTCTTGGCCAGATGGCTTGAATGCATACTTCACATAACAGGCTCTCTATGTTGGCTCAATCAAACATCTTGCTGAAAATTGTTTATCAAGAAAATCACATTTTTTCATTTACTTTAGAGCAAGTGGCATAACTGGAAAAAAATTCATAACAGGAATATTAATATGTACAATTTATTCTAAATATATAACAAAATAATAAAGAAAATCCTGAACTACATTCACAAAATGTGCAACTTCTGAAAATTCTGAGGCATTTGTTTAACCTAGAACCGTGGTCGGCAGCCTTAAACACTCAAAGAGCCATTTGGAGCCGTTTCCCACAGAAAAAAATAAAACACCGGGAGACACAAAACCCTTTTGACATCTAAAATGAAGATAGCGCTGCATATATCGTTTTTTACCTTTATGGAAAGTATAGAAAAAACTGTAGTGTGTTGCATTTATGAAATCAATGAACTGCTACCGAGTAAACAATTTTATTTCTTCAGGCAAACAAAATTCTTTTGAACAGTTTAAACTGACCTTAACAAAAAAGACGCAGGGTTGAAGGTTACTTTCAAATAAAATGTTCAATGTCTAATTGAGCCCTCTTCGTATTCATGACATCAAAACTTTAACTTGCCGGCTGCAGAAAACCAAAAATGCCGTCTGCCTCTGTGTTGCGTCATCATTTAATCGCGGAATTCGCAAGTCGGCAGTTATGACGCATATTTTGAGCGACAACAAAATTAAACGCGGTTTATTTTAATGTTACAAGAGCATCATCATCTGATTTACATAAAAAAAAAAACTAACATAAAATAAATTTAAATTAAATATTTATTGTCTATTTTCCAAATGTACAGGGAGCCGCAGCAGAGGGATGTAAGAGCCACTTGCGGCTCCGGAGCTGCGGGTTGCCGACCCCTGACCTAGAAAATGCAAAATGATTAATTTCCGATTTAGTCCCTCTTTGCAATTATAATAACACATGCTCATATTTTTTGGCTCAGCATGTCGGTTCATTCTATGGTGGTTAGCAAGATTAAAGTCAGAGCTTTGTGTAGTACACCAGCTGTTCCACCCCAACGTTGGTATAACATTTTGTTTTTACAATGAACACTGAACTAAAACATGCATTAAATTATTATAATAGCTATCCAATATAAGTCAATAATTATTTGAAAATTGCGCTAAAATATATGTTGACTTAAATGCTCATGATGTTAACCTTATGTTGCCATATATCCATGATAAAATTGCATTTTACAATGTTTATAGATCGTTCATGTATGCATTTATTAATCTTGAGGGTTATATTTTACTAATCTTTCCAGACCTTTTATTTGCTAGACATTGCTCCCATTATATTTCATTATAACCAATGAAACCTTTTAAAATTCTGCAAATGAAGTTGATTAACTTCAAAGTTCAAAGTTTATTGGTCACATGTACATTATACGTGGTACAACATACAGTGAAATGCTTTGACGAC
>JAOUQX010000003.1:11041934-11055820 GCA_028566295.1 Liobagrus marginatus
CATTAAAATTACTGTATTAAAATAAAATCTGATGTTTCAGATTTTTTTTTTTCTTAAATGGTGTCTCGGAAGGCGGTGGGGGGGGTCGACTTATACAGCGAGTATAGCAGAAAACCCAAGTTTGCAAATGAAAAATGGGGGGGTTGACTTATACACCGGGTCGACTTATACACCGGCATATACGTATTGTATAACTTTTATCCATCTGCACTAATTTACCATGTTCTGTTTTGAATCGCAGACTGGATTTGGATGCCTGGATTAATGAACCTCCATCTGAGAGTGAGTCTGAAGATGAGAAGCCCAAGTCCTTATTTACTAAAGAGGAGTCCAAGCATTCTCGACCTCGCCACACTGAAGTGGATGAGAAAGAGCTAGCAAAGGTGTGTAAACCTGCACTCGAATTATTAGTCATAAGATCTGTATCTCAGCTGTTTCATTTATTTCTCGTTTTGATTTGAAATGAACACACATCAGTCGTTACCCATGACTAACCTTAGCCATTTAAAAACAATGTGTGTCTCCATCTTCCAACAGATGCTTTTCAGAGCTGAGTATTTTGGTTATTCTCAAAGTTTAATTAAATGACAAACAATCTTCACCATTTAATCCCTGTTAGTAGCTGTTAAGACTTTATTAAACCGGTTGTTTTTGTGCGGTTGACAAAGTAGTAACACATTTTCAGCTATTCTGCATAATGCAGCCTGTATTCTCAATTTGTAATTTCTTCATTTTCACTCTGCAGGTGATTAAACATGTGGCAGTGTAGCGCAGTCCTAGTGGAATTAAGATTGTATATTTTTAAAAGGTTACTAAATATTGAAATGGTACTTTCTGGGTTTCAGGAATATTTTTAAGCTAACATTTAGTCCACTTTAAAAGCTGCTTTGCACATGTTCAAGCTAATAAATGTTTTGAGAACATATGCATACATTTATATTCACGAGACATTCTAGGTTTATTAAAGTGTTTTCCCCCAAAAAAGCTTGTTCTCTTTTGATGTTGCCGATGTGAGACATTTGCAGTATGCTGTGGGATGCCCTCAACTGAACCCATTTATTCCAACAACTACAATTATCCATACTATGAAAGCCCTGGTTTTTGTGCTTATTCTCCTTCTGTCTCTTTTTAACCCAAACAGAGAAGGGAAGCCAGGAAGCAGGAACAAGCTAACAACCCCTTCTACATTAAGTCATCCCCATCCACTCAGAAGGTATAGCGGTTTAAAGAAACAGGGTTTTATATAAAATTTACTACACAATCTGGTGAGTGCATTCAGGTTTTATTGAAAGATATGTTGTGTGTATGTTCATGCAGGTGTATCAGGAGACGCCAGGTGTAGAGCACATTCCAGTGGTACAGATTGACCTCAGTGTGCCACTCAAAGTTCCAGGTAAGCATGCGTTTGATTATAAATTTGTTTGTAAACATTTGAATGTACAGGGATTAATTTAATGTTTATCTTAATTGAGACTTATCAATATTCTTTTTTTTTTTATTTCAGTCAGCTTGATGTCACTATTATTACTACATATTTCTTTCTGTTGTAGAATATATCTTTTGTTTTAAATAGTAAATATTTTACTCCATTTTGTGTCTTTATTTGGGGTTTGATTCTTTTTTCGTGAGTAGTGCGTCACTTCCTGGAAATAGCTGTACTGCTGACAGATTGTCAGTTGTTTGTCTGTATTGTGTTTTTTAAAGTAATACTTTATGAAATGTAAAATATTAACTGTACATAAACTGACCAATCCTCTTATCGTTACTTTTATATTTCTTCTGTCCGACTCGCACCCCTCTCTTAGGCATTCCCATGTCTGACCAGTACGTGAAGCTGGAGGAGGAGCGTCGGCAGAAAGATAAAGCGGAAAAGAAGAAGAAAAAGAAGAAGAAAGAGAAGCGTGGCAAGGGGAAGAGAGCTGACTCTGGCCCTGAGAGTGAAGAAGATATTACACCCGCTCAACAGGTGGACATAGTCACTGAGGAGATGCCAGAGGTATTGGAAACTGCATACTGCACTGAGACTATTGTGATTCTAAAGAGTAGAATAAGAGTAGAATCCTATAATTTTTATGTTAATATTCATTGTTTTTTTTGCAGAATGCCTTGCCAAGTGATGATGATGACAAAGATCCTAACGATCCACACAAAGCCCTGGACATTGATTTAGACAAGTATGTGCCATCTGACTTGCATATGGTTCAAGTAATCAACCTGACCTGTATCATAATTCGTTAAGATCTTTAGGTTATCCTTCTTTCTGTAATTTATCATTTATCAGACCATCTGTTGATATGCAGTTGAGGGCATACAATCGAGGCCCCAGAACCAGTCCACTTTCACACATACACTTTGATCTGCCTCTTTTGTTTCTGTCTCTTTTGCACACATTTCTGTCTTCCTGCCAGTCTGCTTTCTGGCGCTAACTACAGGTAAGTGCTAGGTCCAAAATCCTGTGTGATGGGCTACCTAGTTACCAATTCCTGGTTCCTCTTTCTTTGGTGGTGTATTTGGCAGTAGTAGTTCACCCGGGGATGTTTATATTGCTGACCAGAAAGCACTCATTCAGTTTCATAATCTGTGTTTGGAACTGCTGTGATTTTCATCAATCCAAATTTTGTACACTGATGCTTATCAATGTCCAGTTCCAGTTATTTCAGCTTCATACAATTAACAGTTCAAAGGTTATACACGGTTTGTCTCAGCACAGTATTCATGTTGAATGATTGCTTAGTTACGATTGCTAAATCCCCTTTGCCTGTTTTTCTTTTTTTAATAACTTCTCTTCCTGTACACACTCATACAGAATGTGGATCACTGAAGGCAGCATGTGTGTGTCCCCCTAGGCCCCTGGCAGACACTGAAAAGCTGCCGGTTAGGACACACCGCCCCGAGGTTGTTAAAAGCCCTGTGACAGATGAAGATAGAGAGAGTGTGCGATTGGAGCCTAAAAAGAGAAGCAGCAAGGAAAAGAAAGAGAAGAAGAAGGACAAGGATAAGGACAGGAAGGTATGTTGGACTAAATTGTCCTGAGAAAAAGCAGAAGGTCATGGCACCAGAAGTTTTTATTTTTTTATAAAGCAGCTCTTACCGTGGTGCTGGGCGTATGTTTGATCGTAGGTTTATAATAAACCTTTCATTTCACAGAGCAATCATTATAGTAATCATAATTTCTCTTTGAATTGAAAATTATATCAATTTTCTTGTCTCTAAGTTTCTTCTTAAAATATATTCCCAGTTAAGGCTGATATCCCTAAGTCTTTTGGCCCTATGTTTTGTTGTTGCAGAAGAGTAAAGAGGAGGAGAAGAAAAAAAAGAAGAAAAAGCACAAAAACGACTTTGAGAAAGAGTCACCAGAGCCTCACTTGGATATCCCAGTGCAATCAGAAGAGACCAGTATGGTGGTGGCGCCCCCTTCCTCTACAGCTGCCGAGGTGTGTTCTTATAGCAGTTTTCCAATTGTCATATCAGAAGAATGTCTAATATTATGCCTTTTTGGACAAATATAACAGAAACTTCCATTACTTTTGTCCCAGCGGTAGTGGTGTTGAAGATCATCGTCATTAATAATTTAGAGACTTTTTCTAAAAGGTTTTTGGGAAACGTTTAGTGTGGAATGATACTTAAACATTTATGTTTTTTGTTTGTTTGTATGTTTATGTTGAGTACTATTTTTGGGACCTTGGGTATTAATTAATGTCTGTATGCATTTCATCCATTCTAAAAGTTAAAAAGAATTTTTATTAGGATCTCTTTTTAAGCTTTTGATTACAGCCGCCCTCTATTTTTTTGAATTTGCGTATAATGGTTATGGAATTATGTCAAGAGGTTATTATCAAGCCAAGAGGTGTTTTTATGTCTAAAGAGGAATATTTTTCTTATTAATATCATTTTAGCGGGGCTTTAGATAAACTTTTTTTTTGTTTACATTCTTCTTTATTTGCTTAACTTAACGGTTTCTCCCATTCCTCACAATTGCTTTTGATTACTTCCTGATGGAGCTGCAGACATGGTTTAGGCTTTGCTCCCTAAAGAGGACAATCCTTGAGTGCTTTAATCTTATTAAGCTATCTTTTTTATCTTTAAATCCTTCTCAAACATCTCCGTTTCCAAAAGTTCTAATTTTCATGTTAATACTGCCGTCGCCAGTCAAAGCCATCCGATGGTTGTAGAGCGCCGCTTCGTAATGTTGCTGCGGTGCATACCGCGCGTCACATTTCACGTGAGCCCAACATTCGGATCTCATAGTTCTGTGATTTCTGATGTCTCAGAAATATTATTGTGAGAAAGAAAGAAGCTCTTACTCTTAGTTTTATAAGAGCTAACTGTGAAATCTGATCATTATCCTTTATGCTTAAAGTCACTGAAAATTCTTCTCCTGTTGGAACTTATAACTAGTGCAAAAAGCGGCACACTAACCTTTTACAATACCAAGAACAATAAGATTGAAGTGTCGGCCAATTTATTTCCAGTATTAACAAGCACATCACAATTTTGTCAAGGTTTGCGTGTCTGTTCCTGGATTTTATTCTTTAAGTGGTTTAGTTAAAAGTAATTAAAAGCTTTAATAGCACAACTCACCTTGTACCTTGCCCTCTTTGTTCTAGGCCTCCGATTTGGATTTCTGGCTCTCTAGTGCTCCTGTTCCCCCATCTGCCAAGGTCCGGTTTAACCCTCCCACCTTTATTTTTACATTGTGGTGTCTGTTTGTTTCTCCTAACAAACTTTCATCCTTGTGGTTGTCACTGTGCCAAGGTCGCACTCTGTCTTGGGTGCCTGAATGATTATTCACAGGGATCGTGGTTATTTATTTCTGGGCTGGCTGTGAGACGGTGTTTTAGTGCCTGCTTGTGTTGATGTGTCTGATCAGCTTTCATTAACATTGTCTTGCTCTGCTGTTCGGCCACGTCTTTGCAGTCACAATCATGGAGGAATATTTAAAAAAAAAAAAAAAAAAGTATCTTTTTGAACCAGCCTCTTATAGGTAGTTGGTGATCCTGCTGATAACAGAAATCACTTGTATTCCAAGATGTAAATTTTTTTTTTTTAATCTTGACAATATCATGAGACCTTTTATTCCTTAAGTTTGTTCTCCATTTTTCTCATCATCATTTTGCAGAACAGTATTAAATAATTCATGCAGGAACACATCTGCAAGAGCAGACTTGTATAAAATGCATGTTGTGTCCTATACAGAGATGTGTATTAGGATGAGATCAAAATATGATTTTCTGATCGAATATGCTAATTTGAAGTGTTTTCAGGAAGCCGCGGTTCCATCACCGGCCCCTGCCCCTGAGACAAGCCTAGCCGCAGCCCCAGATTCTGAATCGGATGAGCCCAAAGATGAAGAACTCGAAGAAGTGGTGAGTCAGAGTTTGTTGGTAACTTTTACTAATCAAGCATATCGCTAAAGGCATCAGCTACCTAAAAATGTTCTTGCATATTCAGAAATCTAAACATAAGAAGAAAAAGCAGAAGAAAGAAAAGGACCGGGATGAAAAAGACAAGAAGAAAAATAAACGGCATCATCACCACCACCACCACCACCACCACCACCGTGAGACGGACAGGGGGGATTCGGTACAGAATGGAACGGTGGAGGAGGAAGAGCCTTTACCGGTCAGTCACTTTCCAACACATCTGTACACCACACTATGTGAACAGTGCAAAGTGGTGCGATTAATGAGAAACTTGAGAAAATGAGTTCTTTCCTGCTCAGACACTATTTAGTCTATGATCCCTCACACTGGTGTCGGTGGCTTCTTTGCACAGGATAATGCGCCCTACCTAATTGCACAAAATGTTCAGAAATTATTTGATGGTCATGATTAGTTCTAAGGCTCTAAAACCTTTAAAGGTCTTGTGGATTTAGACGTTTTGGTGGCAGTAGGGGTTACCTACACAATATTCGTTAGCTGTGTTTCAATGTTTTGGCTAATGTATATTCCAGTTGAGTTTAGAATATGAAAAGTAACAGCATCTTTGGAAATGCATGTTTGAAAATGTTCTGTTTTTTCATTTACGTTCAATTGTTAACAGTTTATGGATGTTTTCTATTAACAGCCCATGTCAAACTACTGTCTCCTGGCTGAAAACTCGTACATTAAAATGGTACGTATATTAGTGACTTCAGTTCATTCGTTTAAATGCATATCCATTCACAATACAACTCTCACTTATGAATAAAGTAAATTAGCAACCTGTTAATGTAATGATGTTTGACTAGCTGACTGGAAATCTGTTCTTGGTTACTTGGAGAGTTTATGATTTATTAGAGTCTGATATTGCTAAAGCTAGTTGATAAATGAACTGTTCTGTTATGGGACTCTGGTGTTTAAATCTTGCCCTGTTCCCCGTCTCTCTTCCCTGTTAAAGATGAAGGAGGATGCTGATCAGGTACTGGGAGATCAACGCAGCCTCAGAAAGAGTGCTTGCTGGTTGCTTTGCTGTGCTTTAGGACAGTGTGCTTGGTTATGCTTGAAACCTAAAGTTTATTTGATTCATATTAAATACAGCTGTGTGTTCCAATAGTTCTGATTGTACTATATGAAATATATTTTCCTTTTCTTTGAGAAACTTGTGTGTTTCTAAATAGTTTATTGCTAACTATTTAGAGGTGTAAGTGGGTGTTCTGCTTGTTGAGGAATGGGGTACCTGATTTCATCATACTAAAAGGGCACTATGACTTTGTTTCCAGGTGTATGATATTCAAGGAAATTTGCAAGATGGAAGTCAGGTTGTGGTGTCTGTCATCTTTGAGAACAAATGTAACAGTTTTCTTAAGTCCATGGAGTTCAACGTGATGGATTCCCTCAACTCAAAACTGCAGCGGCCGGCTGGAGCCGGACCCCATGATGGGCTTGTTGTTCCCTTCCAACTGCCACCAGGTATGACCAAAAAACTGAAGCATGATTGAGCTGCCCGTATTGGCTAAGCAGGGAAGTGTATCCAGTAGCGGTAGGGTTGGGCCTTAAAAGATTTGAGGGTTTTTTTTTTCCCACATACAAACTGCAGCCTAAGATATTGTTTTATTCTTCATGTTTTCTGCTCTTGTGTTCTGCAGGGGTGTCAAATGAGGCCCGCTTCGTGTTTTCAGTCCAGAGCATCGTCATGCCTCAGAAACTGAAGGGAACTCTGACCTTTATAGTAAAGGTTAAACTGCCCCCTTAACACACCGTACGAATTACAAACAAATGATCTCCATTACAGAAACGTTCTCACCCAACTATCTTTTTCTGTCACAGTCTGAAGACTCTTCAACTCATGAGAAACTGGATTTCAAACTGCAATTCACCTGCACGTCATACCTAATCACAACTCCATGCTACAGGTCAGCGGCGTGCAAATGTTTCTAGGAAGATTTGAGTTCTGCTTTGTGTTAGTCTAGCCAGATTTAATTGAACAGATCTAATTTGTGTAAACAGTGATGCATACGCCAAGCTGCTGGAGTCTGGGGACTTAAAGAGCAGTTCACTGAAGCTAGAGGAAGTCAACATGCCTTTTCACCACCTGTTGGCTAGAATCTGCTTCCATCACCATTTCTCTGGTAGGTCTTTTGGGTGGAAAAAACTGTTTAACAATTTAATCTTTGTCGGTGCGGTGGCGCAGTCGGTAGCGCGCATCATCGATCTATACAGCGCTGTTGTGCTCCAGGCGAACCGGAGTTCGATTCCAGCTCAGTGTCCTTTCCGGCTCCTTTCCCCCACGCTCTCTCCTGCTTCACTCCATCTTGTCCAGTCAGTAGAAGCATAAAATACCCAAAATATACACTTTAAAAAAAAAGTCAATGTATACCATTTTTGTCCACCATAGCTGTAATGTAAGCTATTAAAGATTTATAGATTTTTTTTATTCTCAGAAATCTGTAATATATTTTGATAATTGTACAAATCATGTCTCTAAATGCCAGTTTGATAAAGAAAGATAATATGGCATTTTATATACAACATTTTTTCAAACCTTTCATTTTTATCATCTTTCAAGCTTTCTCTGTTTTTTCTTTTCTCCCAACCAGTTGTGGAGAGGATTGACTCCTGTGCCTCCATGTATAGCAGGTCAATTCAGGGTCACCATGTCTGCTTGCTGGTTAAAACCGTAAGTCCCATGGTCTCTGTAAATAAATAACTAAGGAATCATTCATGTTTTAGAAATGTTCTTAAATTCCACATATGCCATAAACATATCAGGAGCATTGAGATCAAGAGCTGCTTATTGAACAGTAGAGAATTTGATGATGATGAGGTTTTATTATTGATTAAGGTTTCACTTGAATCCTGGGTAGATACCAGAGAGTTACCATGATTAACACCTAACACAGTTACTGTCTAACACAACACCACAGTGGACATACACAGGTTCTCACTGTAATGTAAATGTTTTAAACCCATGATTTAAAACCCTAACAGTAAATACTGGTTGAAGTAAACTATCTATAAATGTGTGGACATGGTGTAATTGGGTCTGACTCTCTTGTCCTAGGCCGATCGGACAGTCTCCATTGACGCTAAATGTGATGAGCAGTCACTGCTGGGGAATGTGCTGGAGGAGATTAAGGAAACCTTCTCGCAATGCTGATTATGTCTGAGAGACTAATGGTGCCCTTGACCTTCCTCTCTCATGCCCTCGGGCTGAATCTGACACTCAATCATATCACAAACACTGAGGCTGGTTTCCCCTTGTCTCCACCTACCTTCTATTTATTCGAACTCTTGACTCGAGGGAGCTTTCTCTTGTACTCTTCTCTCTTTGTTTCTTTTCTGTTTTTTTCCTAGCCTCTTTGTGTGTAAGCCTTCGCCTGGTGTTTGATCTCACTACCCTAGCCACCCCATTCTCCTCTCCTGTTGTCTTCATAGTTTTACTGGATTTATTTGTTGTTAAATGTTGGTTGATGTGTTTTGTATTATGTTGCATTTTGTTTGTCACTTTCTTTTACCTCTGTGTTTTCTCTGCATCTTTGTTTACTCGTTTAATTAAACTTGAGTTTAGTGTGTGTTTGTTTCCAGTCAGTCTTGTGGGTGTTTCTCTTTCTGTTGATTCTTATCTGGAGAGCTGATTTTTTTTTCTTTCTTTTTTTTTTTTTCTTTTTATGACTGATTCCTACCTTGCTGACTACAAATCTAAATTTGATCTCAGTCCAGTCGCTATCCTGCCCAAATAACCGTAATACCGAAGCCCTGGGAACATGGTTCCATATTTAACCTAGTGTTCTTCTTGTTTGAAATTAGGGTTAGTTCTGAAACCTTGGTTTTATCTCACAGACAAAACTAAAGGTTTTTTTTTCTTTTCTCTTCTTCTTCCACACTGACATTAAATTAAACACAACATTGTAACTCTTATTTTACATTTTCCACATTTATTGTAACCCACCCACCTTCACAAGTTTACTACACACTAACTCATGCTGTGGAGGTTTGCAGTTAATGAACAAGGTCACTAAAAAGAGACAATTATTACTAAGTTCATTACTTCTGCTTGCTGCTGTCTTAACATAATAACAAGAAACCAGATCCAAGGTGTCTTGTTAGAAACTCCACATCATGAAGGATTTGGATCATTTACAAGAAGACACCATTTTTTCAGTCAGTATTGTACTTGGTGGTTAATTATATCTCTTTCTGTTTATGGTAAGCTGCAAATCTTTCCAGGATGTCGTCCATTTCACGTCTGTCTGCATCATTTTTATTTCCTGTAAACTGGAAGGAGGCCAGACTCATGCCTGGATTTGTGTGTCCTGTTGCTGCTTTATTCATTTGGCAATTGTGCTGACTTTGTTTTCCACTCCGATGTACTGATTAATCAAAGAACGTGCGCAACAGAAATTCTTAGTTTGGTTCAGCACTTTGTAGCACACAATTCAATCATCCAGCTGAAACAGCTGGCTTCTCTTTCTAAGAAAAGTCGCACAGTTGTTGGAAGCATTTAATGACTAACTAGCAGTCGGTTAAGACAAACGGCTTCTAATGGCGTTGAAGGCTAATGCTGTCCAATTCGAACCAGACCGTGTTCAAACAAATGATAAGATGTTTCCCCTTAGTGTGCACATGTATGTAATCATCAGCGTGTGAATGCAACTTTTGGTGCATATGTCTGAATGGACAATGTAGTCAATATGAACACAGGCTGAACTATGACCTGTGATAAGCAACTGTCATTTTTATTTTCGTTTTTTAATAAAGAACGCATTTTCTCTGCAAAGTTCATTTTGAATGAATCCTGCATGAGTAGGAATGTGTCATTTTGTTCCTTTTTTCTATGTCCAAGAACATGCATTCAAACAATGTCTAGCATTCCTTTTGGTTGCTTCCTACTTTCCTTTTATGTACAAATAATTAGTGTAGTAAATGTAAGTTAGCTTTATTATACTACACTTTGGATTGTATAATGTATTTTTATCTGCTAAGAGTACATACCATTTAGAAGAATCTTGAAATTGTTTTAAACTAAGTTTTGCATTACATTATCTTATTAGAAGTTTGGATTTAGTTGATGTTAAAGGCGCTGAGAATAGGATGTAACCAGCTCATATAAAAGCAGCGCACGTACTAAAGCCTACCTGAATCCACCCCGATCCTAGCTCATTCGCCATGTTCCCTGATCAACTGTAGCGCAAATCTCACTGGATTCTGCTTGTATCACTCAATGTACTCTCAGTGCTCTTTGTTGGAAGGTACCGATTCCTTCAACTATGTATTTTCTGACTGTATGATATAATATAATGTTTCAAGAATAAATGAGAATGACCAGTGATTTGCTATTTACATTCCCTTTAATTAAAAGATTTACCCAGCAGGATTAGGATAGACTTAGGCTGGTGTACTTTTCTTTTGTTGTGTGAAGGTGATGTACCAATAAATTCCCACTCCTGAACAGGTTGTATCCCTTTTTTTGTCTTTAGTTCAATAAAATAGTGTATTCACTTAAGATATGAGTCTAATGCTAAATTATAATCAATATTAAACATAATAACGTGGAGGGTTTGAGGTCTGCTTTTACACTAATGAGACCTGAAATGAGAAAATGTTATAAAACTATTTTGTCCCAACATAGTCATCGTGTGTATCTTTGCTGATCAAGCCAACAAAACCAATAATTCCAATTAAAGAACATGTGAGCACCAAAGTTCCTAAACACATCACAAATATTTAAACGTGAGCAAATGTTTCATGTTGGTTTTTTCAGACTATTATTGATCGACTATCTGTTTTTGTCGTGCGCAGAAAGGTTAGTTGCTTAAGCGTTGCATTCGTTAATCATGTCATTTCAAAAGAACAGCCACAGACAATTGTGTTCACCAAATCTGGTGCTTATTTGTTAGTTAAGGGTTAGGGTTAGTGCTTGTGCTTGTCATTATAATCACAATTACTGTGGTGTCAAATAATGGTGTAAAATCTGATTTTAATCAAAGTGGATATAAAAACTGATGTATAAGATTGTGTTAAAGAGTAAAAGCAAGGAAATGTAAGCTTTGGAAGCAGAACAAGCCGCAAAGCACACACGCTTATTCTTCCCCAGGTGGGTAATGCAGTTTAGCTTGTTAACTACATTACGTACCACACCTTAGTAACTATATATATTTTTTTTGCTCTTTTCTGTCCCCTAGTGGTTTAACAGAGACACTTCCAGTCATAGTGCGGTTGCGTCAAACAGCATCCCAGCTCTTTTTTGCTTCAGAATCTAAATAGTGTGAAATTCTTTGTTTTCCTGTATTTATGTAGATGATATATTGACTCAATAACCAGCAGTTTGTTTTTAGCAATAAAACTCTTTATATCTTCCTCACGTTCAACACGCCAGCTCCAAAGAAGTAAAAAACACGAGAAAAAAAACACGCTAATTTATTAATGGTGCTCTTCGCACATGCGCAGTAGATGGCTCATAACAGCTCAGCTTTCAGGAAGGCGTGCGTCAGAATTAGTGATTCCTTTTTGGACTACCTTTTCTTTTTCTTTGATGTTTTAATTTGAAGATTTTTGAAATTTTGGGATGTATTTCTACGCGTCTTGAATGAGTTACATTTATACTACATTAGGCCTTACGACATTAGAATATCTTTTTACGGTACGACATTAGAATATCTTTATTTTGACCTATAAGCTCTTTATAAGGACACGTGCTTCACTAACAACGTGAGACTTGGAATGTTTCACCTGTCGATGAATCACTGGTCATTATGCTTATCCTCACTTTCTCTACGTATACACAGGCTGTTAATTGTGATGCTGAAGTGTTTGATCTTTACAAATTCGTTTTAGAATTGAATAGTCATCTTTAGGTGGGCGGTTGACCTTTGTAAGATAAATGTATTCTCTGTTTGAAGGATCGTATAACATTCCCAGTCCTCACCGATCCTCCTGTCTGTACAATAAAATCTCACCTGCCGCTTTGTTCAGTACTGTTACAATCCTCAACCCTATTACGATTTCTATTTGTTGGCTTGTTTATTGCAACAATTTAAATGACAATTTAAATCAATTTTTAAATGTTTGTTTTCAGTATTTAGTCTGACTGACAGTCGAGCTATTTGCACTTGTTCCTATTTTGTCTGTGTCTCTTTTTCCAGAGCTCCTCTACACCTTTTGCACTTTTTCGATACAAATAATATGCATACAGTATATGAACCATGCCTGCGTTAAACCAATTTGCCACAAGGTGGCAGCATTGGTCGTGATCTACACCATTATAACTTGATTGTAATGTTTTGCCTTCTCCGCGAAGTTAACGTGCAAAAGCCGCATTGAAGTAGCGGCATTTATTACTGAATAACCACTTTAACTTTTTTTTACTTATTTTGAGAGGACAGCATTACTCTTTTTTTTAAATAGACATAGCTAATCATCAAACGTTGCTAATTAATGCTATGCTAAAAAGTAAGCTAATATAAAACTGACCTCCTGTTGTGACTAGAAAAAACTGAGCTAGATATTCCTAATCTTAACCTTCTACAACCTGGCGTCCACATATGTGGACATAAAATGTAGGCAAAACCAAAGCTCGGGTTTTAGGAGGATAAGGATAACGTTTCACCTATCCACCTTTTTTTTCTGGGAGCAGCACTTCCGCCGGAAGTAGTGCATCAACAACAGGCGCCGTTAACATTAACTTTACTCAGCTAGCTTTTCACAAATTTCAGCGTTTAACTGGAAAACATGATTGTTAGAGAGGTTAACTACTCGCATCTACCAGGGAATGACTCATTCCTGTAAAATGTACAAAGCTATTAGTCATTTATGTGTGTTATATGCCGCATATCACAGAATTTGTTGAATCAACAAAGTAGCTACATTTACAGCATTACTGCCAACATTGGCACTTACAACCGAGCAAATTGGAGTTAAGGGCCTTGCTCAGGGGCCCAGCAGTGGTAGCTTGGCAGTGGTAGCAATCGAACCCTGGTCTTTGGATCAGCAGTACAACACCTTAACCACTGAGCTACCACTTCCTCTAGCTAAAATGCTACTGTATGTTGTGCATGATCACTTTTTAAATTGTCCATCCATTCCTCTGTTAAGGAAGGGATGAGTATGCTGACGTTGTCCTTTATAAGTTCTCTCAGCGTGTGATTCCATGATATGAATGAGTGAGTGAACAAATGAATGAATGAACACTGCAGAGAATGGTTGTTTAGGTCTTAACAGAAGTTTCATCCATAATTCGCACAAAGCATCCTGTGGCATACGGAAAATAATGGATCTAAATGTATGCTGAATGTTAAATAATTAGGTTAATTATAGGTCATTTGTATGGAGGGATTTTGGAAGAAATGTTGACTTAGACAATGATTTTTCCCCCCCAGATCCTATTTATCACACATGCAGTGAAATGTTTTTATTCCACATATCCCAGCATATGAATTTGAACGCTGGGGTCAGAGCACAGGGTCAGCC
>JAOUQX010000003.1:11122406-11133793 GCA_028566295.1 Liobagrus marginatus
AAAACATTTCACTGCATGTATGTGTATGTGATAAACAGGATCTGAAAATGTCAGTAATCATTCAGATCTTCAATTATTTTATTATTATACATTATAAATCTCCAGCTCCCCTTGTACTTTTCCCTTAGTACCTGTACTTGCACTTGAAATAACTACAGAAAACACTACTTGCAAAAATATAATTTTCATAATTTTTTATAAAGTTTAAAAATACATGTAATGTGTCTTAACTTTAACTGATTTATACCTTTTATTACTTGCTTCATTTTCTTATGTGCATTTTCGTTATTTATCTAAAGACATTCTTTAATTTCTGGAATTTCCAAGCACAGGCCATTTATATTTTCTGTTGTTGTTTGCTGAGTAGTCAAGGTGCCTGAGTTGTGTGATAACATTGGCCAGTGTGTGCAGTTACAACTAAAAATTTTCTTGTTAACAGTTTAATTCATAAGCTTAATGAAGAATTAACATTGTCTCATTGAACAGAGTATAACATTTGTTAAGCTCTTGTTGTGTCTGTTGCTGTTTATGGCAGACAAGACTTTGTGTATGACTATAACAAGGAAGGCAGCTTTAATTTTTTTTTGTTGGACATTTACACAAATTTTGTGTAATTAATAATTTTTGTGACAGTAAATCTATACTGATACATTGGTTTCTTGTGTAAGTACATTGACTGGAATGTGGCACTCCTTTTCCCTTCAACTTTATAGATGTCTTTTGTCTCCCACCAGCAAAACCGGTATATCAAGCTTACCGTGGTAAAGCTCAGCAAAATCTCCAGTGTTGAACTTACATGTTCATGCAAGACTTAGCTGGACACTTATTGACCCTGCAGAAGTGAATGTCACACTGAGGAACCTCACATGCCAGAATATTCACATGACAGCAGGACAATTAGAATAAGAAACCCTTTTTCTCAAAAGAGAGAAAGAAAGAGAGTCCGTGAAAGTGAGTGAGAGGGAGAGAGTGAGAGAGAGAGACTATACAGATCATATAGTTGGGGTAACTTTATGAGTAATGTAATATCGCAAGCTGGGATATGCGGAACATAATCATTTCACTGCATGTATGTGTATGTGATAAATAAGATCTGAATTTTAATTTACAATATTTACATTTACAGTATTTAGCAGACGCCCTTATCCAGAGCGAGGTACAAGAGTGCTGTAAAGTCTCGATCAATGAATATTTCAATTCCGGTTACTAGTGCCATACTTGTATCTGTGCCAAACAAAGACACATTCCACATTAGTGATCTGGTTCCCAACATCACGAACAGAACAACTGCAATAATCAATCAAATCAAGGTGCCATGGTGGCTCAAACGGCTAAGTTGATGACCGGAAAGTTCAGGGTTCAAGCCCCACCATTGCCAAGCTGCCACTTGATGCCAACCCTAAACTCAACTCCTGATCCAGGGGCGCCGCATTATGGCTGACCCTGCACTCTGACCCTATCTTCCTAAGTTGGGATATGCACAGAGACAAATTTCACTGTGCTGTAATCCACCTGTGACAAAAATTTAGACCTAGTAAGTCCATGCGTCTTCAAAATTACATTTTAAACCTACTATAATTACCATTATAGTATATAATACACCATATAATTATGTATAAATACCATTGTAATGACCATAACTGTAGTTTTTAGCTTTTAGTAAACAATCGCCAGCTAATTTCAGGGCTAACATTAACATAGTTAACATTAACATAGACACACATTAATACTATATATAATAATAATTATTATTTTTTGTATATTTTATTATTATTAATAATAATTGTTAGTCTAACCATAAAACATTCCATTACTACTACAAACTTACTACCATAGTTAGGGTTATATTTGTTGCTATTACACATACAATAAAACAAATAAAGAATAATGCAACTTGCACAAATTGGAAATTAAATTTAATTATACTTGTGTAAATATAACTCCCCACCAGGCACTCGCGCGCGCGCGCACACGATTGTCTTGCTATACTAGTGAAGACGTTCCCTAGTTGCTGACGAAAAATAATAAAATGCAGTTTAACTTAAATCAATGCTTTCTTTATAAGTATATCAAATGTCCGCACAAGATCAAAACTGAAATAGCTAACGTTGTGCGGACACACACACAATTCATTCAGGTGGATACACCCATGTTTACCACTTCGTAGAATATTGACCAAGCTAAGGGGCGTTGCCCGTCTGCTTAGACAGCGAACTCTGCGGTGAGCCACGCCCCTTGGGCCTTACACGCCTTCTCACCAAGCGTTATTCAACCGAGAGCCCGCCCCTTGGAAGCTATTTTTGTTCTGATTGGCTTTTTTGTTTGTCAATCACCAATCATTGCCAGAGTTCTGGGCAATGTGCAGTGCATAGGCTACAGCAAGCATACGGGCTGATGCGCGACGAGGTTGAAACAATTCGCTTATTAATCAGAAGCCCTTGCTGGCTTTTAGGTTTAGCATAAAGCAGGCATTTAAATAACTGTAACGTTGACTTTCCTGTAGTGTTATAGAACCAAACGAATGGCCGCGGCTATGCTTTTAGGTACAGATAAAGATATCGCTAGCTAGTTAGCGTAACTACTTTTAGCTTGCTGACTGTCGGCGGTTTAGGTGGGTTAGCTGCGCGGCAAAGCAAGTGTTTGCTAACGTTAAGTCGCCCGCATACGCCTGCAGACAACACTGGATGGTGCTGTGATGGTTTTCGTTTTGCCGCTGTTCGATGTTTATGGGCTAATTTTTAGGTAGCGTGCTTATTGACTAACTGATGGACGGTTTTGCGGGCGCTCTAGGCGACTATTCTGGGCTTGTTTGGTTTCGGTACTGGGGCGATTAGCTAGGCTAGTTAGCAGAAACACAGCACGAATGTCTAGGCAGGCAGCTTTGTCCCGTAGTCACCGGGACATCTCGTGTTGGTAGTCAGTATATCAAACGGCATTGAAGGTGTGTCTGTGGTACAAGTTGATTTCATCTTTAGCGGGTTGCAAGACGTGTTAATTAGACAGCTGGTCTCAGAAATCATCCAGCCACACACTTTCCGTTAGCGTTCATGCTAACTAAACCAGATTCGAGTGCTGTCGCCTTGCTTCACTTGGCTGTGTAATAGCTAGAATTGTCCGCTTTCCCGTTTCTATTCAGTATAAGCTTGAAAAAAAAAAACCAGGGCCCCGATTATTTTTTAGCTGTTCTCTTCACTCGATTTCACCTTGACTGGCTAGTCAGCAAGTCACCCTGTTTTTATATACATCGAAAGGCCTACGCGATGTGCATCACGCTCAGCAGCTAACATAATTTCTCGTAGTTTTGTTACTGCATCTAAACGCTGAAATACAAGAGAACCACCTGCTAGCAGCAGCAGCCTTCGTGCTTTTCTGAGAGAAGCGGCTTTTTTTCTGAACCACTGCGGCGATGACGCTGGAGTCGATGATGGCCTGCTGCCTGAGTGAGGAGGCCAAGGAGTCGAAGAGGATCAACGCCGAGATCGACAAACAGCTCCGCCGAGACAAGCGAGACGCAAGGAGGGAGCTGAAACTTCTTCTCCTGGGTATGTGTGGTTTTAAAAGCAGGCTGTAGCCCAACCTGCTGAAATGACAGTGCACCTTGCTGCTAGCATGCATGCTTACAAGCGCCATAATCTGCCGTTCATTTTGCGATTGGAGACATTACGTTGCAATAAGAAGCACATTTTGATTGCATCAAGAGATGATGATTTTGGATTAGTGCCAGCTTGCTTGCTGCACCGTCCGAGTAGCTATTAATCTGGTAATGTGAAAAGATTGAGCATTGTGTTCTGTTAGCCATTTAGTAATAGATCCACTGTTCAGGGTTTATTTTGACTTGGCCAAAACAGAAAACTTAAAATATATTTTTGCGTCTGGGGAAGATGAAAACACACAAAGCACCTTCTCATGCCTGGTGATGCTCCTACTAATTGGTATGAGGTTAGGTATTGGAGCAAATAACATCGAGGCAATTCATCACTTGTATTTAAATAGAAAGCAAGTCATGTTTTATTCCCGAATCATACATGTATAATGTAAATATGACTGTAGTTAATGCAACTGGTGTAAGATTTGACCTATTTTAAATTTCATAAAAGCATGTATGTATATGTAAACCTGTGACTGTCAAATGTAACCTGGTTCTTCATAATGTAATATTTTATTAAGAGTGCTTCAGATCCAGACAGCGCACTGGTTAAACCCGAAGGTGTAATCATATTATAAAATCAAGAACGTGCTCCATAGTGGTGCAACATTAAAGTGCTCTCTGTATCATCATGGAATTGTTAGGGGGTGCTTGCTGTTAAGATTGCTGCGGAAAATTGTTCCATCTTGAAACCGATGCCAAGGAACCAGATCTGAGTTTCCAAAGCCTGCACTGGAGTAATACAACTGACTTGAGGTGGCAAATGTTGTGCTGCGATTCTTGTAGTAATAGCTGAAAATCGAATTGCTAGATGATAATCAGTGAAGGTGCCCTGTTGGCGTGGTTCCATGGACTTTTACATTTTGGGTTTACACCTAAGGATGTAAAAACGATGCACTTAATTAGATCAGAGACTTAATTTGAATCTCAGGTTAAACATCAGCATTGTAGAATATGTACCAAAACAAATCCAAACCATCCTCTGTAGATGTGCACACTTACAGGCAACACTTGTACTTGATTTGCCACATTTAACTAATTGCTGTAAATCGGTTTAATGCAGTGCCTTCCAAATGTGTCAGTCACTGGTAGTGTTGATTTTTATGTTTTGTTGATGCATTTGTGCAAATGGCAATGAGCATGAGTAGTATAATGTGTAGTATTGTCATGAGCCCGATCTTGTGCTGTGGTGTTAAAAGCACCAATAAAAGCCCTGCCTTGTGCCCTGCCTAGTTTAAACCCAGCCACAGAAAAAAACAAGTAGCTTTTATGAGGCCTTTTGGAAGGGAAAAGAAAGATGTGCATTAAAGGAAACAGCAGGAAGCATTTAACCACTCAGTAACAGTCGGCCACCCCAGTCTTTATTCAGGCCTTTGTGAAAGTTCAGGATGCGGCGTTCTCGCTGGAGGTACGGACTGTTTTTGCCATAGATAGTTCACTATATAAAACTATAAATTATATAGACAGCCGTGTACTTGTTCTCATCAAGGGCCAGGTCGTACTGCTAAGCTTGTATTCTGATTGATTTGGTTTGGCTATTAGTGCTTAATCTCATACAGTGTATTCATTTGAATTGCAGAGGCCGGGTTCAGTTTCAGCTGTCAGTTTGGGAATTGTGCGATTTTTACCCCAATAATTGAAATCCCAGGACTGTGTGTAATCTTGGCCTAGTTATGTCTGTTAGTTTCCCGTCATATATAACATTACCTGCGAATGTCTCTGGAGTTTATTTACTGTCCTTAAATTTTCAGGATTTAACTTGTATCACTGATAGATGGGAAATAAAGCTTAATAGAGATGAGAGAACATAGCTGTGGGTAAACAAATGGCTTTAAGGCAAAGCCCACCTTATAATCAGATGACACTAGCAAAACTGTGACAGGAAAAAAAAGGCAACGAAAGTAGCTCACTCATGTGCTAATGCTATTTTCAGGTTAACCTTGACCTCAATGTCAAACTAGTCTAAGGCTGACTCCCAATTCTACCAATTACCCCTTCACTTACCCCTTCTGTTGGTTTCGAGCGTTCATGTGAAGGGGTCTACGCGTCTCAATTCTCTTTCATCTGAAGGGGATGGGCTACATAGCCCTTCAAATGAAGATTTTTCAGGACCTCACTTCAAACAAAGGGACGATACATTTCCCTGCATACGGCAACATGGCTGTCTCTGCAAGCAGAGAGACAGAAAATGAAAATATTTTTTGTCAAGGATTTTAATAACACATTTGTTTTATGTTGCTATTAATCTTGTTCATGTATGCGGTTAAGTTCTCCAAAGAAACCTTTGCAAAAATTGCTATGATAAACGTTTGCTAATGTTACTGACGGCACGATAGTTTCACAGCAGATTTTATTGATACTTGGTGATTTGACAAGATAAATACAAGTCCAGTGGTGGTAACTTAACTTTGACCGCAAGTCTGTTTAATGCATTGTTTTCTTGTGGTTATGTCCATTCCATGAATATGGGAACATGTTGTTTATCAAACGTTGCTTTCAGTTTCTGTGTTTCTGTGCGTATTGTATGTTCTGATAAAATAAACTGTAAAATCACTACAGCTACTGACGGCATCTTGGAAGTGTATGATAAACATCAGTGTATCGTTGACGTAGGAGCTACGACGACGTATGTTGACGTGTAACGGTGTAGTAGTGGTGTCTAATTTCTTGGACAATTTTCAGCCCTACCCCTTGACACAGTTTCAAGGGGAAGGGGTAGGCATATGGGGAAGGGATTAAGGGGAAATTGGAGAATTGGGATTGGGCCCAAGTAATCCCTATGCCCCCTTTTGACTGCAATGGTTTGTCAACCAAGAATGTGAATAGTCATTAGATTTTTTTCTGTGAGATTTTTCTCACAGAACAGAATTCTTGGACACTGTCTTAAAATGTTTTATGTTAAATTTACAGTCCAACAAGACAATTTTCTGGCCTGGCTGTATGAGTGGGAGGGGGCAGGCTCCTTTGGCCCACTCATCCTGAAAGACTTGGTAAGAAAGGAAGGTAACAGTCACACATAAAACGGCAACCAAAGACAGAAAAGGGCTGTGGCGTCTGAATCATGATTTGGATGTTAGATGCTGGTTAATGTTTTATCATGGGGTCTTAACACTACGTCCATGCCCATGAAAATGACTTGCCTTGCTTTTATTCTTGGCTGGTTGCCCCAGAGCTTGGCACATTTACTGTTGTTGGGGCTCACTTTCACTGGCTTGTGCATCAGGTGTAAACCTAGTCACATGACTTCCTGAAAGCCTTACTGATGTGCTCTGCCTTGCATTCATAGCATTCACTGGAATGCTTGAATTATCTCACCTTTCTGTTTTGAGTAGATGTACCATTGACATTGACAGAGCATTGACAAGAAGATGCCACAACCAAAGAAGCACCCCAATTAAGGTTTCTAACTTCTTGGTACTGTAGATCAAGACCATCCCAAGGGTGGAATGTAAAAGATCATGCATCTAAACACAAACAATAACTTTTATTTCAAATAAAAAGGTACAAAATGGAAAGAATTTCTCATAATTTGTATCAATTTGAACGTATATTGTTGAATTGATTTCAGTGGCACTTCAACGTAAAAACCTTGACCCAAGTACCATTTTCTTGGTATAAAATATTAACCATGTCCACATTTTTGTAGATAGATATGCTTTTTAGGTTATTTTCTTTTCAAAAGCAGCAGCAACAACAATGTTGTGATTGTATGCGATTATTGAGCTCATGCGTGCCGTGTGTGGAATCAGAGAGGTTATATATGTGGTGTTTGGTAACATTGGTCTCTGAATGATGATGCTTTAATAGATTATCGGGAAGTGTTTTGTCAGTGTGGTCCTGCGTTGTCAGTTTGACTTATTGAGAGCCCTGCAGCTGCTTTCAGGCGTCTATAACAAAGCGTTAAAATGCTCAGTATCCACATTCATGTTTGTTCCTTCTGATGTTTTAAGCCATCTGCCTGATTAGGACAATTGCATCCGGTTTCATCTGAACGTAATGAGTTTATAGGTTAAGCAGCCTGTTGCGTGTCATTGGTTCAAGTTCGTGTTTGCTTTGCTGTTCTCTTGTTCTTATACTGTGTGTGTGTGCTCCTTTGCGCAGCGAAAGAAGGATAAGCACCTAGAACGGTCTGAGCTCTGTGTGAGCGAGGGAGAAAAAGTGTTGGCGTCCTCTACAGCCGCTCCCCTCATCAGCCCACACTACTGCTGCACACATGAATGCATGCTGTTGCTGTCACATGATGCTCATGAATGAAGCAGAATATTGATTTCTGTGAAAGCTGCAGCGATTTCGCTTCCTGTCAACCAGTTAGCATAGCTGGTGACTAGCTTCTTTTCGTTGTAGCAAAATGCTGTCTTTTTGACTGATCTGTTGCTTTCTAAAGAAATTCTTGAGATCTGCCAGGTTTCTGTAGCCAGTGTGCCATGTCACACACTTACCTGGTTAGGAACGGCAAGTGTATCTAGTCTGTAATACATAATATGCTGCGCAGTTTCACAATGAGTCAGCTGCAGAGCCTAGTGTTGTGATACGAGTTTGTCACACCCAACCTGGCTCAAGCGTTTGCTGTACGCACTATTCTTTTATATATTTTTTTAAAACTTCCTTTAGAATGTTGTCACAAGGATTACATTGTTTAGTTAACCTATATTAAGGTTAATAAACCTATATTAAGGTTGGGACTGTGGGCATAGATTGCCTTCCAACCGCATTTCTAAAACAGTAGCCCACTACTGTAATTCATAGGTGTAATTGTTGATGGGCATTTATTATATGCTGTTTAAGATAGATTGAGGAGCGATCTTCAAAAATAGCTACAAATATTACGTCATGTAATACAGATGTATTGAGATATTAATTTCATATCTGTGCATTAATCTGCATTGCCTAAATCACAACACAAGTATTGTCTGTAGTATAATCAAAGAAAATAGGCAGGAAGAAATAGATTTACCCCCTTTTTTGCTTTTCTTTGGTTCTCTTATTTTTTTATTTGGCGTGGTATTGTATTATTGTGGCCAATCATGTTAACATTTACATTACTTCAGCTTAAAAAATAAACTGGATGGCTCTCATGTCGTATGTAAGCTCATTCCATAGGCTGTAATGCTATTGCTGACACTGAAGTGATTCTAGCAGCCTCACAGTAACTGAGATGTACCTGTGGAAGGTTCCGTTAACAAGTGATGCAAATTATGCCAAGAGGTATAATGGCACGGTTTAGGATCGTTTGGTGGTTAGAGTCGTGTGACAGGTTGCGAAATATATTTAGCATGTGATGATATGGAAACCATCATATCCCAATGTTTTTGGCATAATTCTATTTGTCGGTATCGCGGTGCAGCGCCATCCTGGAAAGCTGTAAACTCCCAATGTATGTTTCTTAGAAAATAAAGAAAAAAAGACATTTTACTGAAGATAACTGATTATGTACATTTGAAATTAGAATCACTCTCTTGTTGGAGTGTAACAGCCTTGATAGTCACATGCGAGGGGAGACCTCACATGCAGTATGTGGCCTGTGGATTGGAAAGCTCAAATACAACCCTTTTAATATGGACAGGTCAGTGTATCCGGAAATAATATTTTGTGCCAAATAGAAGCTCAGTCAGGAAAGCAAGCAATAATGCAGCTCAATGAAATATCATTTCACCTTTTAACCTAAGTGGGACACTTTTTAATAGGGACGGGGGGACATGACCTATGTCAGCATAGAAAAAAAATTCGACATTTAATTTAACTGTTGAGAGAGAATGCATTCCGTGTTTAACAACACTAAGATTTAGAGCAGACCTTAATTGCTGGATCTGTTATAAGTTGCCAGCTCAGTTGAGTAGCATGTGTTACATTAGTCACGGCGTACATCCGACCACATAGCGATAAGGTTCCCATAAATTTGCATGTAATTTAATGCTACGTAAACTTTTTTTTACCTCATGATTTCCCTTCTTAAACCAGTTGTTTGCCAGAGATAAGCCTACATCCTACACATAGGCTTGGGGAATTTCTAGTATATTAAAGGTTTTTAAGTACCATTGCTTTCAGTGGCTTGCTGTTTGCCCGAGCCTAGTGATGGTGAAATGTGAGCGAGCATCAGGGCTGTGCTACACAGTGTAGCAGTCAAAAAAGGCATTACTTTCAATCCTGCTGAAAACCAGGCCAAACTTCACTTTTTACTCCATCGCCATGTTTTATCGAGTAATCCAGTTACTTGATGATTCTGCTCCTGGCACAATCGTGAATAGGTGGTTTAATCATTGCTTTATCGTTATAACAGCTTACTATTCTATCTAAACTGTTATACTAGCACTATGGGCTATTAGATAGGTGTACAAGTCTATTACAAGGCCACAAATGTCGAATGCTCATAAAATCAGAATAGTACACCACACCGATGAGGCATCTCATTACTTGGTTGTAATTTTGGCATGATTTCTTTTTTCCTTCCATTATTTTTTTACTTGTACAGCATTTACAGACGTTCTTATCCAGAACGGCTTACAACCGAGCAGTTGAGGGTTCAGGGACCCAGCACTAGTAGTTTGGCACAACAGTAGTTTGGCAGTGCTGGGAATTGAACCCAGGGTGATTGGGTCTTTAGATCAGCACTCGAACACCTTAACCACTGCGCTATCGTGACAATGAATCTTCATGCCGATCTTTTTTATTTATTTTTTTATTTTATTACATTTTTTTGCTATCCATTCATAGTCCGAACCTCAGCGGCAGTGGATGTGTGCTGACACGAGTTTGTACCATCAGTCAAACAAGAAGCTTCGCTGCCAGGGAGAGTAGGCAAATCCATAGAGACAAAATCTTTTATGTTTGTGTGCAGCTGTCTGAAACAGCAGTGTGCTGGTTTAATCGATGTGGATGTCTATGGCCATTTGGATGTCTTTAGCTCAAGTGCTCTTAATTGAAATGTCTTATGAGAAGTTACAATTATGCTCACATTATTCAATCTTGAAAATATCTTAATGTGAAATCAAAACTGGCAAAACATCTCAAGTTCATATTTCACATGTCCCTGTGGGGCTAAATTAAAAATAAAATTTATTCATAGAAATCAACCTTGACTAAAATAATTGTGCTCTGTTAATTGAAAAAATGGGGGTTTATTTTTTCCTGCACGTTTTTTTTCCTAAGTATTTGATCCATTTTCAGCCTTTGCAGGCGTTTCATTTGCTCCATAGTTGTACAGAATGATGTTAGAGAGCATTGCAACATCCTGCCTTTATATTTAGGTAGATGTACATTTTTACTTGAATGTCTTCCCCTGTAACTAACTACTCCCAAGTAGGGCTGTGCAGTACACACAAAATTTCTTACACAAGTTTTTCTTATTTCTCTGGCATTGGAGTCTATGGCAGCCCATAGAACCTCTCAGTAAAAAGTTCTGAAAATTGGCATGCCAAGAGAACACAATATGATACCATTCCGACTTTGAGGTTTCTAGGACCTACTAGTCTAGTTACATTATAAAAACATTTGGAAATTTAGTTAAGGCATACGTCACAATTAAGGTCCACTATGCCGTCACAGCGCGCTAAAGAAATAAATGCAGTAGTATCAGTTCCCCTACCTACATGGTCTCTTTAGATTTCTTGAAAAAAAATTTTTTTTTTTCATTTTCAGATCCTATTTATCACATACACATACATGCTGTGAAATGTTTTTATTCCGCATATCCCAGCATACAAATTTGAACGCTGGGGTCAGAGCGCAGGGTCAGCCAGAACAA
>JAOUQX010000003.1:11139059-11150584 GCA_028566295.1 Liobagrus marginatus
CCCCATTTTGGTATTATAATTTGGGTGTAGAAAGTCGTCTTATATGCCGGAAAATACGGTAGTTTTATTCTTATTACTTAACTAATAGTTTATGGAACTTTCTATTAAGTCTAACTTGAAAACTAATTGTTTCATTGTGCAAGGCTAATAATTCAGATATGTCTTTAAAAAGATGGATTATTTTGTCCTAGCTGTTTGATTATTTGGCAAACTCA
The DNA here is from genome assembly GCA_028566295.1 of Liobagrus marginatus. NCBI lineage: Eukaryota > Metazoa > Chordata > Actinopteri > Siluriformes > Amblycipitidae > Liobagrus > Liobagrus marginatus. The sequence goes on from JAOUQX010000003.1 coordinate 11,139,275, forward strand.
GTTCAGGTTACATTCATATGCATTTTTCAAAGGAAATTAATGTAGTTTGTGCTAAGTAGTGAAAGAGAAGGACTGGTTGTTGACTGTCAATTGATTCTTGGATTTGTTCATACCCCATCACCACATGGCTCTATATGAGGCTAATTATGCAACCTACCTGTTTAATGTGTGTGTGTGTGTGTGTGTGTGTGGAAGAGAGACGATGAGGTCGTCATGGAGCACAGCTTGACAACCTGTTTTTTTCTCCTTGTTTTAGTCATCCCTTTTTATCACAACAGTAGTTCCACTTGCTTCCTCTGAAATGTGAAACGTCCGGTTTTAAAGGAGCCCTGAGTTTGCAGATCAGCTTGATGTGCTTTTCTACGTCGTGCATTTTGTCCTACGGAATCACTTCCTGTCATTCTGCTTTGTTGGGTTACTGGTTGTGAATTTTATAGTATGATTATTTTTAAGAGTTGCAGGCAACACACACACACACACACATACACATTTTGTCTGACATAAGTCTTTAGGCTGAATAGAAAATTAGTGGGAGTACATGATTGTAGTTCTAGTTTTATCAGCCATAAACCTGTATACAGAAATGAATTCATTACAAGAGAAATGACCTTGTGAATTGACCTGCACGAAAATGAAAACAATTAGCATTAAGTTACTTCTGTGCCCTTTTTCTCTTTCAAAAACTTTCATTGACCCTTGAGGTGTCCACAGTGTCTGGTGGCCATGCAAATACACTTCTGGCTGATCATTTTAACAAATAAAAGCTAACGCTGATGGGCGTGGTTCTGTTTCAGATCTTAGGCGCCATAACTTGTACTGAAAAATATGATCAAATATTCCTTCCTGAAATCTCACTTACTGCTAATAGCTTGGTACAAAAAGTATAGTTTAGGTGGTCTGTCTTGTTTGACATTTGACATTGTTTTATTTATATATTCTTTGCCTATTTTCCTCCAGGTACCGGTGAAAGTGGCAAAAGCACTTTCATCAAACAGATGCGCATCATTCATGGGTCGGGCTACACCGATGAGGATAAGCGCAGCTATACCAAGCTCGTTTACCAGAACATATTCACCTCCATGCAGTCCATGATCCGTGCAGTGGACCACCTCAAGATCATGTACAAGTACGAGCAGAACAAGGTGCGGACTTGCACATGCTGTCTTGAATAAATAAACGTTACTAGTGTAAGGTGAAGTAACGGTGGGTTCCTTTACGCTTGTATCGTTCAGCAAGTGTCTTCTATCTTTTTATCAAACGGCCAAATAAGATCGCTAGCAAATATGTTCAGTATTGAGCAGTGTATTGCCGCTGTGATTAAATGTGCGAGCTAAATTATTTAATAGACAATATTCACAATTTAAATTACATGAAATAAAATGCAACAACAGTAATCCATATAGATGTTGAGCTACATGCTGCAGACAACACAAACTAGTATATAAATTTAGGTACGCGGTCTGTTTTGTGTAATCATGGGACCCAACCACCATAAGCACAGTTAAGATGTGATTAAATTGTACAGCCATAAAGCCTAGACTTGAAAATCAAATGAGCATTTAATTGGTCCTCTGATATGGCCGTAAAAGAGCATGAATTGAAATAAATGTGAATGTTCCCTTGGGTTTTACTGACTTTCAGTGTAGTTACCGTAATGTTAGCTTTTTGTCAAATGAATTAGTGTTCAGAATAATTATAAATACACTATTCCATACCCTGTCCCACATTCACACCCAAGTGTTTTGAGCCTGTTGTCTTCTGTATCACATTGTCTATTTCCATGATGAAACTGTAACTGGTAGTCACTGGTATTTGGTGTCTCTCCACAGCCCAATGCTCTTCTCGTGAGGGAGGTAGATGTGGAAAAAGTGTGCTCTTTCGACCAGCCTTACATCAACGCAATAAAGATGCTATGGGCTGACCCGGGGATCCAGGAGGCCTACGATCGCAGGAGAGAGTATCAGCTTTCTGACTCCACCAAATAGTGAGCGCGTTCATCCTCATCAGAGACTTGTTCTGCTATGTGTCAGTGCTGAAATGATGTGCCCAGTATTTGATTTTGATATAGACTTGTTTTAAGACGTTTGCCTCCTTATACATATATTATGTCCTTATATCCATGCGTCTTTGTTTAATTCTTAATTAGTTCAGTCTGTCTCTATAGTCTGAGCCCTGCATCACAATAAAGCCTTAATGACCCTAATGTGTGTGTATATATAACAGAGCAGTGGGATGCAATTAGGATAAATTGAAATATGGCGGAAGGCTGAAACATCTGATCCGAATGCTTGTCTTATTGCTGAGAAACGCTGGTTCACTTATCTGCTTTCATGCCTTAATCTTTTTCCTTGTGTTTATTTATTTGAATATCAAGCTATCTAAGTGATCTGGATCGTATCGCAGAGAACTCCTACCTACCAACCCAACAAGATGTCCTTAGGGTCCGTGTTCCAACTACTGGGATCATCGAATACCCTTTTGATTTGCAGAGCATCATTTTCAGGTACAAAATATTGCCTGCAGCCACAAAACGTATTCTTTTTTAATTTCCCCTACAAGTTTTCTATTGTTTCTAGTTATATGGTTTCAATAACGGTTGTCTGCTGATGAATACGGCATGCTAAATGCTTTTACTGCATTTCTATCCTGTATTTAAAATTCCTTTAGTGATTAAACATCTGTCCTACGTCTAACATGCGCTTCATTTATTTCAAAAGTTAAACGTTTGTCACCTATTTAAATCTTGAAAATGGGTGTCCAAAATCTGCCCCAGGATCAATTGATGTTAACTGGCCAGACACTTTACATTACAAAATATAATGACACTGACAGCAGACACAGCTAACATCTAAAAGGCTATCTCCATGACTACACCTGCAAATAAAAAAAATAAAAAAGTTAACATTTGCGTTCGAAATAGCTGAAAATCAATGTTTGACTGTTTCAGAAACTGCTGTGCTCCTTCATTTTTTTAACACGAGTCTCTGCAGTTTTCACACTGTTGGCATTTTCAAAAAACAACAAAAACTCCACAATACTTGCTGCCTAATGGTTCTCATTAAACATTATTACATGGCTCTGTGGAATGCTTCATTCTGATTGGTCAATCACGTCATCCAGCGGTATATTATTCCCGGAATTCAACCGCCAAAATGAATAGCACAACACTTATCTGGGTACTATGAGTTATGTTTACCGGATATGCTTAACATGTCACTCTTCTTCACAGAAGCTTTGCGCGAAAGCTAATAAAATATTTCTATTTAACTCCATTCAACATTTCCTGATCACTTTGTCAGTGTTTATTCTGCAATAACAACCGGCTGGATGTATTGTTCTCCCTTACTTTAACAGGTAGCATCCTATTGGTTTAGTTTTAGCTAAAATAATGTTACAAACGAGCCCTTAAGATATTTAACAATGTAAGCGTAATCCTAAATACAACGAAGAACGGTTGGAATGTCAAGTATGGTTTGGTCGCAGCTACTTTGTGGAATGCAGAAGAGCAGGATATACCCCTACTGTGTTCGAGGTGCTACGTTGCTGTGATCCACTGCAGCATTACAGCATCTGACGAATCAAACGCTCAAACTCAGCTCATTCAGACGTGTTCTGTTCAGGATTGCAGCTTTGCGACGAGTGCAACGGCCCTCTGCTCACTCACATCCTCCGGCTTTAAGAGGGGGGGATGGGGGGGAAGGATGGGACTGAACGAGAGTCATTACAAAAGCAAGCAGATCGACAGGAAGCCAGTGTGTTAGGCCCGCCTACGCGGACCAGTGATAGAAATAGCGCCGCTACCAAAAAGGTTGGACTAAAGGTTCCTTCTCATATCGATATGCTTGCAGGATGAATGCTATTCACTGCAACAGTTCTAATTAAGATAGTAGACAAGTAGAGTAGAAAATAAGTAATAATAATAATATTATTATTATTAAGTAGAATACATTGATGCTTTTTCTCAATCTGTGATTGTGCGCACAAAAGGTTTTTTAGGATGCCAAATTTATTCAAACGCTTGAAGGTATTTTACAGGAGGTGATCTGAAAGATTTTGAAGCCTGTAATATGTTTATTATACGTTGCAAAATGCCTCAGATGTGCAATTGCTTGAATAGCAGATGAAATTTTCTGTCTCCCAAAAGCTTCCTCTACTTGGGAGCACTTCTCTTTATAAGTAGGTCAGACGGTCATCCAAGCTGCTGGAAAGGAGGTTGGGTGAAGTGAGGGAGCTTTTTATTTTAGGCTAATGCTCCTAGAGGAGCCATTTATCAGTCTGTATGCCTGGCCACCAGAGACACGTAGAAAGACTAGGGGGGTTTTCACAATCAGTCTGTTTTAGCAAGTGAGATTTTTATTAGATTTACTAAATTAAAGTTGGATGCTATTTGGATTGCTCAGTTTGTTTTATAATTTTGATAATTAAAAATATCATTTGTCTCCTTTTGGAACGTGCTAGCAAGAATTCTACTCTGAAGCTAAATGTTGAAGCTTGGACATTGTATTTATATTAGATTACCGCCGTAGGTTTGTAGGTTCTTCTGCCTCTCGCATGTCTGTATGTTGTTTATGCCCTTTATTTTCTCTCCCATCACCCCAAGGATTGTCCGTGCTCTTGGCTTTTTTCTGCCTCATACGATGCCCCCAAATTAGCACATTTCTCAAAGCCCGTCCTTCCGGCACGTTGTTCCTTCTGCTGCGGGCTGCCGGCTGCCAGAACACCAGAATGTCCCATGCAAACAACTAATAAACATACCAACACCATTAACTAAAAAATATTTTAGTCTGTCAATGAAATTATTATTTCTATGATTCACTGTTCAGATGAATAAAAATTTTAGATTTTCTTAACTTGTGCTCAGTTCCAACTGGTATTCAGTTCTAAAAAGCTGCTAATTCTTTTATTTCAGGCTTTGGGGAAAAAATCCGGTTGAGGTTAATAAACTTGAATCTGATCTCAAATGTTAGTGTGCAGTTAGTAAATCTGTACGTTGCCTCGCGTTAGTTTGGGGGTTTTATTTGACCGAGCACTTGATTATATTTTAATGGCATGTCATATTAGACCCAGGGCGCTTTTAAGAGCTAATGCTACGCTCTGCATTAATATGCTGCTCTCCTTCTCTTCCGCCGGCTCGTTTTTTTCTCTCTCAGAATGGTGGATGTGGGGGGCCAGCGTTCAGAGCGCAGGAAGTGGATCCACTGCTTCGAGAATGTGACCTCAATCATGTTCCTTGTTGCCCTGAGCGAATATGACCAGGTTCTGGTGGAGTCAGACAATGAGGTGATCTTAACTCTTCTGGGTGAAATATTTTCGGAAGCATAAGCTACTTTGGCATTACTAAAGCAGTAATCCGCATCCACATGTGTTTAATTGCAGAAATGTATGAACAGGTGTTGTGTTGTAAGATGTGTTAACAAGAGTTAAGTGTTACTGTTGAATTATTGTCCCAGATGTCCACATCCATAACCAGTCCTATGTGCTAGTGGTTGAAATATTTTGCAAATTCATCATGTCTTTCTCTGAACCAAAGTTTTATTTCCGTTTTAACCTCATCCAGAACCGAATGGAGGAAAGCAAAGCCCTTTTTCGGACGATAATCACCTACCCCTGGTTCCAAAACTCCTCAGTCATCCTGTTCCTCAATAAAAAGGACCTGCTGGAGGAAAAAATCATGTACTCTCATCTGGTTGACTACTTCCCGGAGTTTGATGGTAAATACTTTGTCTCTTTATTAAAAAATAAAAAATTAAACATCCTTCCAAGCCAGCTTTTTAGCTTGGAGTGGAAAAGAGAGACACCAAGTGGTAAATATGTAGAATGCAACTGTAAGTTAATCGTAGCAACCCCGCCCCCTTTTCAGCCCTTCCTGTCTTTTCTGTGTACTTTAGACACTTTAAATTGCTTTCCCACCCCCCATCCATCTAAACCCTTTCTTAAATAGTACTATAGCACGCTGTTTCTCTGCACAGGGGGTTGCAAATGCCTTGAAAATCCTTCAGCTGTGATCCTCCATGATATGTTACTGATAACTTTACTCCTAAAATGTTTGTCATTTTGTCATACAATAAGAAACCCTTGCCACGGCTAGCCTAATAAACAACTATTTCTTGTGTGTGCAGTAGTGCTGCATGCTGGATTTAGTCTGTGTACAGTACAGTGCCTTTCTTCACAAGAAGGATGTGCAGTGACTGTCAAGTGTGTTGTGTAATAGTTTTATGCAATATTGTTTTTAACGGCAACACACCAGGGACGTTTGCAAAATGACCAAGACTCTGTAAAGCCATAATATGTTTAGTGGAAGTCATAGTACCATGAAAATTCTAAAATAAAAACTAATTAGATGTGTAAAGAGACCAAACACTTAATGAGCCTGTCGGTGACTTAAAATATTATCTAATCTTTAATATAGAACGTGATTTGGTCCTTTTCAGACTGATGAGCAATTATGAGCTGTAGGATTAGGAGCATTGTAGGACGTTGCCCTTAAACTAGATATTCAAATATTAAAAACCATAGCGACAAATCCAGTCTGTCCTCTCCCAGGTCCACAGAGAGATGCCCAGGCTGGACGCGAGTTCATCCTGAAGATGTTTGTGGAGTTAAACCCTGACAGCGACAAGATCATTTACTCGCACTTCACCTGCGCCACAGACACCGAGAACATCCGCTTTGTCTTCGCCGCCGTCAAAGACACCATCCTGCAGCTGAACCTCAAGGAGTACAACCTGGTGTGAGGAAGGCAGAGGAAGTGTGAGAGAGGGACACCTGCAGCCCATGCACAACACGATTTTTAATGTATCCTACATACATCCACGCTCATAACATAATCAAGATTTCGACTGACACAGCTCGGCTCTTTTCAAGCACAGATGTTTTGGTTTGTCGCTCTTTTTTGACCTAGTTATTGTTTGATTTGTTAATTTAGATTCGGACGGCGTTATCAGTTGCTGCAGGCAGTGTCTTGCCTCAACCCATCAGCTTATAACTCCACTGCCCGTCCTTCCTGATTGCCTCTTTAATGAGAGAGCAAGAGCACGTCGTCTCTGTGTGGTGGTGGTGCTCGAAAGGGACACAGTAGCTGGGTTGCATTTGAGTTGCTCCAGTTGAGTGAGAATTGATGCAAGATCCTCAGAGAAGACACTGACCTTGATCTTAGAAGAAGTCGGGCTGTCTGGGGGCATAACTGCACCTCCGTGTGCAGTACCAAACTGTTTGCATAGGCAACAATCTAGCAGGGCATTAAGGGCCCTCTCCCCCCCCCCCCCCCCACCCGTGTGCCTCCTTAAGGCTAACTTTCACCTTGCATCTTTGAATGTAGGTTTGATTTTGAACATCTGACCGGATGTTAAGACATTTCATGGCAGATGGCATTGGATTTGTGTACATTAAGAATCATGTAAACATTTCTCACAGCCCTACTGCTTAAGATAAATAAAGGTTCTTTGTAAGTTATGTGAGAACAGATCCCCTCCAAACAAGCAGGATTGATCCGTGCGTGTCGTCGCCGCGCCACAATTTCACGTGTAGTTTTAGCGATCCTGTATTAACAAACCCGTTTAACTCTTGGTGGGTTTCCTCCTCCATCTGTACCGTTTGCCAAATTTCTCTTTAGCTACGTTGAATTTGATCTGTTTGCTACATGTTTTTGCCAGTATTGGTTGCCTACCTGGTACAGTTGAAGGAATTAATTTTTTTAAAAATATATATATATTAAGTATACTGATGTATTTAGAAGTTTGCAAAACAAAATTGTATTTTCTGTACGTTTACATGCATTGTTAATCATGGTTTCAGTATAACCCAGGTGTTATTTTGCCACATAGTATCTATAATTTCGATAATGTGATCTGATTACTAAATACTGTTGTTATGAAGTGCGTCATGCTTACTTCATGGTGAGATGTAAGATCATTTCAATAGATGGTGTTTTTTGTGGCAACAGTTTGAAGTAACCTCCAAAAGCAGTACTATTCCAGTGTTCAAACTGCGGCTTTCATGAAGAACGTTTCTTAGGCCAAGCGCGTTCTACACAAGTGTGCTGTACGAAAATAAGAAGTCGATCTTTTCTATTTATGTAATTTATGGACCAGATATATTAATAATGTTAATAGGACTCGTTTCCCCTCGAATGATTGTTTGAAACGAAAGGGGAGGAGTCCAAACTGCTGTAAAATCTCTAGGCTTTTATGATCTACTTTTCCTTCAGTATTTTGTACATGCTTGTCACTTTTTTTTTTTTTGTTAAGATACTTGACAATGAAAAAGTTAAGTTGCCGTTTCAAAGATGTGCTTTATGCAAATAGGAAACGTAAGATTTGATTAGTGGTTATGCTTCGTAGGCTGTCGGTTGTAACCCGAAAGGTTTGGAAACCATTTTCTAATTGTTGCTTGAAGACCATCGAAATTTTATAGCTGTTGCGGTAAGGAGACGATTAGATTAAGTTCCCTTTCTTTGCTATGTAATTCAGGTGAGTTTTCATACTTTCATTATAAGGGCTACTTATGGGTGACATTGACATGATGCAGGAACGCACGCTTTAGAGTCTAAAACAGCAATAGGTGTAACGGAGCGAGGCGCTGAATCGGGCGGACGGCGTGTTTGTGTGGATGAAGGGATGATTATCGTGTCTGCAGATTTAGCTTACAAAGTGTGCCGAGGATGCACCTGACAGATCATACGTTTTACTGCGATGCGATGGGAAGCTCTGGGTAATTCTAGCCTTCAGTTCTGTCACTTCCCTGACCCCACCATGACCCTGCTTCATGTGTAGGGTGGTTGAGGACGGCGTGCCGATTAAATGTGGGTTTAGTGTTCAATTAAAGAGGGGAACATGCTAAATCAGTACGTGTTAAGGCATCTGGCATATTGATGCAATTTATTTTGGCTTGGTAGAACAGCAGAACTCCATCTGATTTCTGCCTCAACTGCATCATGCTCGGCGCTCTGTTAGGACGTGCATGTTTTTTGTTTTTTTTTTAAATAGTGGCACCTCTAAAATAATAACTGTAAGATGTACACGTGTCATTAGCAATAGTAAATCATCTTGCTTTGTATTCTGTTCCCATCACCATCTGCAATGTGTGTTTTGGTATTTAACAAAACGCAGGTTGTGCAGTGTGAGTGCGAGTGCGCACGGTCAGTCAAAATCTTGTTGGTGTCACAGAGATCACATATGATGCTAACGTTAGGATTTGGGTTTTTTTTTGTTTGGTTTTTTTTTTTTTTTTACATTTTTTTGGCCGGTATTCCAGAACAGACTAGTCTTTGGTCTGAACATTTGTGTTGCACTACACATGCTATTCTTTGAGTAGTTCTAGCCTGTAAACCTTGTCTACATAAGACTTGCGCGTAGATCTAAACGGTTAATTGTTCATCACGCGTGCTTTGTTAGTCACGTGGGTGAATGATGGATTCTCTGTGCCAGGCCACTGCTGCTGTAGTTTTATTTTGGAACTTTGTCGAAATGTCCAGTTTAGATATGATGACCCGTTTTAGCGCCCACTGATCATCACTTGTGCAAAACATGATGGTAATATCAAGACCCACCATATTTAGCCCTGCATCGCCTGATTCTATGAAATGTACTTGTTTTTATTTGTCGATATGAACACTAAAGTTTGACTGCATTGTACAGACGTTGCATACACTAGAGCCTGTTGTTTCTCAGTAACAGGAAACACTACGGATATCCTCGTAGCTCACGCAGACTTTCTACCACATGTAAGCATTGCTCTTTCATGATGTTCAAATGGGCAGCAGAGACGTTTGTCCAGCTCCCGAGTTCTGGATGTTGAGTTCTTGTTCTCCTTTGGGTCAGTGCACTAAACCTGCTTAGCGCTAATGGCTGCCGTTTATCTGTTTGTTCAAGCACATTCCTGGTACTTGGAGCTGTAAACACTAACAGAACGGATGATTTGCTTGAGGTCCATACTGCTGTGATGGATACAGGAAATATGGAGCTAACTTTTTCTATTAATTTCCCTGTATGTAGGACCACTTAGTAGAAAAGATTTTTTTGGATGCTTTTTTGATAACCGGTTAAATAATTAGTGGTGTATAAAATGAAAGTAATGTTCGTTTGTTTGATTGGCTTTTTTAAGCATACCAAATGTAAATGATGATGTACTATGTGTGCCAACCCCCTTTCTTTGTAGAGCCAGACTTTTTAACAAGTGCCAATATTGTGTAAACCCATATAAAATGGACTTGCTCAATGTATTTTATGGTCCTGTTTTTAGAAGCAAACACCAAGTATGTGATCAATTTAATCAGATAACTGACACTACTACTGCGTATTTAAGGTTAAAGATGCTAAACTTCTGTTTACTGAAATTCCATCTTCAATGCACGTGTGTTTCTGATTTGCGGTGGGTGAGGGGCTGAATTCTTGCTCATTTACAGTGTTTCAGCCATAATTCTCTTTTCTATGGTTCATTTCAGCCACTGTTTCCTAAAGCTCATTTAAACATGGAAACAATTTTCATAACCTTCTCCTTAAAAGAAAAAAATGATCTGTTTTAAATTGGAATAAACTTTGTTCCTATGCTTAGTGTGATTTTTGTCTACTTTTTAGAAACCATTAATTGCATAATGTGAACTGTATTTTATATGCATCGTATCATCGTGCACTTTCAAGTTTTAGTTAAAAATTTTTTACTGCTACAAACAAAGCAGTTTTCCTATTAGGATGTGTGTGGGGTTTCAAAGGTGTGGTGTATATAACTGTCTCCTTTTCCTAACACCAACTTTATATTACGTATGTAATAAAAACGTTCATGTCCCTTGTTTCCATGGACTCTCGCTGCCTTGTGTAAACAAAAAAAAACTAATCACTAATTTCTTCTGCTCTCGGTTTTCTTTTTTCTGCTTAGAACAAAAACGTATGCAAAGGTGTAGCTTTAACCAAAATGATTGTGGTATACAAGTTTCTAACAAATGGGTTACAAAATAAATTGAGACCGCATAAAAAGATTTTTATGCCGGCCTCGGCTCCAGCATCTGTGGTTTGACTAGTTATCTGGTAAAAACAACTGATTTGAAGGAAATGGTTAAGAAATAACACATTTTGACTGGTTTTTAAGGGTTGATACAAAAATTACATTTTATTGGGAAACTTGTCAGGTGTCTATAACAGCAGGTGATTAGACCCAGGAGCAGGACTTCTTCATTAAACAAGTGCATTAGTGCCATTTTTGGTGGGACTTGATAAACGTATTGGTAGACATTACTTGAATAAGACGTTATAAATGAAAATTGTTCTTTAAAAGTTGACCGACTACTGGTTGCCATAGTAACAGCTATAATAAAGC
>JAOUQX010000003.1:11196058-11206134 GCA_028566295.1 Liobagrus marginatus
GAGTCCAAGAGAGAGTATTGAGCAGATAGTGTGTGCAAAAACAAGTCCCAGGAGAAGAAGAAGAGCAAGAATGCAGAGTCCTGTCGTGTGTGTGTGTGTGTGTGTGTGTTATGTGATGGAGATCTGGTTGAGGGCCCGGATAGCTTGCGGAAATGTAATGATGCTTCAGTGACTGAACCAATCAAATCAAACCAAACATGCATTAGCAGCAACATTAGCAACACATCGGCGTAAAACAGAAAGGGTGTGTCGTTGTTCAGCATCATACCATCATCAATGTTGGCAGTGTGCTGTTGAGTTTAGATATTTGTTGTGATGTTTTTTGAGCCGCTATTTTTCCATTTGTTTTGCTGTTGAATTTTCCAGTTTGTCATTGTGGTCTTCTTTGTTTGTTAATCTGTGTTGCACTTAACTGATCCGTTTGCATATGTCCCCAACTCCAACATCTTCTGCCTTAAACGTGAGTCAGAACACTCTACTACTTACACGCTATTGGACGAAGCACCTGTGCAGCACGCTGAGGCTCTCTCTGCAAGCAATGGTCACATGTTCCCTCATATTGCACCTGACTGGGCATTTTATATGTTCAGTATCTGTGTGATCACATCCAGAGTGTATTATTTATGTCAAGTTATCGTATCGTCACCATTCCGCTCTATTAAAGATTAAGAAAATGTATGAATATGATTTTTAAAATGCTTAATGCTGAAGCTCAACATAAATTCATATAACTATGTTAAATATAGGAATCTAATCTAACTTCTCCACTCATTCAGTTCTGTCAGGTTAGTTCATGGTTCATGTCAGCTAACCCGATAGTAATGCAGATATATAATATACTACTGCGTAAACAAACATCAGTAGTATTCGCTTCTTATTCGGTTTACTAAACAACGGAAGCGTACAATCTACAGAAAAATGGGTTTGCTTTGATCAGATTGGTGTACTGATGTACTGTAAAATTATATTTTTTTTTACAGTAATGCAGAGATATATTACGTTTTCAGAAAACATTAGTCAAATAGATTATCTGTAATATTAGACCATGTGTACTAGACAGATTTGGTAGTTAGCGTTAGGAAAGTAGCGGAAAACGAGGAACGTGACACATGTACTGGTTAACGGCGAGTTTGGATTAGTTATGGTACAGATCCCAAATGTCAGAGCAAGCACTGACAAAAACGTTCTTTTCTTTGCAAGTCCATTTACATTTATAGTATTTGGCAGACGAAGTTATCCGGAGCAATGTACAAAAGTGCTTCGAGTTTCTGCCAGTGAATACATCAATGCTGGCTTGTTAGATCAGAGATGAAGTGTACCATACGCCCAAAACTCTGCTGAAAAAGATGAAAGGTGAAGGTGAAAAAGAGCAACAACATCAAGAACTAGGATGTTATTAAGTATAGGGCTAGTTTTAGTATTAGACGAATTGGTAGGTCTTCACCCATAGCTTGAAGACAGCCGAGAGAAGACTCAGATGTTCTGACATCTATAGGAAGTTTTTTCCACCATCCTTGACCTTCCTTGTACCCTAAGGGATGGTGAGACCAGTAGAGCAGTGTTTGTGAATCTGACGGTACACGGTGCAATGCGTGGAGTACTAAGTGTTAGAAAGGGAGAGGATGCTGCTCTGGGTGTTGGCTGTGATTGAAGGATTGATATTGAAATATAATATTGGATATAATATGTAATATGTATCTAAATATCACATCTGAATTAGAGATATACCTGAATATGTATGTATTATTTGAGATAAACAGATCATGTTTTTTTATAGCTTGATGATAAATACATGATATAGGCCAAAAGTATTGGGACACTTGTTTCTCATTGAACTACAGTAAATATTTCAGTAATACTGTAAATCCAGAGTATGGAATTAATACCATTATACATTTATTGCTTATAGATTTGCCTGTTTCACTTGATTTGACAGGATGGTTAAATTGCGTTTAATTAAAGTTCTGTGACACAAGTTAGGTGCTGCAGAAGTAGAGTGGCAGCTGCAGTGGCAAGCATTATGCTTATTATGTATGAGGGAATGCTGAGCCTGGCTCCAGGGACAAGAATTATCCTGTTTTTGTAGGTTATTTGCTAGGATTTTATTTATTTTTTGAATAATTTGATGGCATTGGCTCCTGTGGGCTGAAAAATGTTCTCACTAATCCTAGAGTAATGCAAACACACCAGAATGGCAGATGCCTGCCTTAAAATAAACCTTGTTAACTTGATTGCCACCCCAAGTCCGACATCAAATAACAACTTGGAGAGGAAGTAAAAAACCACCCTAAATGACTTGCATATCAATAATTAATATGTGAGTATTGGTAGTATGTAGCATTTATTGTATACATTTATTTTGTTATATATATATATATATATACACTTGAAACTGCCTGCTGATAGTCATGACACCATATAAGGTGCCATGACCTTATAAGTATACTTCATCTTCACCTACTGGATAATTAGAGTGATGCGGCAGTGCTTTAGTCATTTAATCTATCCCGTTCTGGATTTAATTCTTTTACTACGACTTTTAATGCCACTGAAAAATGATGAGTGAAAAGAATTTGCTCTTTGGTTTGTTAGGAGTGCACTGCTTCTAGTGTCTCACAGAAATAACACAAATACAGCACCATATTACAACTTTGCAGCAGAATCGTAACTTACATAACCGACATTTTAATGCAAAAATATTTCATGTGTTTTAGGGTGGTTTCTTTCAGAGACTCATATCTAGCTCATGTTGATTTGAGGGATTATTGTAAGTATTTTAACCAAAACCTATGAAGTATCAGAAAATATTAAGCAATTATAAACCTAGGACATGGCATTATCTTACCACTGCTGAATTATAATACAAATCAGATATCCTAGAAAGGGAACCATGTGCTATGCATAATCTCCAGGCTGTCAAATCACAGTATGATCCACCAGGGGAGGATCCATCTGATCTGATCAAACTCATTTCATAGCCACCTGATTTTTGATGTGGTACTAATATGTTGCTCGGCTTAAAGAGTGACTAAAACGCAGTCGTTTTAAAATGCCATGAATGAGTAACACACTACCCTTTTGGCATAAACGTGACCGGCATGGTAGGGTAGACAGGGAGACATATTTAAAACGGAATGATCTGCATTACACAAGGCATATTTAGCGATTTGGTTAATTGGTGAAAAAGAAAACAATATCCCAGCAGGCACCATTTCTCAGTTTGTCTTCACTGAGCAGAGGTAAGCCTGAAATTAACAGCGGAATTTATCGAGCATTTATGTGGCGTGACTGACAGCGAGGTTTAGGAAGGGAACTGTGTGTGTGTGTGTGTGTGTGTGTTGAAATAATTGAAACTTCAATGCCCACAATCCCCACAGACTGCACACCTCCCTTCTCCAACGTCCACAGCCAGTCTTTAGCTTCAAGCACTACTATTAGTCGGTTTCACCATGTACGTCAGGCCCCAACGTGGGATCATTTTTTGTTCATTGGCTTGAACGAGTAAGTCTTTTCAGCCAATCACAGTAGTGAAAGAGAGCGCTTTGCCGTTGCGAGTGTTTAAGGTGGACTAGAAAGATAGCTGGAAAGGAGAGGGTTTTTTAGGTGATTTATTCTGTAATTAATATATGGTTTGAAATGATGATATCGCCATTTACCAATTTTAGAAAGACATTTCTGCGTTTAGAAACGTTTTCAGACTAGAATCTTTTCGTGTTCAGGGTATAAGTAGTCTGGGACAAATAGGAGAAAACAATGTATTAACCAAAGTGTTGTCATTAATCCGTTATAAAGGTCTCGCCCAAAATATTTTGTGGCGTTAATGCTAGTCATTCATAGCTAATGCTGTTGTTTAGCTAGTTTAGCTAATTAAGCATTTAGCTAATGATGTTGAAATAGCTGTACATTTCAACATTTGTATGAAATTTTGTATACAATAAAAAAAACCAAATTTCATTTTGTTTAAATTTAGTCTCGTTTGATAGATAGGTAGAAGGATAGATAGATACTGTACTTGATTGAAATTTAAATCCTTGATAGTTAGCCTCGTTAGCATTCACCCGAGTTCACTATATGGTTTTGTATTTTCAGGACAGTTCTAAAGACGTGAAATATTAACTAGGTCACAAGAGCTCTCAAGAGTCCATATTTGTGGTAAGGTTGTCTTTATGTAGCTTACAACAGTATGTTGAGGTTTTTTTGTCCGTGTATATATGAGAAACACACTTTCCACATTTTGACCATCTTATTTTGTGTCTGCAATTTGAGTCACATCTACAAAAAAGTTAGCAGAGGTGAGAAGATATTCAGTGACCCGATGAACATTTTTGAACAGGATTTTAGTGTTTTAATCCTTTTACTGTTTCTGCTCATTAACATCAGGTAAGTTTTTGTAGTGCAGCTGTCACTACTGAGCTATGAAGGACATTCAGGGTGAAGCTGCAGTTCTCAGTATGTTATGTAAACTGCTTCCAATTGAATATTTATAGAAAATGTGAAAACTATTAAGCACCGTAACATTGTGTTAAAATGATTAAAGCGTTAAGTTGGAAACTAGTGGAATTTTGTTACAGAAGTGTGTTGCCAGTTTACCCACGATAATTGAACATGAAACGTCTCACCACAGCACTTCCTTTTCTTTTTTCTTTTTTTCGAACAATGTTATGCTTCATTTTCTTCCCACTAAGAAATAGATTTTGTTTTCAATCATTTCACCAACCTCAATATTGTGCTCTAAATAGATGCAAACAGGGAACCCAGACAGAAATAGTAGGAACTCTGTAATCTCACGTGTGCTTTTGGTCAGACATGAAGCTCGTGGATGATAGAGAATAATTAAGTGTGAGGCTCATTGGACAAATTAAGAGCAAAATCATTAATGTGCACATGAGCTATGCATTTACAACATTAATTTAATTCTCCTTTGTAACTGACTGGTTAGTCATTATGTAAAAACTAACAATTACTGAATGAGTATAATAAAAAAAGTCAAACATTTATTGTTTATGACATGTCTGGTTTGGGTTTAACCAGAATTCAGATGCAGAATAAAAAACACGTATAGCATGTAAAATTAGATCATTAGTTAAGAAATTGTCTGGGGGTTTTTTTTTTGGTTGATCAAATCACTAATTATTATTGAATAATTCGGAAAGGAAATGTGTACAGCGAAATGTAAAGCAAATGGTAAACTACACTGCATCATTGTGTAAATAACTACCTGTATAATCCCTGCTGTTCGATAATACTGATAATAGCTGACCTGGCTAAGTGTCACGGATGGTAGAATGACTGACAGAGAAACACCTCAGGGTGAACTGGGTTACTGTGAAAGAAGAGAGCATGCTAAAAGGAGAATAAAGGTGGGAGTTGGGCTTGCACAGATGGTGTAGATAGAGTGATGAGTTTACAGGAGTGGATGTGTTGGCTCAATGATAAGTCTCTGGGCCACTGATCAAACGGTTGGGGGTTCAAGCCTCATGCCAGGCAAGCTACCATCAAGGGTCCTTGAGCAAGGCCCTTAACCTCAGTTGCTCCAGGGCGCCGCACTTTCTGGCTCACCCTGCGCTCTGACCCCAGCCTTCAAATTTGTAAGCTGGGATGTGTGGAATAAAAACATTTCACTGTGTGTATGTGATACGATTTGAATTTGATTTCACAGGGACATTTTGGGGGGGATTTTCCCCCGTAGTGTGAATAAGGATTCTGATGAGTTGATGGATCTTAGAGACCTTTCTTTGCTCCACCTTCCGTTTGAGGATGCCCCACAGATGCTCAATAGGGTTTAGGTCTGGAAACCTGCTCGGCCAGTCCATCACCTTTGCCCTCAGCTTATTTAGCAAGGCAGTGGTCGTCTTGGAGGTGTGTTTGGCCCAGTCGCCGAAGGGAAAGGATCATGCTCTGCTTCAGTATGTCACAATACATGTTGGCATTCACAGTTCCCTGAATGACCTGTAACTACCCAGTGCCGGCAGCACTCATGCAGCCCCAGACCATGACCCTCCCACCACCATGTTTGACTGTAGGTAAGACACACTTGTCTTTGTACTCCTCACCTGGTAGCTGCCACACACGCTTGACACCATCTGAACCAAATAAATGTATCTTGGTTTCATCAGACCACAGGACATGGTTCCAGTAATCCACGTCTTGAGTCTGCTTGTCTTCAGCAAACTGTTTGCAGGCTTTCTTGTGCATCATCTTTAGAAGAGGCTTCCTTCTGGGACGACAGCCATGCAGACCAATTTGATGCAATGTGCGGCGTATGGTCCGGGCACTGACAGGGTGAACTCCCACCCATGCAGCCTCTGCAGAAATGCTGGCAGCACTCGTAATTCTATTTCTGAAAGACAACAGTGCACTCAACTTCAACTCAACTTCTTAAGCCGACCATGACGAGGCCTGTTCTGAGTGGAACCTGTCCTGTTAATCCACTGTATGGTCTTGGCCACTGTGCTGCAACTCAGTTTCAGGGTCTTATAGCCTACGGCATATTTATGTAGAACAACAATTCTGTTTATTTATTTATTTATTTTTAGATCCTCAGAGTTCTTTGCTATGAGGCACTATGTTGGACTTCCAGAGTGAGAGCGATAACACCAAATTGAATACACCTGCGCTCATTCACATTTCTTCAGTGTTGGCACATGAAAAGATATAATAAAATATTTACAAAAATGTGAGGGGTGTACTCACTTTTGCGAGATACTGTACCTTTTTTCTATCATGTTCAATAAATATCTAGTTAATCACCACAAAAGTTATTTCTAAATATCATTTAAGGTGAGTGAGGATATTAACATTTAATGTGGAATATTGTTTGCGTTTTTAGATAGAGCCCCAATATAAATGTCGGTGAACATATTTTATAAATCTGGTTCGATAATGTGCTATTTAAAAGAATTCTATAGATAAATACATTATGTAATAATTAACTATGAGAACTAATGAAGAAAAGCTGCCTTAAAAATACCAGGCTGTGAACATTGAAAAGTATATAATTTTGAAATATGTTTATGACTTATGTATTTAAATTCGATTGCATATGTGTGATGACTTGAAGACAAACCTGTCAAACTGTCAGATCAACTTTGGTTGTTGCTAACAGTAAGTTCAAACTAACTTGATACGTATATAGACACATTGTATATGCTTTAAACATGTTAGTAATCCGTGTATCACACACACATTTACCAGGGTCATGGCCATGTAGGCTGATAAGAGTGTGTCTTTCTATCTCGCTCTCTCTTTCAGTCTCAGCTATCTTCAGTGTTCCACCTTAACTGCAGCTCGAGCAGGCTGTTCATGTTTGTGTTGAAGCCAACAGGCACAATATATTACAGTGTAGGTCTCGCTGCTGAAAAGCCTGCTGGATCTTCCAGTGACCTGCTGTTCTTTCCTGCTTTCCTGTCTTTTTTCTTCCCTTCTCCCTCCTCCAGATTTAGATTAAAAACAAAGCTCTCTCTTTCTTCCATCCTTGTTTTTTTATTTTTTTATTTTACCCTTTCCCTTTCTTTTACACTCTCAGTCAGGCTGGGGGAAATTCCTTTTAGTTTGTCTGTCCGTTACAAGAGGAAGTCGCTTGGCTAGATTCGGATGGAGGTGTGTGTTTGTTTTTGGACCTTGTTGGTGTGCTTTGAGAAAGGACAGAGAAGGGACAGTTGGATGTGACTGCAGCTTCATCAGAGCAGTCAGACTCGTCAGAGCAGGCGAGAGGAGGACGGAGTGTGAGCGTGTGACTTTGACTCCTACGAGGAGGAAATGGGGAGAAAAAGTCAGCAGTAAGAGCTTCTGGAATTTATTTTGCAGCAGCCCTTGTTGGATCCACTGAGTTTGTCCGGATTTGGAGGCTGAATACGGGTTCCCAACTCTGGATCCTGGGCTCCATCCCTGCTAAAACCTCTATCTCCCCTTTACCGGAGTGCAAAGAGCTGAGGTAGCCCACTATTCGTCAGAATCCTAACGAGCGTCTCTGTACTGACCATGTACCCACAGGGTAGACACCCGGTAAGTGCATGACAATCCTTTTCATTTATCTTCTTTTTGTCTTCCATTTATCTTATTCTTTCTGTGATACACATATGTACATGCACGTTTCCTGTAGTTCAGTGAAAGTAAGCTGTAAGAGAAGGAAAGACAGATGAAACAGTTGCTGGTAGAGAGATGTCTATATTCAGAGGCTTTCAATCAAACACACACACACCCACACACACACACACAAACAAGCCTATCAGCTGCAGCCAGGTGTTCTCAGTGGCCAGTTTATTTTAAGTTGTGTGGGCGAAATAGCACACTGTATGTTTGTGTTTTTGTTTTGGGCATTATAATTTGTATAATAACCTTCTGGCATGTTACACACTTGAGTTCATGGAAAGGACGACCCGTCACAGCGAGTCCGCTTGTTATCAGGTAAGTGTTGAAAGCATACGGGTCAGTGGCCTGTTTGATGTATTCCTGCTAGAGACCACCGAGAACCCATAATTCAGTCTCACTCAGCTGGCGTGAAACGATTACCCTAGCACAGCCTGATTAAGGCAATATCTCTCTATGCAACACTATATACCGTATCACTGCCTTAGCCCCATAGCTGTAAAGCTGCTGTATTAGCAAAGTTACATACACAAAGCGTTCTCCATGACGAATGAACCCCAGAGGGTAGTTATTGAAGGTGCTTCTTTTTATATCTTACTTGCAGTGCAGAAAATGGGAAAAAGAATATGATTGATTGTATGCATACAGTATATGCCTTTTATGTTGAAAGGTGTGTTTGCTTGGATTATCCCGTTTTGGGTTCATCGCGCATATTCGTATCATTTTCCATTGCAGCTGAGTTGCTGAGCAGATGACAAAATTAATTACAGGGCAGTAAATCCTTCAGAAACTCTGTAGCTTCTCAATCATCACTATCAGCTCAGTTCCTAGAGAGGCAGCCCTTGCAGATCGTAGACATCATGAAATCTTGGCAGTGCCATCCTCTGTTTGTTCCATTCTTATGCGTGTGTGTAGTGTGTATGGGTTAAGACCTGTCTCACAAGTCAAACAGTGCCAGGAAGAGTGGTAGCAAGCAACACCACTGGATTTTTGTGGTTGGTGTTGGGGCTGTCCTACGTGATGTGATATCGCAATAAATAATGCCATGGGACGTTTTCTTCAGAAATATCAGTAATACTTTTGTCGTAGCAGGCAACTTTAGTGTTACAGAAACAATTATAGGTTTTCATGTTTTTTAATTCAATTCAAGTCAATTTTATTTCTATAGCGGTTTTAACAATTGACGTTTTCCAAAAGCAGCTTCACAAAAAATAGAAAATTCAGATTAAAGAATAAAGAAGAGTAAATAAAATTCTTATTTTAACTAAATTCTAAAGTTTAATGTATTTAATGAGCAAGCCTGAGGCGATGGTGGCAAGGATAAACTCCCTATGGTGATGCAAGGAAGAAACCTTGAGAGGAACCAGATTCAAGGGGAAACCCATCCTCATCTGGGGCACAGCAGAGTGTGTTAGATGATGCCCTGTCTAAATAAGTTTATATATGTTTTTTAGACGGTTTATAGAATTTTTGGTGTGTTCTGCTAGCACTTGTTTAAAAACATTATTAAAGACCAATAAACACGTCAGGATTTGTGTAAACGCCGTTCAGTATTTTGCTACACTATGGGAAGTGGTAGCCCTGTGGCTAAGGTGTTGGACTGCTGACCGGAAGCTTGTAGGTTCAATTCCCTACACCATTAAGCTGTTCAGTTGTATAATTTTGAAAAATATACGTTGCACTGGTTAAGGGTGTCTGCTAAATACTAGTAATATAAATGTAATATTTTGCTGTTGGCATCAAAACGAGACTGGAGTAATCATTGCCATATCTTACCCAGATGAGCAACAAGACAGTAATTTCCTGTTTGCTCTCCATTTCAACAAAGACAAGTGATATGTCTTAATTCTTCAGAAAAACTATCTGTTGTTTGAGCAAACACATTTGATTTTGGCAACTAAACCAAGAGTGTGTACAGTGGAACCTCGAGATACGAGTTTAATTCGTTCCAGAACCGAGCTCGTAAGTCAATCGGCTCGTATCTCAAA
>JAOUQX010000003.1:11206234-11221624 GCA_028566295.1 Liobagrus marginatus
CTTTCACCGGAAACACGGCTCGGATCTCGGATTTGGGCTCGTATCTAGAACGAAAATATGGCCCGAGCTCCGGCTCGCATCTAAAAAAACTCGTATGTTAGGCTGCTCGTATCTCGAGGTTCCACTGTATTTGAAGATGCAGTTTACTTATTTAAATATTTGTTTGTATTTCAAGGCCAAGTTACAACTTTCATGCAAATACCACATCCAGGTGACTGTCTTCTAACCTCAGATCGTTTTAGTTTAGGGTAAAAATGACCGACGCTGTCGGCGGAGTGGCGCAGCGTTAGCGCGCTCGCGTCGACATATACACAGCGCTGTTGCGTTGCGGGCAATCCGGGTTCGACTCCAGCCCGTGGTTAGATGCTAGGTTGTTTCTCCACAGTAAACACACTAACACACTCTTCTCTGAGCCAAACGATGCAATCTGTTAGTAACGTGAGTTGGTGCTGCAGATACTTATTTGGGTTAAACAGTGAGAGTGTAAACGAGAGTTGGGAAGCTAATACGTTAGGTAATAGAGTTTAGTGGGGTGAACTTATGACAATTATATGGGTGTGTGAATTCCCTGCAGGTTGCTTAAGTGCAGTCTGTATTTAAAGGGGAATGAAATTTGTGTTCTGTCTTGCATGGGGGAGTGAGCTGCTCTCTACCCTGTGTGTGTACATACAGACTAAAATGGAGTAATCACTACTTCCCTTAGAGGGCAGAGACTGCAAATTCAGTTCTTCTGAATGATCATCTTTAACTCAAGTCTGGATGGGAGTGGTCTGTTTAGGTTTGACTCCTCCCCATGCACAGCCCCCAAGGACTTGGATGATGAAAATTATGTAAATGTGATGCTGTAAAGTTCACACTCAACCGAACTCGAACCAGTCAAGTTTTCCGAATGACGTGTTTCACACAATCATTAAAATACCGACTGAGGAAGTCTTTTGGAAGAATGATTCTCAAGTCTTGTAATTGTACACAAAATATTATCAACGCTCACTAAGCACTGCATCTGTCTTTTGGGGGGGGGGGTGTTATATAAATACCCTAATGTGCCTCCTAAAATGTTACATCAGCTAGAGACTGGGGCAATTTCAATAAAAGGATTGAAATAAGAGGCAGAAAGAGCATCTCCAGCTACGTGAGGACCTAATCTCAGCATCAGCACGTGTGTCTAATAACTGAAGCAATCGGCTATTGCTACATGAGCCAGACTGATATTGTATCAAAATGGGATTTAATGTGATTAAACTAGGAATTTGACTGACCACAAATATCATGGACATAAACATAGGACACAAATTGTATGGTGCCCCTAGGTATGTGTATGAGCTCAGTTACTAAGAGGATGTTGTGTGTTGGCTGATACTGACATCAATATGGTTGACAATTATTAAAAAGATCATGCCTCTGACGCACTCATCAATAATTAACTTGCTCGTGCTGCTTTTTTTTGCTAAAGATCTGTTCTAATGTAATGCACGTCTGTGTGTGTGAGCTGCCATCTTTTCTCGCACTAATCAGGTGGCCAACGGAAGCATCTATGCCAAATCCCAAACCCCAAGCCTCACACATGCTCACTTAGCTAGGAGCTGCTCATTTTGGCTCATGCTCTCCTTCCCGTCCTTCCATTGTTTCATTCTGACTGCATATTTTAAGCAATGCACCTACTGTATGTATGTAACATTGCAGGATTTTTCAACCGTAACCGGTTAAAGTCAGTTATGGTTTTCCTTCGAATCGAATGATTTTATTAGAGAACGTAAAGCCATAATGTCGAGAAAAGCTAGCTGAGAATGGTTTTGGAAAGGCGCCCGGTTGTCCTACCCTTGCCAGTGTGCAGTTTGTAATCCAGTCTTGGATTCAGAGTTTTGGATCGACCCGATGAAAAGAGAACAAGTCATGCTGAAGCCACAGTGTCTCACTGAGTCTGTAGACTCTTAAATGAGGTTTATTATGGATCAGAAAACACCTGGATAACAGCTGCCGGGACACTGGATTGTGCTGGGGGATGGAGACTGGCACTGTGTAGCATGCAGAATCCAGTTGTGGCTCTTCCCCTGATGGAGTGTTTCTCTAGTGGACATAGACAGGAAGCCTGATCTGCCTGGCAGGAGTAAACAATGGTTAGAGGGCTAAGGAGAATTGAAACACTGTAAAAAGCATGTGCATGCAAAGCCACTTACACTCTCCCAGGATCACAGTTATACTCCCTATCCTTCTACACCCTGGTGCTCCACATCACGGCTTTTTTTTGCTAAATATTTCACCAGCCGATAATTATTTCATGGCCCTGGCCGTCTCCTGACTATTTTGGAAGAGGCAGTGATGCAACTGGCACAGACGATTCAGAAATAGCGCAGTCTCTCTTCACCAACCTTCCTGAACTCCGGTGCTGCAGTTAGCTCAAACACTCGCACATGAAGTGATCAGACATCAGCGAACATCACAGAAGGTGTTCATAAATCATCGTTGCTAGGGGACCCTGTGATAGATTAATGTTACAGTTCTTTTTGTACCGCAAGGCTAGCAAAAGGACATTTACGTATGTTAAACTGTCTGATTTCAGAACAGAAAATACGTGGTGAATGTAAGCCCAGCTTCACGACAGTCACATTGTTTCAAGAAACATCAACATTATTTTTGATACTTATGTATAATGCCCAATAGACTACTCTGCCAATCGTGTGTAAATCTAGTGTAGATCAGTAATTTATTCCAACTGTCTCTTGTAGTCATTAGTCAGCTTGGAACATAATCAAGGCATTTACACACATGAAACACTGTTTGTTTCCTTAGCATTTTTAGGTAGAAATATCATTTAAAAAACACAGTAATAAGGAGAGAGAAGTGGTAGCTCAGTGTTTAAGGTGCTGGACTGCTAATCGGTAGATCTGGGGTTCGATTCCCAACACCACCAAGCTGGCACTGCTGGGCCACTGAGCAAGGCCCTTATATTAAAAATAAGATAAGATAAATTAAGATAATTGTAAGTTGCTTTGGATAATGCAATTAGCATTTGGCTGTGTGATATTTTTAAAATGTTGGGATTTATATTCTCTCACCTATTCTGTCTGTAGGTCTTTCATTTCATTTATCATTATTTTGTGTGTGTTGTTTTTTTTTGTATATCGACTTTGGATGTAAAAACGGTGTTGTATAAATTGTTGCTAGTATTATTCTTTTTTAACGTGTCTGTTTATCTTTCATTCTTTGACTGTCCTCTTTTCTCTCTTGTGTCAGCTTCTCATCCTCCACACTCTCAGTAGATAATCCGCGGTAATTCTCATTCACTCCTGTTCATCTAAATTGTGTCTGACTGACTGACTAGTTCTATCTCACATGGCTTTCTCTCTGTGTGTGTGTGTGTGTGTGTCAGTCTTTCTGCACGCACGCATGCACACACACACGAACGCATGCACACAAACCCCTAGATTAGCTGGATCAGTTTGGGTTTTCTAGATCCCCCTGCTGTCTGACACTCAATTACTAAGCAGACCTTTTTACAGCGTTTGTGTTTTTGTGTTTTCATCTAGGCAAGTGGCAGTATTCAAATTTCCTCTCGAGAAAATTGCCTAACAATTTTTACAGGTTTATGTTATTATGACGATGCGATATTAGAAATGACTTAATGCCTAACCCTAGTGTCAGCGAGCAGCCTTTCAGCCATTAATGAACCTCCGAAGCATTTCAGGATTTAGCTTCATCACACAAGGTGGCTGAAATGTAATAATATTTGAAGGGGATGTAGAGATAAAAACAAGGCACTTCCTAGTATTGCCCTGGTCATTTAGAACCTATATCCTAGTTATCCTTACTGGTTTTTATTCTGGGTAACATGCTTTTGCACATGCTTATTTTTTAAAAAAATAAATCCACAGATTTTGATTGCTTCAGAGAGTTTTCTTATAGAGTCACATTGTAAAAGACTGCAGCATGCTGCAACAAACACTCCATAACATTTACCCAATGAAACCTTTCAGAATCTGTTCCGTAGCAGGTACATGTGTGCTTTACCTCAAATGTAGTATTTCTGCTACCAGAGCAAAAAACTTGGTGTGTAAATATCATGAATGTACTAAAATGTAGACAACAGATTATAATAGAGGATAATAAACTCCTGGCAAAAAAGAATAACTTTAGTCTGAGTGTTGAACACATGACAATAAAACACTGCTAAGGTTTTACAGATATGTTTATTTCCTGAAAACCTTTTACTATTTTTTGTCCTGACTAAGTGGTACAGGAATTGCAATTATTATTATTATTATTTACTTATTTGTAAGTAATAATGTAAACGGTTTCCTTTTTAAAATGATAAAACCAGCCCAGGACTTAGGCACCCAGGACGATATACAACTTCTGCATTATTGAGTAAATAAAAACGTTTCAGATGTATTTGCAGTCAGTTAAGAGAAGCAAGCCTATCTGGAGTTAGATTACAGTTTGCTGCTCATTCTAAAGATTTTTTTTAAGTTATCTATTTATTTATTATTATAAAGTTATTTATTTTCGAAGGCATTGTTGCCTTTATAGCATTTATTTTCATCTGTTCCCAAGACTTTTGCACAGTATCATACAACATTGAAAAAAAAAAACCCAGACACACCTTTGTGTTGACAGTTATGTCTTCCTCCTATAGGGCATCATGTTCAACACGGTATGCGATGACAATCAATTCTGTATTAAGACTTTAATTGGAATACTTACTGAATAGTAAGAGTGTATTTTTAAAACTGCCTAGGAGGACTTAACGATCAGCTAACTGAACTTTATTTTTATAATGCATTGTCTGGATTCTTTTCTTGTTTAAATCTGCTTTATTTGTTTCCTGTTTCCACACACTGCATGTTATGATCCTAAATGCCTTTGTTGAGGTGTAATACCGCTGAAGGCTGTTCACTGAAGGATAGTTAGAGAGCACAAACACTGTTTGCATCTGTCCAAGTGGGAAAAGGTCAGTGGGGATATGTTACAGACACATTCACGCGCGCGTCTGTGGTGCATTGTATGTGCTGAACCCATCCAGCCAGTGCTGAGCCTCCAGCTTAATTATCACAAAGCCTGTGGAGTGGCTGACCTCCACCGATAGCCTAATTGAAATTTAATTGAAATTCACTTGTCTAGACTAATTAAGCTTCTTTGGAAACCTGCAAACTTTTAGCCGCCATTCTCACGTGTCCTTTAATGTGCCACAGTGACTGGAACAAAGGCGTAGTGGTTGGGTTTGGGGGGGGGGGGGTGTTTGGCACAGAAAGAACTAAAGATTACAGCAGGAAAGCGTTTGTTTTAAGTTTGCTCCCTGCTTAAAAATAGCTAGTGGAATTTAATAAGCAAGTGAATTAATGGGGACCAGTGTGTGTATTACTAGAGTTACTGTCTGGTAGGTTGATAAAGATTGGAATTTTCTTTGACACAACAATCAATTAGCTAAGATCAGCAAAAGTATAAATAAATAAATGTTGGACCTCAACCGTGTCTTGTCTAAAGAACTAATTTATTTTTGGCCAACCGTTTTTAAGAGGTATATACACTGTATTTAGTTAATATCTGCTTGAGCTGAAGCATGTTGGGTAACACTGAAGTCTTTTGAACTGACGTGTTATTTTTAATACTGAGGACACTTAAATCACTTTAAGAACATTGAGCAGCGACATTCCTTCTGATTCAGTGTAGCCTTCAGTATACATTCGTCTGATTCTCTAAAGTGATTCTTTTCAGGTTGCTTCCAATCTAAACAGTCAAATTGTTTTCATTACAATTTTATACCCTTTACTTTATTTGTGCTCAATATAATTTTTATAATAACGGATGTTTTATAACGGATATTTAGGTCAATTAGGTGAATTCTACACAGATTCCAATTCACTATACACTATAATCTTACTATATAAGTTAAAACCTAAAGGTGTTGTAGTCATTTTATCCATCTACCATTCTAATAAATAAACTCAAAAAGCCATCATTAAGGGACCAAAAATAATTAAACAGTCTAAAATAATCGTACATTACATCTATGATGAGGTTGAAAATACTTAGCAGGCAATGACATGACCAGATCACTCTCGCTGGTGATGCTCCGCATGCCTTTGCTGCAGCTGTCTTCAGTTTCTGCTCGTTTTTGGGTGGTTTTCCCGCCAGTTTTGCCTTCATTAGGTGAAATGCATACTCAGCTGTATTGGGGTCAGGTGACTAACATGGCCATTGCAGCTCTTTCCACGTCTTTGCCTTAAAGTCATAAGGTACCTTTGAAGTTGGATTTATGGCATTGTTCATCTGCACTGTAGAGCATTGTCCAGCGTGTTTTGAAAAATGTGTAAATATAGACTAATGTAATTTATAATTCATCAGTAAGCAGTCACACCATCAATAAATACAAGGGAGTTATTTGCACTGTCAGTCCAAGCTTTAGGGCACCTGTTTTATTTGTTTTAAGAATGTATCGCAAGAACTATTTTTTTTACACATTTAAATGGTAATATTCCAAATTCAGTGTGCGGAGACAACTAGTGAAATAATGGTGCTGTTACATAGACTGATGAACAACACATATTGAGACACACACTCACTCTCTCTCTCTTTTAGGTCCCCCTGCAGCCTGGCCAGTCCTTCAAGTTCACTGTGCTGGAGACACTGGATCGCATTAAAGAGGAGTTCCAGTTCCTCCAGGCCCAGTATCACAGGTGAGAAACAGACATGACCCTGGGACTTCTGATTAAACTTAATGTTGGATAATTCTGGGTCAGAAATGTTCCTTGACTGTAGTCCATATCGTTCAACATTTCAGTTGTATTGTGTTCAAGTGAATCAACAAGCAGACATGCACTGAATGTGGACTAAGTTAGAGTAGACTGGACTGAATTTTTATATTTACATTTCTTCGTTTAACAGATGGCTAAATCCTAAGAATTAAGGCTAAATCATATCAAGGCTTTATTGTACTTAGCAAGTTTAATATAGCATTAACTCCCAAACCAATGAAAGTCACATTCGTACTCATACTCCAAGACAAGATGTTCCATAAAAGCAAGGCTACAGCATGTAATCTGTTTTGAAGCCTGGCGATGGTAAGCTGTTCTAATGTACTTTCATTTTTACTGTGAGAAATAGAATCTTTGTAAACAGTGTTCATGCTTGGACACACAGCAGGGTTTAGTTACTAAGTAGAATCAGGGGCAGGTGAACCATGAAAGCAATGTATTAATTGCAACCAAATATCAGTCAGAGAGATGGCAGACAGTAGAAAGTAAAAAAAAAAAACCCACAGGAATAGCTGGTTTAAATTAGCTTGAAGTCCTCTGAATTTTTTTGTACCAATGACAAATAGTCATGTGCCTTACGAATAAAAAAATCTGGTATGGACTCGTAAAATAAACGGAACTGATAATACATTTAAGACATCTAAGAAAGAAATCCAGATTCAATACCAGTGATCAAATTATTGAATTATTGACACTTTTTAGATCCTCGACATCGTCGACACCGATTCTGTTATGTAACTATACTTTATATACTCTTCCTGATTTGCATGACATCTACAATAAACGCTGCTTAAACAGGGCCAGAAAGATTATGAAGGACCTCAGCCACGCTAACAACGGACTGTTCTCTCTGTTACGGTCAGGGAAGCGTTTACGCTTCTTAAACACGAACACAGAGAGAATGAGGAAGAGTTTCTTTCCGCAAGCTGTCCGTGCCCTCAATCAAAGTTATATCTCATAATAAAAAAACACACACCAGGACTCAACTTTTGCTTTTGCTTCTGCTTTCTTTGGATTTTCTCGCTTCCTGCCCTTTCCCTTTTCCTTCATCTCCTGAGTCTCTCTTTTGCACACACACATGCACAATTGCACAAAATATATACGTACAATACAGTACAGTATGTATAAACGCTGTATATCTATAACATTATATACAAATGTACAGTCTGTACACTGTATATCTACAGCATGTTTATACAATGTATACTTATAACATATCATGTACAGCATTGTAGCCGTACAATGTATATTCATAGCATAGTATAGTATATTATAGTAGGTTACTTTTGGTACTCTATTTTTAGCATATTATTATTATTACTAGTATCTATTACTATTACTATTGTCATATACATATTGCATATAGATGTACATTTGTAATTTGTAATTACTGCACACACTGTTAATAGTATTTATATGCAACTCCCCCCCTTACAACTTCCCTCTCTCCCCCCCACTTATAGCAAACGTTCAGTTAGTCGTCAAAGCATTTCACTGTATGTTGTACCACGTATAATGTACATGTGACAAATAAACTTTGAACTTGATATATCTAAAGCAGAGATTTTTTCTTCATTACCTGAACTAACTGCTGTTATTTTTAATCCATAGTCTAAAGTTGGAGTGTGAGAAACTGGCCAGTGAGAAGACCGAGATGCAGAGGCACTACATCATGGTGAGTCTTGGCCAGGTCTAGCTCTACACTTTGGCATAGGGTGCATTTGCACCTACTACATCTGTGTTGCATGGAGGAAGTTAAGGTTCGGTTCACACACGAGTTATTAAAGCACAAAAATAAATCTAACAACTATAAACCTGATATGCAGCCTATCAACACTGACCTATTTTTGAGGTCGGCTAACAGCTAATAATGAGGCTCCAACTATTTTTTCACGTTTGTTCTCACAAGTTCTCACACTAGCTGTACCTCGCTGCTCATCATAACAAGCCCGAAAGCAAACAGTAAATTATGCAGTTAGGAAAAACATGATAGTAAGATTACAATATAAAGGTAATATAAAGGTTATGCATTTTAGTATGATTACAGTTGCCTTTAAATCTATATCTCATAAACAGAACCACGATTTTGTATTTCAGGGGAAAGAACATGTAAGTGATAGTGTGCGTCTGTTAACTACAGTCATGTGGAAATCCTGATAATGATGTGAGTAATTAGAAAGACTTCATTAACCAAAATACACAGCTGTTTTTCATCTTTGCCCAAATAGAAGAGAGCGAAAGAGCAGTGAATGAGAGGCTTACGGTTTACTGTTTCTTCTTTCATTTATCTTTAGTAACCCCTTAATTCTGGTACGACATGTGGTGAGGCTTGAATTATTATTATTTTTTTTTTATTAAATCATGGACATTTTTGTTTCTTCAGTAGTTAAAGCTTTACTCTTTGCATTTCGTCTTTTACGAGGGATCTTTCTACTTTCATGTTTAAGCATTTTTTCAGATTAATATCCATAAAAAAAATAGCTCAATGAAAATCCCAATGGAAATGTTACAGGAGTTAAAACCTGTATTAAGTCCTGATGTGTGCCATACATCCATGTGTATTTGTTTCTGTGTATCGGCCACTGTGTGTTTTCGCTGTGATCAGTAGAGAGGACAAGAACGATGACAAATGTACCGGGAGGAAATGCAAGTGATAATATAAATGAATGAAGAGAGAAAGAGAAAAGACGTATGAGTAAGAGGAATGGAGACAAGTGAGAATGTGACGCTAGGCTGAATGAGAGATGAAAAAAGGCAAAGGAAGAGAGATCTACATCACAAGCACAGACACGTAAATAATGTGAAGCTCCCAGAAAAAGCAGCTAGCCCAGCGGGCTATATTTAGCCAGTTAAACCTGTCATGTACACCAGGACTTGTTTCGACAGCCATTGCCTTTATTTCGTACAGTTATAATTCAGCATAGCACCCTCACTCGTTCCTGAACGTGAATGATTACTGACTTTCAGTGAAGGATTTATTTGGTGATGGGCATTAAATAGTTCTTCAGCCTCATTCAAGATGGGGGATTAGTGATTAATATGGGACCACAGTTTGAGTGTGTTTCCTGTAGTGATCCTCCAAGTTGTTTTTGTCCAGCCATCAACTGGCTGTTACTATGTGAGTGATACAGAGGAGCTCAGACGTCTTAGTCCACAATGAAAAACAAAACTACATATACAATTAGTATATTATTCTATTCTTTAAACATTTGCTTCATTAACATTCACAGGTTGTAAAAGAATGATAATTACCCAAATATAATGTAAGTTCTAAGCGGGTGCGCCTCATACGTCCTGAAACTGCTGGCTATTTGATCGCCCCCTGGTGGCTGGATGCAGTACAGGTCATAAACCCTGCCCTCTGTATGCAAACGAATGAGACTTGAGACAACATTTAAAAAAATTAATTACACTTCCAATAAAATTTTCCAAAATATGGTTTTGGTCATTTAGAGTAGTTGTTATCACGCTTATATATGTTCAATTGTTGCTTTTTGTGATAAGTTTGATTTTAGCTAGCAATTTGATGCTATACAAACGGGGCGTTCGTTGGGCGTGTGAGTATTTGGGCAGAAGTTTGCTACTGATGCTTTTGCGTAACATGTCAGTGCCATCGTGGTACGTTTTACGTTCAGTTCATTACAATAGAAGGAAGCGGCGTCGTGGCGTCCATCTTTTTTTTTCCGTCTGTGGTTCTAATCAAAAAGGTAAAATGTGACATTTTAGATCAGGAAATCTCTAAAATAAATAAATAAATAATAATAATAATAAATTCTACTGTATAGATTAAGAATGAATATGATTCTATATGTGAAATAGAATTTCTCCCTTTCTGCAGATGAACTGTGTTAGGATACTTTGGTGTCTGCTGTATAAATAGAAGGTAGAAAGGTCTTTGCTTTGACGGTATTCGGAATGTGAATTCTTTATACATTTATTTTTATTTTATATGTTAAAGGTTTTTTGAATTACGTCCACAACCCACAGAATTAAATTTTCAGAACAACATTTATAATCAGATATTTGCATTGAACTTGAATTTAAGATGTATAACCGGCACTATTGTGGGTCTATACTTAAGCATTAGAATCATTGGATGCATCGGTTCAGGCGTCTCTCATTCTCCTAACTACAGTACAGTGCATTCATTTCAACGTAGTAACTGAATTATTCATAGTTCATGAAGAATACGCTGTAGGATAAATAACTGAACAGCAAACCCAAATAGAGAATTCTTTTGCCTTTCCGTGATATGAGCTCATGTTCTAAGCGAGTTTGGTGTACATAAAAACGTGTTGAAATTATAATAAATGAATCATAATGTAATTAAACAGACTAAAGAAGACAAATTACAAATAATAATTCCTGAATGACCTATCTGATTTAAAGTACTTCCTTTTTTATATTCCACAAACCGACATCTCAACTAAGCGTGTTAACACAAAGGAATGTGTGTGCGTGTATGTGTGTGTGTGTGTGTGTGAGAAACAGGTGTGAGGTCAGTCTACTGCTAATAATGAACGTGGTATGCATGGTCACCCGAGCACTCTGGTTCGCTGGTGCATTCATGGTTCGGAGCTGGTCAAGGATAAAGTGAGATGAAAAAGAAAGCAAGAGAAGGAGGGAGGGGTGGATGGGAGGATTAATGCACTGCTTTGCACTGTAACTCCCATGGCCAGCTCATCTGTCTGATTCCCACTGACACTCTCAGCGCTATCCAGAAACATTACTGCCACAGATTGCCCTCACGCCTACAGAGAGAAAGAAGGAGGAGGGGAGAGAAGGAGAGAATGTAAGTGTGCCCGTGTGTGTGTGTGTGAGAGAGAGAGAGATCGGTGTTCAAAACAGCGTTAAAAGAGGAAAAGAAAAAAGGAATACCGGATAAATATGGCTAGATTGAGGTCAGTGAGAGAAACAGACTGATAAATAAGATAAAAGCACAAAGAGAGCTGAGGTGATTAGGGTAGAGGAACGGTGAAGAAAGGCAGACACACGGAGGAACGAATAAAAGAGCGCTTCCAAAATGCCTTAGTCCTCAGTCAACATTTATACAGCAGGAGTGTGTGTAGCATATAGCGAAGGTGAAATTCAAGTGTGGCATTTCATTGTGGGCTTTTTATTCTCCATACGTTTCCATCTAGAAAATTCTCTAGATTAAAAGAACAAAAAATAGTAGGATTATGTTTGTGCTATGTAAACACATTTTAATCATTTCATTGCAGTTACTTCCCGAGTCTGCTTTATTTCATCATCTACACCATGTTTTAAAATAGTCTTCCACCTTATCACATGCAAGATTGTCGTTTTTCTAAACCAAGCGCATATTTAGGAAAACACCACATTTTTGTCCCGTTATCTTTCTCCAGCTAGATCATTGTAGATGTCATTTAACGCTTCTGGCAATGTATGAAACTGTGATTAGATTCTTATTATTCTATAACCTCATATGTTTGTCCTAAAAAATACTATTTCACCTTCTCCCACAGAGAGCATGACCAACTCACACAGCTGCCACTGTTATTAGTTTAGTTTGCACCTGCCCACAATATTTTCTAACAATCCTGGATGGTTCTGTTTTCTAAACCATAAACACATTCGTAGTTTAGCGCAGTAACACTGGTCAGAATTAAACATTATTTATTTACTGGTGTTTTATGTTGAACCCACAATCTTCTGGTCATCACACTCTTCTGGTTCAGCTTTGTTTACACTCCAAAGTATTCTCATAAGTGCTGTGTCTTCTTCTATCAGTAAGTGTTTAGAAGGCTACAGCGCCACACTGGTTAAACAGGCTATTACAGGCCCTTACAGTATGGAATATAAGATTAGACTATTATTTGACAACAAAAATATTTTTTCCGAAAGCTTTTTATTGTCGTCGTTTCGATAAATGCCGACTACTGCACACTATTTAAAACACAGGCGCGCGCACATGCTCTTACAAGAAATTTGAAGTAGACTTTTCCAACGGTTTGAGTATATGAGTACACTAGGAGTTGAGGAAATCGATGTGTTTACAAATCAAAGATTGGGACTCTGTGTCTGTCCAATTCCCAATTTACACCTTAGAAGAATGAATTGTAAGACAATGATCATATTAGAAGCTGCAATCCTAGCGATACCAAAAGCACTTGAGCAAAATTTCTAAATCTCAACAACTAAGTCTATGTTGCATGGCATCGTTTCCCCGCTACTTTCTAGTTTTTTTTATTTTAAACGACTGAGACAAAGAAAATCCTCCCATAGACTGAGAAAACAAACATTTCCCCCATTTCAGGTTTAGGCAGAGTATGGGAGTGCATAATAATATTACCAGCTGTGCAATCAGGAACTGTGGCGACTGCTGGATGGTGGATTATTAAGTGACTCTGCAGGAATTTGCAGTAAACTCTAATACAAAATCTGAACAGCACATTTTATCATTATCATATCATACAAATCAGTTGTCTAGTGTCCACAGAATCTGCTGTCAAAGTATCTCAAAAGTTTCTAAGAGCAGTACTGAGCAGGAGAGAGAGTAAAAACAAAATCACTTTTATCACCATTAGCATTATTAAAAAGTGTTATTTTTGCCAATTGTTGAGAAGCTAAAGGTAAAGGTTACAGAACATTTTTAAAGTTATGGTTATTCATACTGGCCACTTTAAATACTACTGCCCATGCCCAACCTTTTTTAACAGTAAATAGCAAATAATGTTCAATTACAACTTGCATGGTTTAAATCTGTGTTGTACAGCAAGGCTTATATTCATTGCACACTCGTGTTGTATAAATGTTACTAGTAGAATTAACAGCTTAAAAACTGCCCTGTGATTTGTATTTGCAGTTTTGATTGAATAGATGCCAGTTGGTTGCTGGTCTATCTGGCAAGTTTGTGTTGAGAGTAAATCTATAGCTGTTAACAGTTAAGCTGCCATAACAAACTCTATTCAGATCCATTCTTTGTGTGTGGTTGCGTTTATTTCTCCCCCTGAAGCAACGTTTGATAAACTAAGTGACGTAATCACAATCGCTGAAGATCCAATCACTATAACTCGTTTGTGCCCAACAGTATGACATCATAACTTCTTAATGATAATGTTATTGACAACATCATGTCTACAGAAATGAAAAGCAGAATAACATCCCTCAAAATGAAGCTCTTTTTCAAATTAACATGAATGTTTTTTGTGCAAATCCTCATTCCTCAATTTTATAGAGGACTGCAAAGAGGATTGTGGATTATTGATGACACAATCGAGTAAATGTAAACATCAAATAAGAGAAATGTAAGAAAAATAAATCCCAATTGGAATGGCTGGATCTTTACACCACTTTATATTAGCAGTAATGCTAATCACAATCAGTCTTCAACAAGAAAACAGACAGAAATGGTGGGAAAAGCTTTATACGGTTTTACTAGTGTTGATTTGCATGCATTGTAGCGCTGCATGATATCAATATTATAATCAATTATGTAACATTCTGAAATACTGTTGCTATCTTCTTGAGAAAGATTACACAAATTAAATTGCAAACAATCCTTTGAAGCAGAACCTTCTGATGTTATAATCCCATATTTCATATTTAAAATGGGAAAGTGCTTTTGTTTGATTGTGTATTTTCTTTTTTCCAACGTTTCAAATACTTTATACAAAAAAAAGAACTTAAAACTTTTTTATAATGCTGGAACTTTCGGATATGTAACTGGTATATTTAGCAGCTGTGGCCAAAGACACACACACACACACATAAAACTACACACATTGAGTGATGAGTGTTTAGCATTTCTGTTGGACGTATTGCAGCAGTACACTTGGACAGCAAACAGCTGCCAAGTTGAACCAAAGGACACTTAACACACTCATTAGACTGCGGGACCCCTTAGACTGTGTACACACACATTCCAGCACACTGCAGCATCAGCATGGGGGCAGACTCAGCCGTGCTGAACCGAGCTACATCCACCGCATGCCGTGTGCAATCTGCTCCCAACCCAAAACACACACAGAAAACAACAGGAATGCACTGACATGTAACTTTAGAGAGGCAGTAGTGGGTCATTATGAGCCCAATAAACGTAACAGGGCCACATCCTGCTTCCTGACTGAGATTGGATTTTGATTTGGTGTTTACCGCTGCATTATTTTAGCTAAGTTTAAACTTTATTCTAAAGTGTTCAGAACCTTTAACATGCACTCTATTTAAGATGATTTGGGATATTACCCAAATTTACATCTTTCACATGTGCGTGTTCAGTAATCCTACAACGCCTGATTTAATTACTTACTAATTAAAAAATGCGAACCCGTGCAAGAAAACGGATTCTTCGGAGCAGGGTAAGAAACCTGCTCTTTAGAGCAGTCCGGACTTGTTTGCGTGTTCAGTCGGTTAAGTTTACAGAACTGATTGTTGTTTTGATGAGGTAGTGTGTATCACTAACCGTACCTGGCTGGAGTGTTGAGTAAAAGAATTGCATAAAAGTTACCACGTGTACCACTGTAGATGAGCACCTCAGTAGTACAATTCTGATTTTCACTTCGGAGTTAAGGTAGCAGAAGTCAGTCTCACACACACACACACACACACTCACACGCGCACGTTTGTTACCAACCAGAGAGAGAGAGACTCCCTCACTCTAACTATTGTTGTGGTAATG
>JAOUQX010000003.1:11401267-11411894 GCA_028566295.1 Liobagrus marginatus
TGGCAGCATGTCTGGAGCGGGGCTCGAACCCCCGATCCTCTGATCACTGACTCAGAGCCTTACCCACTGAGCCACCACCACCCTCGTAACAACCCAATATTATGGGTTATTATGTGTAGATTCCTGCCATATAACCCTATAACGGGTTATTTCATGTTTATGATGTAACTCTACAAAATGTGTAAAAGTGAGGATATTTTGGAGGAGTTTTCACAACAAGCTTGCTTAGGGTCATGCTGAGTTTTCATCTAACCATAATGAAAGCCATGATTAAGCCAGAATCCCTTTCTCTTCAGTGCATAGTTTGGTATCATGCCAGAACGGTAACCGGTTCAGGCAGTAGTGACTTGTGTGCGTTTGCTAATGGTTCTGAATCATAGTTTAATTCCAAATCAACTTATTTTTTTTAGCTACAATATAGCTGTGTTATAACATGTTCTGAACTATATCTATAGCTGATCCAGTCCTTACGGCTGCTGCATAGCTTAGTTGTTATTTTAAACACCTCATAGATGATCCACAGAGTGCTGTGATGCTCCCCTAAACTTGTCTACTGCATTGAGCTGTTCTGTGCCATTAGACACATTCAAAAGTGTATTTGCTTTCATTTTTCCAGGTTTATAGCTTGCAATATAGGAGAGACATTACCTCGGTAAAACGTTACAAACTTCAAAGTTTATTTGTCACATGTACATTATACGTGGTACAACATACAGTGAAATTCTTAATGAAGGTTGTATCTTCTTAGTTCACTCTGATTGTCTTATTACAGTGTGCGTATGGGTGTGTGCGCGCAGTGAGGGTGTCTTTAGATGAATGTTACAACATTTTGATCAATAAAATTACCACCGATAATCAAATTGCAAGCAGCAAACACTAAAGGATTTTAGCTAAGTCAATTAAGCAAGCTTAATTTACATTCTGTGTGTTTTAATTCTTTTTCCCCCAGAGATGACTGGACCAATTGTGGAGATGACTAGGAGGAATCAGCAAATGGAAAAGGTTCCTTTCATCACCATGTCAACACATGAAAAGGTATCGGTTAGTCCTAAATAAATGCGCTTTATGATTTAGATGTGGCCAATGAAAATGTTATACTCCATGACTATGGTGCTCCCACACCCACGAAATGCCCTTTCTAGGCTTTCATCACTTTACTATTGCCGTGCAGTAGGGTGCTGCTGATTTGAATACAATTTTACTGCTTCAGGTTTACACCATCAACTTCAACCTGTAGTTGGTACAAGATTCAAGTACACACAAATGAATGGTGCACTAGTATAAGACACGGGACTACGCTGTAATGCTTCATATTTGTTCATGTTTTTTCGCTATATATAAATTTTTCACCAATTAATAATTGCATTCATCGAGCACTACACCTTGTGCTGCCACAGACCGATAAGGGCTGTCTGTCTGCAGTGTTGAGTGTGATTACCATTTATTGTTCTCAAGCTGTGGCTCTGCACTGCAAGCCTAAGCAGAACAAATGGCATTTTTCCAACCTTAAAGGCATATCCCAAGCAAGTCCTGCAATAAACCCACGTCATACAAAAAGCACACTAGTATATCGGGTAGTGTGACTGCCTCACGCCTCCAGGGGCCTAAATTCGCGTCAACCCGTAAACTTGCTTCAGATACAATACAACATTTTTTAGTAAATTTGTGCGTAAAACTTTTTTATTTTTTTATAACTGTGTTGAAAAATGACAATCATGCAACAATTATCAAGCATGTTTGTAGCACATCTCAGTTTTTTGTTTAGTAGCACCTACAAAACTCCATTAAAAGTCACAGATCTTTCACAAATCTTCCACCAGTACAGCTTCCATAGGCATATACCCATTCTGTGCGCGTGTGTGCGTGTGTGCGTGTTAGATGGGTGAGGTGATCTATGAGGAGAGGGTGTACCCACCAGGCAAATGGGCCTGTATCACTGTTGGAGAAAAAATGTACGAGCAGAGCATCTCGAAGGGCTTCATGAAACTTATGCGATTCATCTGCAATGAGAACTCAGCTGGTATTTAGCAAGAATACTCTATAATTAATCAGCACTAGGTATTAACTTATAAATAAACACATTCTGGGTAACGATTCTTTCAGGTCGTTATTTGGGAATGACCGTGCCTATAGTGAACGGAATAACTGTGCTGGAGAATGGAAGCGGCTTCAAAAGCGAAGTCCTGACAGCTTACTACTTGCCTGCAGAGTTTCAGACAAACCCTGTGCAGTCTGTTGACCCAGACATCACCATCGTCCACTGGGACTCGTTGCGAGTAATCACCCGGTAGGATGCTTCCAGACTTCATTTCCTCTTTTCTATTTTGTGCCTTGGAATTTATCAACACTTCAAGATTATACAAAAAAAAAAAATTTGCGCTGAAGTTGCACTGACTTCATATAACAACATATTCTATAAATGTGCATTGACTTTATATAGCTACACATGCACATTTATAGCATGGTGGTCTTAGACCTAAAGAGACAGATGAATAACCGTTCTTCGGTTAAAAGTGTATGG
This sequence comes from Liobagrus marginatus, assembly GCA_028566295.1. Taxonomy (NCBI): domain Eukaryota; kingdom Metazoa; phylum Chordata; class Actinopteri; order Siluriformes; family Amblycipitidae; genus Liobagrus; species Liobagrus marginatus. The sequence continues at coordinate 11,403,789 of JAOUQX010000003.1, forward strand.
TGATACATGTGTGTGCTTTTATTAGGGTTTTCTTCGGCACCACCACTGAGGAGACCATCACCCAGCAGATCAGCCTGCTGTGGGAGCTGCTGGGAACGTCTGATGACATTCGCCAAGGCCAGTACATGGTGGCCGTATACGAGAACCCTGGGGTGCCGTCCCGTCGAAACGAGATCTGGTTCATCTACCAGAGCCCCTAAGGGGTTCTGCATCCACACACAGACACACACAACCTCCCCTGTGGCACCACAAAGAAAGACCAAAAAGGTAGGATGAAAAAGACAGTACAGGGCTTAGGTATTACCAACAGTATTAACTCAGGCATTTAAGCAAATATTCACAGGTTAGGTAATAAACATTTTTTTTGTACATGATAAAAGATCATTTAATGCCAGTAATACCAATATATAGGAAATTATATAATACTACAAATCAGGGTTTCTCAACCTTTTGCAACTCAGGGTCCAACACTGAGTGTTAAAAGAAACATTCTGATTACCACTTTTCCAAATATGATGGTATGAGCACAGAATAACAAAAGATTTAAAAAGTACGATGATCCACTCTGCTATTAATCTGTTAAGCTCCTGTAGCAGACCAGGTTAAGTCAATGCATCTTGTTATCAACAAGTTTTCTCTTGTGATCATATAAATTAATTTAGATAAACAATTCGATCATTAGAATATAACAAGATTTGTCAATTTAAAAAATCAATAAAAATTAATTTGGGGTGAATATACCACTGCCTACACGGCCCACCAGTTGAGACGTAGGCCCACTAGAGGGTTAAGAGTCACTGCTATAAATATATATTTCCATTACCGATATGAATTCAAATATCGATAAAAGTGGATTAGAGGAATGAGAGTAGACATGGTCCTCAGAAAGCATTTTTACTCAGCTTGTCTTGTGTCTTTTGTATTGTGACTCCAAACCTTTCACGTTTATTGGATTTATTCTGCATTGACAGAATGAGTTGTGGCCACGAGGGGGCGTTATAATGCACTCTTTTTTTCCAGGACCTTACAATTGTGGTTGTAAACGAAACACATATGAAACACAAATTTTGCCTCTATGTTACTCTACACTAATTTCTTGCGGTTTGGCTTTGTCACAGCGCTAAATCTCAACCCACTAACACATTATTTTGTATTGTCCAAACTTTTGCACCGCTTTGTCGACTGTCAGTAGTTTATGTGGGGAATCTGTGGAAACCATTGTGAATTTTGAATGATCAACAAATAGCCTCTGTTTATTAGTACAAATCCCTTGGTAGGTAGTAGTGCACTCCTTTATTAACACACTCCACCTGAAGCTATTCCCAGGGGCGGAGAATTAAGGGCACTCTGACCAATACCAAGAAGCTAATATAAATCATATATTACTTATTAGTTTTTTTATTTGAATTCAATTGTATTTAATTTTACCTTAAGAAAAAAGTTCCAGCTTACAGATATGTTTACTTTCAAATGTATAAAAATACATTAGAAAGTAATGTGTGTGTTCACATACATATGTGTACCCATATATAAAATGTGTGTGTGTGTGTGTGTGTATATATATATATATATATAGCAAGACAATCATTTTTGCAAAGTGCTAGTCATCAAACGAATGCTTTCACAAATTGTGTGGGTGTTGATGCACCAACTTTAAAATAGACCAAAGGATCACTGCAGCATGACAAATCAGAAGTGTGTTTTTCCACAGACTGATTTTACTGTGACAGTACACTCGTGACTGTGCTTTTAATTACGATCAATTTCTTATCAAGAATCTTCATCTTTATATTTTATATATGCACTCTAATAGAGAAAAATGCAGTTTTACTACTAATTGAATGGAGTGATGACTTCGATGTATTAGGAGGTGCTACTGATCTTGCTTTTCCACTGGTTCTGGGGCAGGGTGGCACTGGTAGGGAGCAGAACCCTATATATTCGTTTAATTATTGTTCATTTGCCTGAACTCTGACTGTGTAAGAGAAGCTTCAGCTACTGACGTCATAGGTTCCCTTGTTTGAGACCAGCATGGTTTATGTTCCCAGATAAGATTCGGCTTATCCAGCCCTGGTTGAAAAGTGTTGTTAATGTTTGGAAACTCTAAATGCTAAATGTCAACAGAACTGGAGCATTATAATTTATATAATGTATATTGACGTTTGATTTTATCTTTCAATAATCATTGATTTGATAACCTAATTAGGCTTTGCCAGAATGTTCTCCTGTGTCACACTTTCCTGATTGTATACTATTCACATACACTTTAACACTGATGTTATTACAGCTATATGGAGTTATTGAGTTACTGTGTACTAATATGATGATGGTAGCTGGTGTTTGTTTTACTATGATGTAAATTTCCTGTACTGTGTACATTAAAATTACATGCGTTGTGGAAATTAGTTGTTTTGTGCTTTTCTCTGAAGAATAAAGTTCAGCTCTGGTGGTTTTCTGCAGTTTTCTTTCATCTTTACTTTATTATTGGAGAAATATAGTAAAGATTTTATATTTGACTTTGTTAATGCCAGCAGACATAAAATAATTAATGTGACATGAATCTGGAACAAGCCAACATATAACGTTCTATTTTTTTTTATTAATGTTCTAAAAAGATAGCACACATTTGCACAGTGACTTCTTAACTTTTAAAGCTTTTATAAAAATATTTTTTTCCACTTTTCTTAACACAGTATTATGTTATTAACATAACGTTAATAATGTGTTAATGGTTTACAGAACATTAAAATAGTGTAGAATTAAAATTCTTAATCTAAGATTTGCTACGATTTAATATAGACTAGTCTGGAATATTTGAAATTGTAATTATTCTGGTATTTTGTGTCCCAAAATAAAAATAAGGCGAGAAAGTATAGTACAGTCAGAATTAGGTCCAAAATTTGATTGATGTCATGGAATTGGAATTAGAAAAAAATTGTTATAGTTTTAACTCAAAATATTGTGTGCCTGTAGGCTGGAATTTTGTGTGTTTAGTTTTTAATTTCTTTGTGGAAGATTTGAATTTAACCTGGAATATTGTGTGTTAAAATTGAGATTATTTTGGTGTTTGTTTTCCTATTTGCTAAAAGGGAACGTAACCTAGAAATACTGTGTGCTAGAACTGGAATTAGGATGGATAGAAATGGTGTTCGAGTGAAAATTGGTGTCCTAGCCGAGGTAAAGCAGAACTCAGCAGTGAGGTAATGATGACACTATTGTTCCTGATGGTGGCGTTAGAGCGCAGTATGAACTTTAGCTCATAGCTAACACAGTAATGATTCATGAGAAAGTTTGCTCGTTACTGTTTCACGGTGTTTCGAAAGAAATAACAACCGGTTTCTGCACGATACAGCCTCCTAATTCCTCCACAACCTTGTGACTAAATCTCAAATTTCTCCAGTCTTGCTGGATAAGTGCACTATCAGGTATAGTGGCCTCGTGGTAACTACGTAGTGCCCTGGGTAAGTAAACGGCAGCTTTTCGGGACGTGCCCGCGCTTTTTAATTTACTACAACGCCGGAAGTTTCCATCCACCCGGCGCCGTCTTGTAGGCGGGGCTTGGATAGTAAAGGCGGGGCTTTTCACTGGAACCTAAGCGGTGAAAGCCGTCGCGATTACAGAGTGTATTATTGTTTGTTTTTTTCCGTGACCTGGCGTTTTTACGGAACGAACTAAAAACGTCTGGTACCTGGACTTCCTGCCTAACCAGACGCAGCTGGAAGGAGGGGAGCAGAAGCGATAAAATATCCAGAGCTCCGGCGACGTTATAGGAAAGAAAGTTAGTTTGGAGTAATGAAAGCAGCATGGAGCGTCTGCCACATCCCCCCTGCGGATCTGTAGCTCTTCTGTACTGAACCATTTCTCTGTTTTTACCCGCTGCTGTCCACGTAGTGTAAAAATACAAGGGGAAAGGGGCAGCTGGGGGGTTTCATCTGCTCTGTTACCGACCTGTTGATAGACTACTGTTTTGCCTTTTCTGCTGCGTTCAAGTTGAAACATGAGTTGGTCGATGAAGAAAGAAACTCCGCGGCAAGAAAGCCGGACCCGGACCGCCGCTGTGTGCACGAGCTTCACGCTTCTTTGGCAAGGTATAATGTGCTCCGTAGGTTTTTATCTAATATGTCGCGAAGCTGCAGCGTATTTTTTCTATACATTGATCATTTTTGGGATCTCATGTATCGTACAGCCGGTGTTCCATCACATTAATCTGTAACGCTGTAGCGCTGTTCATGAATCCGTACATATAGAATAGCTACGCGCGAGCCAGCATGCCTCACACCACCACGTTTTCTCCTATTCAACTGGATTTATGATCCCCAAAGCCTCATACATTCATAATTGTTCTGTAACAGAATTTCAGATACCATTTAGACTAAAGTACATACTGAACTGGTGAGATTTGTGTATTGTGTGACTCCTTGTCCTCGATGCAGGTTATTTATTATAAGCAGCAGAGGTGGAGAGTCCTCACCAGTTTTGTGCTGCATAAACAATGGGGAGGATTAAAGTTACCAGTGCACTTTTGTGCCAAATGGTTGTGTGCCAAACAAAAGGGTGATTGCATGAAAGGTAGTATTACAAAAAGTTGGGATTGCATATCACAGTGAAACTGACAACCTTTAGTAGTTATTTTTTTTAACAGTATTTTTGCACAATCCCCACACGGTAACATTCCTTACAGTAGACTAGAGGTGTCTTTGTTGTCTTAAATCCTGACCAGGATTCTGCATGTTGACTGCTTAATGTTTGCTGACGTATGCAAAAGGCCCCTTCATGATTTTGGCGACGACTTTCAGGACTGGTTAATTACCGTGCATTAAACCAAGATGCTCCAGATGTTGTGTTACTTTGTCTCTAATCTCTATAAGAGCCGAAAACTGATTGTGCCTTTTAACACGAGTGCTGAGTACTGAATGCTGCGTCTGTGCAATGCATCCCAGGGGACCCAGGTAAGGTCGGGGAAGGGAGGATGTTGTGTGGGGGTGGATAAGAGAACGCTGTGGTGTGTATGGCTGAAGTATTCATCCGGGGCCCACTGAGGAAGTCGTGTGCAATTTGCATGGGTGCCTGAAAGATAAAAGCAGATAGGGCAGCGACACTTCACAGGTACTTAAAGGCGCTGGTTGATGTTTACGAACATCAGGGGAGCCGTCGCACTCCTTTGTTGTGCTAATTGTAGCGGGTCTGGGAAAGCTGATTCTTCACAATGGGCAATTAAATGTGCAAGGTGTGAGGACCGACTATGTTTTTGATCCAGTTCTGTTCCAATTTCCTATTCCTTTTTACGTCCAGCATTTTTTCCCTCTAGTGTACATCACCTCTTATGCGATCATCTGAAAAAATGTTGGATCGATTTATTTTCAACACTTCATCGTATAATAGGCTATAGTGTCGAGTTATTCAAGTCTGTTTTGAGTTAGTAACGCTAAGAACTCACAAATGTGGAGATTTGGAAAACCACGTGTGGGTGTTTTGATTCTATTTTTATCCAGTATTCGTAGGCCAGGTTGACTGAAGGTTCTTTATCCTGAAGATGTGTTGTCACACAGATAACTGTGGTTCGGTGTTATCAGTGGCTATACCATAGATTCTGTGGTGTCTCTCGATGCTGGAAAGGTTTCTGGTCCCAACCGCTCCCTAAAGATCTTCCCAGTATAGAATTACAAAGCACTTTGTTATTAACTTCCTGAGAAGCCGTCTTTTAAAAGCAGCCTGAGAGTTTCCACATAAAACACTTTTTCTGTTATTTGGAGACGTTGTCCTCTCCCGCTGTGTTGTAAACAGTGACTCGTACACCTCACAATTTACTTGAACAGTGTTTCAGGAACTCCTCTGCCTTCTACTGTATAATTTTGTAATCCACTACATTTGCTTTGTTAAAACATCATGAAAAGATTTGGTGGAATAAGTTGTTCCAAGTCGTTGTGGCAGAACTTCAGACGCTTCATCCAATGGCCACCGAATGGTTTACATCTTCTGTGTAGTGTTTTTGGCCACTAGCTTCAGAATGTTAAGTTGGAGCAGTTTCTAAAGAAACAAATAATTTTTTTAATACACACAATTTATAAAAGTGATTTTAAAGCAGATAGTTGGCAGGAATTTAGGTCATCTTGATGGACTGCTAGAAAAGTTTTGTGGTTGGTCTGTGCAATATCCCTTAACACTCCCTGTGTGAATAACATTAGTTTGTTGTTTAACATTTAATGCTGAAACATACCAAGCTCTAACAAATGCTGTGCAGCTTGTTAAACTGTGTGTATTATTATAAATTTAATATTATTATGGGCGGCATGGCAGCATAGTAGTTGGCACTCGTGCCTTACAGCAATAAGGTAATGGGTTCGATTCCCACCCAGGGTGTTTCTATATGGTGCTCGCATGTCATCACCGTGCTTGTGTGGATTTTCCCCTGGTATTCCAGTTTCTTCCTGCCTCAAAACACGTGATTGGGCATAGGTGAATTGGGTTACTCTAAATTGTCCATATGAGTCAATGCTGAAAACTGTGAATAAATAGCCCTGTGAATAAATTGTCCAGGGTGTACCCCGCCTCACGGCCGAAGTTAGCTGGGATAGCCTCCAGCGCCCCCACGACCCTAATTAGGATAAGTGCTAGACAATAAAAGAATAATTATAAAAAATGTTTTTATTGTTTATCTTTCAATAGGCTGCTTCCTTACAGCTCCAAGTTTTGATCCTTTGAATCTACATGGGATAACTTTTGTCTACTTAAGTTTCCTCTAATTTATCTACTTTTGTGCGTGCGTGCGTGCGAGACACAGAATGGTTTTACCATCCAGGCCATGGGTCAAACGGGTCAAACTGAGTGTTCCTTTTATAGGTGTTGGATCTATCGCCACGATAAAGTGCTGTGTTCTGCTAAAAACTGTGCTTTAGTTTTCTTGACCTCTTACTAGCAACCAAACTTGAAACTCTTTCTTGGAAAGTTGATACATCTTTCTTTTTTTTTTTTTCAACTTCAAATAAGTTGTATACTGATTCTTAAATTACAATCAATCTCTACATAGAGATTTTTGTTTGTTAAACCTTTAACACCAACTATATAGTTTGCTGTTTTGAGGGGAAAATGAACATCACTCACTATAGTTAGCTTGATTTTTTTCCAGGGGTTATGATTTCCCTCCACTGCAGTCAAACAAACACATTCTAGCATGGATAATTGGATGTGTTCTAATGTGTTTGTTTTCTTTTGTCATAAGGGAACTCTGCAATAAGCCTGCGAAATGAATGTTAAATCTTAGCCATGATGGCTTGCATACCCAGTGTTGAGAGGTAAGCATGATTATGATGATGGATCATGCTCTCTGCTCTCTGGCTGTTGCCACCTGTCATTCCCTGATTATATTTTGAAAAGTGATGCGGCGAGAGAGAGGGAGAAAATCGCTCTTTCTCTTACACACGCACACATTCTTCAGTTAATAGTGGTCATGCTGATTGAGAGAGCAGCTGGTGTGGGTGTGTGTTTTGTGTCCTGCGGTGGACTTGCATCCCATTCAGTGCCCGTTCCTCCCTTGAGCATAGTGTTCCCAGAGTATGGAATGGTGTTACACGTCAAGAGCAATTTATATGGACACAATTATATATGATGGTGCAGTGATTTATTGAAAAGCAGTAAAACAGAATAAATACTATTCTTAGCAGGGTCCTGCTGAAAATTCCACCAATAAGGGAATGCACTAGTTGAGGAACTTTTGGCTGCCCACACACACCGGTGGACAAAACATCCTGAAGAAATACAGTATATTTAGGAAATCATAACATGCTGTTTATATGACTAAATGAATAATCTCATAATAAAATGAAGGAATGAATGGATTGTTTGTGTATGTGTAAATTAATTTAATGTTTTTTGTTTTATCCTGTAGTCTATAATATGATTTTAAACGCTCCCCAGGTGGCATAACAGTGCAGATGTAGTGTCTGTTGAGTTTCTTTCCAATTCTGTAAGTTTGCCTGTACTACCCTACGATGGCTGTGTTTCCAGGTTAGACTGCACATATGCTCTCCATCCTCAAAGTTCAAAGTTTATTGGTCACATGTACATTATACGTGGTACAACATACAGTGAAATGCTTTGACGACTAAC
>JAOUQX010000003.1:11420462-11432339 GCA_028566295.1 Liobagrus marginatus
CATGTCTGGAGCGGGGCTCGAACCCGCGATCCTCTGATCACTGACTCAGAGCCTTACCCACTGAGCCACCATCACCCACTAACAGTTGTAACGGTGTTTTCACATTTAACTTCATACATGCTGAAAAGACAGGAAGGCCAAAATATCGTATGCTTTAGGAACATGAGTGTACTGTTGCTAGATAACTAACACATATGGATGCCATACATGTTTGTAGCAGACGTCCCACTGTTCCCGGAAGAGGCTCCCTGACGCCCGGAAATTAGATACAATTTCCCGGAAACCGTGAAGGCACGAGTAAGGACGAGCAAGAGGAAAGAGCATGAAATAATGACCGTGTTGCTCACTGCACTGTTTAACAGTGACTTTTCTATTGCCCATGGTGGTTTACATGTCAGCTAAAGAGTTGAGATCTGTCCAATATTTTGAAATATAAAAATTTCTAAACATTGTCACATTACACGATTAGCGCAGTAAAGGTATCTTTGTGTGTGTGACTCCTGAAAAGCGTTTTTGCAAGGTGGGATGTCTGTTGTAGCACAAACAGTCTCGTATAGGGAAAAGTAGAAAGCCTCAAACAGTTTAAATGAGAAATTTACTGTAGAAATAGTGATATTTAACTCAGAAATATTCACATTCGCTGGAGGCCGTCAACACTTCTCGAATTTGTATTGATTAATAAAGAGGTCTTCTTGGCAAAAAGTTGTACATTTATAGACTCCTTTAAATTACATTTCTTGTTTTATGCTTTCATATTGCAATTACTCGCCTTAAAAAAAGTAAACACGACAAATCTTACGTTCTGTATTTTTATCACAAGGAAATGGTCAAAATAAAAAAAAGCATGTGGTGTCGCTTTATTAAAGGTTTAGCCAGAGTGCCTCACTCATGGTCTTAACCAGACAGATGGTATTCGTCAGAAGTGACCGTGCTTAATATGAACCCCTTAATGCATCCGTGGTTCTTAAGTGATCATCATTTCACTGCTCCTGACTTAACCTCTCTGGAGGCAGCAAAATTAAGGGAGACTGTACGGACTTGCAAGTAAAGACAACATAAACCCATTATTCTATCGGTAATAAAAATGTCACTGTTTGACCACCAGGCCATCTTTCTTACTCTCTTTCATATGATCTTTTTTTTTTTTTTTTTTTTTTTTTTTTTATAAATTAACCTGTATACCTCAGACGGTTTATACGTTTAAAGGAGACATTTACTTGGAACTTTGCCAGCTTGTGATTAAAAGTCTTCTTAAAGTAGGGTTGGGGTTAAACAAGGCAAAAACAAGCTTTAAGCCATTTGCAGCTGTTTGTTTTCATTATATTCATTGGGCTCGGCATAGATAGTTCTGTAGGTGTAAGGTTGGCTGTTTTATAGCCAGCATTTTATCTGGGCTACAAGACGTGTTTTTGTTTTCCAACAGATGGTACATTTTGACGACACATTTTTGATTTAACACAATTTAATGAGTTACTTGATATTTAATTTCATAAAACAGAAATAGAAAAATTGAACTGACATGAATTGCTCAGTAATCACACACCAATAAAAAAAAAACAGTTATAATCTAAGTCAAAGTTAGTCAAATTCACTCAGGTGAACTGTTTTACACTTTTAGGACCTTGTTATTTAAATGTTCACATTGGTCAGATGGAATTCATAATTTCCTTTTTGCCTATCCGTTCTATAAGCAGAATTCATAGAGTTTATTTCCCACTACCTTTTTTGCCAAGCCAGACCTTCGTACTAGTATCCAGATGTTTGTTCGAGATCAGGTTTGTCCTCTGGAGACACGCAGTCCTATGTAAATAAGCTTCTGTGTTTTATACTTTGTCATGGCTATGTTGGAGGTCACTAATGCTTTTTCATGGCAGCTAGAAGGTGGGTTTCCTCTGCACTATAGCTTTGCTTTAAAAATCTTAACCGATGGATATTTTACCTCCCATCATGAAAGCAGTTCTTTGTGTAAGAACAGCAGAATGGTGAGTAAGACCTGAGGGAGTTTACGAACAAGATTTTCACTTCAGGCTCCATCTAACGACCCTCTTAAGGGTACTCGGATGATTTCCAGTGTTGATGATTATTGTTTGATTGGACAGGTTAGTCAGAATTTGGCCACGCTGAACCCAGAGCAAGTATAATGATGATGTATTTTAGCATTAGTAGAACAAGCTGTCCTAATATATTATTCTATGTGATATTTAATAATGTGAATGGTTTCTAATCAAATTCTTTCCTCATCTTGACCTGTGTGAACGGTTCCTTTTTCTCCCTGATGAAAGCCGATAAGCTCTTCTGCACTTGTAGCACATTTTACCCCAAGGTTTCACGAGTTTGGCCTTTGGCTCACTTCGTAAACTTGTAAAGAATGATCATTTGTATCTTTCTGTAGAACCTAGTTCCTTTCCCTCGCTGCATTGTACCTGTGTCTGCCACCAACTCGAGTTTTGTTCAAATCACTGATCACTTTTTTATTTTATGAGAAGATAAATGGCGGCTCTTTAGCTTTATCTGTCTTGTTTTACACATTGCTCCGATTGCACAAGTGTTTGGTCTTGTGTTTGAAATTGTTTAATCCCGTTAAGGCCAGGCTTTCTGCCTGTTCACCAGAACATGGGTCTGTTTTAAAGCTCTTGTGCTGAGCCTCTCTACAGGAATCCGGGAAAGGGGTTTGAAAAGTAGCTCCTAGACAGGTTTATGTTGAACCATGAGGTTTTAAATCGTGTAGCCTTAAAAAAAAATACAGAGAGTGGATTTAATAGTTTAAATAAGGAATTTAATACAGCTGTGTGAGATCAGGCTATTAACCGTTTCATGCATGGTGTCCACTACAGTGGGCAGATATTTGGAATCCATTTTAGTTGTAGTATCATGTCCTATCCACCAGGTGAAGAACCCCCAAAGTGTTGTCTACAATTCCAATGAATTCTTCTTTGTATCTCTTTGGTGTGTTGTAATGTGAACGCACACATGCAAAATGGAGGAGGGAAGAGCTCTATTGAATCACTTCTTATACCGTTGATGCAAAGTATCCACTACAGTGGACAAATATGTAACTCGGTCAAAATAAAATACTGTATATTGGGAAAATAAAAAATGAAGAAACATTCAAAATCATTGCTCTGTGAATTAATAATTCATGCATGAAAGGGAAAAATTCCCCAAGTCTGATTTCATATACTGTACTATGTTACATCTGTTTGGTTGAATGGTACATAAAGATGTTGTAAGCGGGTGCTGCCTCTCCACAGGAAACACAGACTCCAACTGCACTTTGCTGGTGCAGAGAGTCCGATAGGGTTTTTATTTGTACTTTTTTTTTTAATCCTGTAGAAGAACGGACGGAAAGATGTTGGGGTACCTGCTCAACACAAACCCCTGTCTACTCAGGAAAAGAATAAAAATTCCATCTGTGTATTTCTGGAGCCATGTTGGTGTCTGGCTCCCCTGTGTTGTTTTTGTGTGTTCATGTTTGACAGATTAATGGATCTGGAGGAAACGGCATTTGGTGGGTCAAACAACAGACAATGTTTTTTGTATAAATCTCAATAGGGAGGAGCGTGAGGTTCTTGTTGTCTGGTATTTTTAAAATAAGACTTATTCATTCACACCCTAATCATTCTCTTAGAAGAGGCAAAACTGGGAATATTCACAAAACCCCGGTGTTTGTGTGCAAAACAAACGGCGTGTTTCTACATGATGCTGCATGTTTTGAATTCGTGGTTCTGATGATTGTTTTATAAGAAAGCAATATGAATGGAGATTTGCTCCTGAAACCTTGTGCTATAGAAGGGAGCGAGCTTTCTAGCATGGAGAGGGCTTCATTCGTTCATGCATCACGGGGTCACCTTCCGTCACCACTGTATTTTGGCCATGGTTGTGACGACTGAGTGTGAACACTAAACGCCACATATGCAGGTGTAGGATCAATAAGACCCAGATGTGTACTGTATTAAAAGAAGAAAATGATTAAAATATAACGCTATGGAGCCTATCTGTCTCTTCATCAGTGCCTACATTCTTCAGTGCTGTGCCGGTATGCAGGACAGCGGGATGTGGCGCTGACATTATTTCAGGGCTTTTTTTTTTTTTTGGTTTTGTGTAAAGGCTGTCTCAGGACAGCTAGGGGCTTTATTTATTTATTTATTTATATATTTTTTTTTTTTCTCAACAGACCCCTTCAGCCTTTTTAGCCCATCTCACTGCTGCTGAACCTCCCACCCTGAAGCACGGTCACCAAAAAGGGTCATTCTATAATCTCATTAAGAGAACAGACTCTCAGTGTTCAGCTTCACGTGTTTACTCTAAAGCAAAGTGTTCAATCCACTTCTCCTGGCAACTTAAGATGAATTTATACTCTGAATAGGATTCCAGCCATGCGCTATAAGCGTTTATGCTCTTATGTGATGACTCGCATCTCAAGTTAGTTTCTGTACAGTGGAGTACTCATTGTGTACGGTACGTATTAATTAAGGGAGGCAAACTGTATACTTTTTCAAGGGGCAGAATAGAAAATGTTATAGAAGACACAAAGTGGTTCCTCTTGCTTGCCACATGTATATACTTTAGTACAATAAACAGTAAAATATTTCCATCTTATTTCAAATTCAGATCTTATTTATCAAAACCACATACATGCAGTGAAATGTTTTTATTACGCATATCCCAGCATATGAATTTGAACACTGGGGTCAGAGCGCAGGGTCAGCCAGAACGCACGGCGCCCCTGGAGCAACTGAGGTTAAGGGCCTTGCTCAAGGACCCAATGATGGTAGCTTGCCTGGCACGAGGCTTGAACCTCCAATCCTCTGATCACTGACCCAGAGCCTTACCAATGAGCCACCACCACCCCACATATTTATTCTCCATAGATCTATATATTCTATCCTATCTATATCTTTTTTTTTTAACGAATAGATTTTTCTATTAGAATATCATGTGTTCATGAGAAAAAGCTCATGATTTAATGTTGCCTAGATTCCAAACAGTTCATAATCGACATTATTATATGCTATGTAGGCTATTCGTCGTAACGTTACAAAAAAACGGCAATGGCTCTGGAGAGCATCAAGTACGACTCTGATACTAGTTAAAATTCTTAGGGTCTGGTGTATCAGTTGGAATTTGTATTTGGTGTATAGTAACACCCTACTTCGTTATAGAATAGGAGGCGATTCCAGCTCACCTGTAGCTAACCTTTTATTGGCAGTTTTGTAGGCGCTTTTGACTGCTAGCTTTTCTCCTGATAAACTCTTTTTACCAGAAACCATCATTAAAAGACCGCCTGGACCTCATGAAACGCGGTGTGAGTGCGTGCGTGCGTATGTGCGTGCTGTTGGTTTCTTTTTGTACTGTTAAAACGTGTAAAACTCATCAGACCCTAACGTGCAACCACCTGGGGGTAAAACAGTGCAGCAACAACAGATGACGATAGTCATCAGCTTATCTACATGGTAGCCAGCTAACTTTTGTTTCTTTACGAGTCCTCTTGAGAACATAATCATCAACAGCCACAAACAGTGATTAGTATGGTCAGTGTTGTTGGTTTATTTAAGCGCTAGGTCTGTTAATTACTACTATACTACTATAATTATAACTGATGTAAAGCCGATACTGATATGAATGCTGCTTTGGGACAATGTCTATTGTTTAAACCGCTATAGAATTAAATAATGAATGAATAGAATAGTAGAGAAGCTGCACTTTACACTATATGCGGAGTGACTAGCGCTCTGGCGATTTAACATTCATTTCATAAACAATAGATTTTCTAGAAAAAAATCTACCCCAAGTTAAAAGCAGATATACCCCAAGTTTAGAGGGTGTTTTCTGTGTCATTTATTGGTTAAAAGCAGGGAATTACAAGGTATATCCTGTCCATGAATGCAGCAAAAGTGTGCCAAAAATTAGATCAGAGAGCAACAGTCAAGATGGCAGTGGCTAAAAGTGAAGACGGACTCCTGATCATTTCTGTCCTCATACTTATTCACTGTTCTGTGCCCGGCTCTGTGGGACTTCGCCTTCATTTCCCATTCGCCTCACACACCGACTCTGCCCCAGCATGGGCCATACCTCAGGAGTGGGAATGACTGGTGTCTTTATGTGTTACTGAATAATGAACGCTCCACTCTGCAGGGGGTAAAAGTGTGTAGAAAAACTCTGGAAGAGAGTTTAGAGATGCCTGTCATTTACCAACGAAGCGTAGTCTGAGTGTAAAGTGTGCTTTTAAAAGGTTTTAAAGACATCCCGAGCTTTTTCCTCGCTAAACAGATTGAATGAGCATTAAGATGGAATCTATTTGGTCATTTTTCCATCAACAGGTTGGCGAACCACCAAACACCAACCAGCCCACGACAAAGCTCACCTACGGTCACTTCGTACTAATCGCTTATAACTTCCATTACTGGGGTATCAGTCAACAAGTGGAGGCTGAGAGGTCATTAGGTCCTCTGCAATATAAAGATCTCAGGCCACCTGGCCATTTCCATCATCATCATCAGGCATGTGCTGGTTTAAGAAGCTGACTGATCTGACAGCCCCCCTGTAGTCGCAAAGGTCAAGTTTTAAGGACAGGAGAAGATATTACGTACCCTAGATCAACATGAAAGAGAAACTCATATCCTGAGTTCACATCACCTGGTTGGTGTTTCCAGTTCACCTGCACAGCTGGCCTTAAGACAGTTAGCAGATGCAGGGTGAAAGGAGTCTCTTACTACTTACTTACTTGTGTCTCTCTCCACTTGCACATGTTGCCGTATGCCGGGAAATGTATCTTACCCCTTTGTTTGAAGTGAGTTCCCTTTTGAGGTCTTTGGTTGAAGGCCTATGGAGGCCCTTAGCTCTTCCCCTCCAGCTAAATGAACGCGCTAAACAAAGAGGAAGGCGTAAGGGGTCGAATTGGGATTGGGGTTTAGTCACAGCTAGTGTTGTCACAATACTGGAATTTCAAACCTTGATACGACAGCTTGGAAAATATGGATTTTTGATACCACAAAGGAAAAACTATACATGCACACACAGAGAATATATTCTGTGCCATTTGTTTTGCTACAGGCTTACTTAAACTGTGTGTTGTGTACAGATGCTTGTTTTCTCTCTTGTCTTAATTACAATCTGCTTCCTCTTTCCTCAGCCCTTTGTGTACACTCTGCATCCTTCCATTTCACAAAGGAACCCAAATCCCAAGATGCCCTGCACGGACGTAGTGCCATGCTGCGTTGTGAAGTGAACGACCCTGGTGATGTCACATACAGCTGGCTTCACAATGGTCAGCTCGTGTCTGACTCGGAGCGCCGCTTTCAGGAGGGCGGCAACCTAAAGTTCACAGCCATCGACCAAACCCTGGACTCTGGAACGTTTCAGTGTGTGGCCATCAAAAACTCTACAGGAGAAGAAGAACGCACAAACGAGGCCAATTTCAACATCAAATGTAAGCTGGATATTCACGCGTCCTAAAACCCGGGTATAACCACCCCACCCTCAAACATTTTTAGCGACTTGCATCCGCATTAGTCTGTTACCACTTTAAACTACACTATAAAGGCACACATGTAAACCATTGAGTGGGTTCCTTTTTTTTCTGTCCCACCCCTTAACCACTCTGGCGCTGCAGAAAACTAAATAGCGCTGGCTTGAGAGAAAGTTATTTTGGGCCAGCGAAGGGGGCACACAAAGCTCCCCTTTATACATCCTTGCCAAGATCAATTGCTTGAAATGCAGCAGCTCACCACTTGTGTTGGATAACATGGAGGGTCAGCTGAAAAGTGGGGCCTGTTTTCAGTGAGGGTGCGAAACAAGACCAGATGGTGTAAAGGCTGGAGTTTGAGTTTGATAAGAATACTAAATCTATCTCTGTTTTTATTCCCTCTGCTTTTGCTCTCTGTAGGGTTGGAAAGTGGTGGAGTGATACTTCAGAGTCCAGCGTCCGAGGCAGAGATCGAGAGCTCCTCTTCTGTTGTGTTACGCTGTAACATTGATGGACACCCGCGGTGAGGACGTTTATAGTTACAGAGAAACTGGTTGCCAGTAGGGCTAAATGAAGTGAAAGTGGAGGTCTGACCTGTACACACTGTGATTCCAGGTGTGTGTGTATCGGAATCTTGGGGGGGGGGGATATGCAAACTGCAAAAAAAACGTACATTTTTGCATGGAAAATAAATGCAAATTTAGCATATGAAGATTATCTTCATTAAACTGCATAAAAATAATAAAGGGTATTTCTCTATGTTCACACACAACTTGAAATTATTTTTAGGAATAAGCAAATTTGCTTCTAAAGGACTATTTTAGACTTGAAATTTTTGTACAAATACATTTGATGGAAAAGTCATTGGAAATATAATATGAATTATTGCACATACTTTCGCCATTGTTTAAGAAATCGTCACTTGCTGAAGCGTCTTAAAATACACTGGACATTTAAATGCAGTGGTAATGTAGCCTGAAACAATAGAAACAAATGTATATAGATAAATGCAATATTTAGTTATGTAAAAACATTCACTAAAATACATTATTTTTTATAATAACAATAATTATTGTTTTCTTATTTGTATTGAAAATGGGAAAGCAAATGAATGTAGTAAGCACAGATCACTCTTCACACTCGCAAAATAATGATAGAAATGTTAAACTGACTACTCCTCTCATTTTGTGCTGGTTTCTATGAGCCTCAGAAGCATGTAAAGACAATAAGAATTCTGCCAAAGTAGCGATCTATAAATAGCATTTTATCCCAAAGACTAGCTCGTCAATGATCTCTTGCTGAATCCTATAGGCCAACAAATCACTGGTACAGAGACGGAGTGCTTTTAGCAGAGAAGAGCCACAAGATCAACAATAAAGAGCGATCGCTGACTCTCCCCAGTGCCAGTCCTGATGATAATGGCGTCTATTACTGCTGTGCCAAAAACGCCGCCGGCCAAGCGTGCAGCAGCACCAACTTCACTCTTAACATCATAGGTGTGGATTTATTCTTTACCAGGAGAGTACATACATGAGAGTTTACATGGTGCTGCTTTTTCCTTAACCAGGCAACGCTGTTCTCCATATATTAACGATGTCTCCATTTGTAGATAAGAGTTACCCTCAACCAGTGGTGAAGCCCGACGATCTAGTGGTTCTGAGAAACGAGGAGGCGCTTTTTCACTGCCAGTTCACGGCTGAACCACAGCCCGCAGTAGAGTGGTTCCACGGGGACGAGCTGATCTCCAACAAGAGTCGGTGTGTGATGCAGAGATGAAGGATGTCTGCTGTACTTTTTCTGCCTGCCTTGTCTGTGCTTGCTAACCCCCGCTGTCTCCGCAGTGTGTTTCTCCTCAACAACGGCTCGCTTTTCATCAGCCAAGTCAAGCAGCGCAACACCGGACGCTACAGTTGTGTTGCTCAGGGCGTCCGTGGCCAGCGAGTCTCTCTCGAGGCCTTTCTGAGAATAGCAGGTGAGCCACACACTAGTCACGTGAAGTGGTGTGTGGAATATATAGTCATCCGGTTACACCAGTTAGCCATCGCCAGTTCCTAATAGTATCATCGGAGGCAATAAGGTGTATTGGGTTGCTTTTGATACTGTATGTAATAGACTTTAATACAGCATGTTGAAAAATTACAGCAGTGGTACAGCCCCCGGTAGAAGTTAATCCTGTTAATTGGTAACTGAGGGGTTATTAAAAATAATATATAAATAATAAAGATAAAAAATGTCAACTTTTAATAAGAGGTCTGAAATCGCATCCTGCTTGAGTAGATACTACATGTAAGTTGGAACATACTTCCCAGCCGTTAAAGAATATGTTCTATATATGTAGTATGATAATGGGCAGTATGAATGAAATTTGGACGTACTATATCCCCCATGTTCACGTTGTCACATGACCTACGACGTTGCATCAACTCAAATCTCGACAAAGTTGGATGATCATTTGGATTTTGTTCAACAAGTGAACAAAAACTATATTAAAGTGAAATTTAACCACAAAGAAGAACTTTAAGCTCCATTAAGCTCTTAATGTGCCGTGTCGCCGCTTTCCACCATTTTCGAATATGGCTAGCTGTCTCTCCCAGACGCTCATGGGGCAGTAAAATGAAGTACTCGAGTATCCATGCGGAATTAGCAGGTCATCCGGGTAATTTTCACCCACTGTTACCCAAATGCTAATAATTCAGACATTATTCGCATCACCTCCTGGCTTTCATATACTTTATAGTGGTGAAGTGTGCGATAGCGGGTAGACGCAGAAAAAAACCAGACTGAACACTAAAGCCTCAGCAAATGTAGTATAATATAATGTAATTCTTCTTCCTCTATCAGAAATCGATGACATGCAGACTCGACAGTTCCGTGTCTTCACGGCCAATTCTCTGGAGCGGGTCTCCTGCCGGCCTCCTCATGGTCACCCCGAGCCCGAGGTGTGGTGGGAGCAGGCAGGCCAGCGTGTGCCCACTGAGGGTCGAGTGTTCCAGGAGGGTCTGGATCTGGTGTTCAGCCCAACACGTGCAGAGGACTCTGGCAGCTACACATGTTTTGCGCAGAACAAAGCTGGGCAGAGGAAACAGGAACTCACCGTGACTGTGGCCAGTGAGTTGAGATTGTACAATTTATTCAGTCGTGTGTCTACTGTTTGGTGATGTTCTGTTAATATCATTTCATCCTCATTTCACTAATAGCTCCACCAGAATGGGTGCAGAAGCCAGATGCAGACAGCCAGCTAGAAGAGGGGCATGCTGGGTATTTACAATGTTACACCCGTGCCAAGCCAGACCCTGAGGTCACATGGTATCGGAACATGCAGCCAATTAATGTTGAGGTGAGAGAAAAGACAGTCACCGAGAGTTGACTGGTTTTGTTTTTTTTCTTTCCCCACATCCTAAAGCTGATAAGCAAGTCTGTACATGTACCAGACATGTAATGCTGACGCTGTTCCTAATTTGAATATTTGAAAGCAATCTAAAACAAATAATGTTTCAGTGGGAAGACAAACGGCTGCCTAGATAAGTAGCATTAAAAAAAATCATTAGATCAAGATGGTTTACTTTAAAAGTTTAGTCTCATATCCTTTATTCTAGCCAGAGTTCCTTCTCAGGCTAAACAATCCTGTAACTCTGTTCCTCTGCAAGCCTACAAATGTCACATGCTCTAAATGTCGTTATATAAAACACAGAATCTGATGCCTTCCTAGAATGCAATAGATTATTCCTATTAACAACAACTTTGTAAGAGTAGAAATGTATTGTATGCCCATTGACCGAGCTTTTGTTGTGTGTGTGTGTGTGTGTGTGAGACAGGATTCTCGTTTTAAGATTTTCCCCAATGGAACCCTGCGTATCAACAGTGTGGAAGTGTATGACGGTCACGTGTACAACTGCGAGAGTAAAAACGAAGCAGGGAAACTAAATGCCCATGCCAGAGTCACTGTTCTGGGTAAGGGATGGTTGCAAAAAGGTTTTTTCTTACCAAAAGTAGAGAAAGCATTAAGTTTTGTTTTACTAACTTGATGAAGGAAATGAATGAGATGCTTGAAACTAACCAGTTTTTATGTGACTTTCCACAATGGAAACGATAAAGTATGTAACATTTATGTATGTAATAATTTAAAGGGGAAAAGATAAAATTGTTGTCGTTGGAAAACACCTGCGGTGAACGAGAACAAACCACTTCAGTACAGTGATTTTAGAAAATGATCTACTTCCGGGTAGTGAGCATTAGATTTGTATTATTTTACTTTAACAACAAACACTTCTAGATTTTGTTACTCATTTGTATCTTTTGTATTTCCATGCATATATATACGGTCACACCCTTCATTCTCTCTCTCTCTCTCTCTCTCTCTCTCTGTGTTTTTCCCCCACAGAGCGGCTGAAGTTCACCCCAACACCTCGGTC
>JAOUQX010000003.1:11477090-11508822 GCA_028566295.1 Liobagrus marginatus
CAAAAATCGGCCGAGAGACGACTCGTATCTCAAAAACCTTGTCAGTTGGGTCACTCGTAAGTCGAGGCCTCACTGTACTTTTTCTTAATATTTAAAGAAAAAAAGATTTTAAAAAATGTTGTGCTCAGCTCATGTTTTGCATTTTGCCAATGCCTCATTGTTTCCTTTTTAGGCGTTACTGCAACGTAACAGACAAAACTATAGTTAAGGGACACAAGGCCATAGCATCGTAGTCTCACAGAACTGCTATTTGCAATCTGTACTATAAAAACGAACAGAAACAAGTTCAAGAAGCTTTATTGAAGCTTTATTGTTATTTTCGTACTTTCACAGTTGCTAAATGTAGCAACAGAATCGCAATATGCTATTTTTGTCCATATCATGCACCCTTAATAGCATACATACAGGAGGTTAGTGGTTATCATGCTTAACCCTTTGGACACACTTTTTAATCTCCTTGTGTGTGTATGATCTGCCACCTGAAGATGGCTGGGCTGAAATTCCTTCTGGTTCCTGTAATCATGTCCGCATGGACAGAAGCCTTCGTTTGTGGAGATTAAGTGCCTCATAAACACAAACTTGTAACGAGAATCCTGCGAGTTCTTTTCATATCTCTGTTATAGTTTTGAGTCTCTGGGAAAACTGGAAAAATTTCCCCAAATAGCCATCAATAATGTAAGTGGCGTAATGGATTTTGTTTTTGTGCTCAGAACAGTTTCTCACGTGAGGCCATTTCTTATTGTAACTGAGTGTCACAAACCTGCATAAGGTGCTATGTTTTATTTTTGTCGTCTGTAATGGACTTTGTGATGGCTGTATGATTTGTGTGCGAGTGTGAGTGCGATTACACTGAAAGCATCACACTGGTCTCCAATGCATCATTCCCTGATAAAAAGATAAATGACGTGCGCACACACACACACACACACACATAGAGTTCTTGGCCTCATTTCTTAAACTGTCATTTTAAAAACAAAATGCCATAAGTTATGAAATGAATCAAGCTTCAGTCAACCAAGCATAGTAGAAGCACCACGAATCATTGTATTAGTGGGTCTTAGTGGGTTATCTTGCATGTTCTGAGCTGTGGTGGTCTCTGGAAGCAATTTATAGGTTTAGGTTTACTTCAGGGAATTAAGGGACATTTTTCTCAGTATGCGTCATTGTCCTGTTTGAAGTTGCAGCATGCTCGCCATCTGTGTACTAAGTAGTGTGAAGAATGCCTGATTTGAATCGGCACACTGTGCAACACAATATTTATAATGTGACCGAATCAACCTAGTCTGTGTTGTGTTGCATGATTCTCACACATCCTTTAAAGAAGGCATGGCCTGTGTCTATCAATCACAGACACCGTGTGGTAGTGCTGTGCCATCTGAGTCTTTCCGTCTCTTTGATGGAAGTTTGGCCTATGTGCTCCTCAAGCTTTATAAAGTAATTGTGGCCTCTGGGCATTTCATTCTATATAAATCATCTATATATACTGCTGAGCTCAAAATCGTGGGTTCTCCGCATCACCAAGCAAGGCCCTTCATCCTCCATCTGCTCTATTGAAATACGGTGTAAAAAATAAAATATATCTAAGTCACTTTGGATAAATACCAGAAATATGAATGTCTTCCCAAATTATGTAAAGGAGGTATGGCATACAGTATGTGCCTGAAGACTATATCTTTATAAAGAAGGTGTGACCGCTGTGCTATATGAAGTCTGTATGTTAAGGTAAAATTTGTTCAAACTGATTAAAAAAAAGTTTTTTGTTTTTGTTTTATTTATTTATTTTTAAAATAAAGAGCTTTTGGACATGCATGGACATTTTGAACATTTTTAATCATCAAAGTTATTATTTTTTGTTCTTTAGTCGCGTCTTCAATGAAACTCGTCAATCATGTTTTATGAGCCTCATACTATTGTTTAAGGGGAGCTGCGTGCCACTACGTTTTGCATGCAAGTGTATCCGTTGAGTGTCATGCTGCCTGAAATGATTTCAAACAGATGAAGCATCAATGAACGCACTACCGGGAGATATATTCTTGTCTGCTTCAGACTGGAATGCTGTTGCGTCACTGTGGTCGACTTTAGCAATATCTTTCTAAAAATATCTGCTTGGATTTCTCCACAGCTGACATACAGCACCAAGCAGACAAACGTTTTAATTTTCTATAACTGTTGTTCGTTTCGTGTCTTCCTCTTATGAGAGATGTTCATTATAAAAGTGGGCACATTCGCGTCTACAGCTAGAGGTCCGTGGTCACAATACCAGTCAGATTTTAGTTATTTTATTCTGGCTCATTAGATGATTTAAAAATCCCAAAATATGCTGAATATTTTCAGCTCCAGCAGATGCTCATACTAACAGTATGCAAACAGTATCATCATTAATAGACACTCATTACCGCTAAAATAACGGCGCCTCATTAACTTTGTAGTTTAATTAAATTCGAACCTTTTAATCACAGTACGATTGGTTTACTACGTGAACTGTGCTACCCCAGTGCAGTTTAATCAGCATTTCAGTCAGATTTGGGTGACAGACGTGTGGAATTCTATTTCTGTCTAAAGGCCCTCTCCCACATAGAGCTGCTAATGCTTCTGCAATGGCTGGGACATTCAGATGATCTAATAATACACACCAAAGAACAGAGAAGTGTTGTGTGTGACAACGTGTCATGGGATAAACTGATCTGACACTGTGTATTGTTGGAGTTTGGTGGCCCGTTGTTGATGGAGTTGATCACATTATAGACAATTGCCACCAAAAATGTTAGGATCGATCCTGGAGCTGTGAGGCGGCGGTGCTTCACTCGGCATCATGGTGCAGCCAGTAAAGTTCTTTAACACATGGATTTTTAGATGACGCACACCGTTGATGTTTTCTTGCTGTACAGCCATTCAAAAATAACGAAGGGGTTATACGAAGCCCTATAAGTGTTTTATAATTTATGAGGTATTTATTTAATGTAAATTTGCGGCCACTTTTTGGCACTACAGTTATTATTGTCTGAAAGCACTGCATGATTCACTGTCTTCACCTGTGCTGTTTTGTATCTAGAATAGCAATTGTATCATTAGTTCATAGCAGAAAAATCTTTAAAAGAACTTATTGATTGTTGTTGTTTTTTCCCCCATATTCAACAGCTTTTTCGTGAAGTAAGGATTATGAAGATTTTGAATCACCCTAATATAGGTAAGACTATTTCATTCTGTGTGTGCCTTTATTAGCACAATGCCTTGCATTTTGTAAGTATTCCTTTTCACGTTTCTGCATTAGAAGAATGTGCTGTCACATAGTTTGATGCTTTGCTTCATTATGTTCGATTAGATGGTACTATAAAACTGTTCATGGGTTAAGGGCAAGATGGACAGAGCAGGGAAATCCCGCAAAAAAAACTGTTCCAGTCGCCTTTTTCAGCACAAATTACAAGAGAATACAGCTCTAGCGACTCTACGGTTTGAGGAGGGATAAAGAAACTGTGAAAGAGTTGCAAAATGCTGTTTGCCAACTTTATCTTTCTGAGTCTGAAAAACATTGCCAAGAATATGTACCGGGGGGAGAAAAAAAAACCAAAGTAATCCTTATGTGCAAAGCTACCAGAGCCGTATCCCAAAGGCCTGTAATTGCAGCCAGCGGTGGTTTCACCTCAGTGGGGTTCATCTCACTTTCACCTTAGCTTAGTTTAGGGTTGTTTTAATAATCCCAAATAAGTACATGGTGCAACACTTTGGAATTGTTAAAAAGTGGGTTAGGGTTAGGAATATAAATATGTTTGGGAAGTACTGCATGCCTGTTAAGACATTCCAAGTAATCTTCTGTTAATCATGATTAAGAATCTTAATTGCAGGTTTTGCAGATGTATTTATTGACTTGCGAGCTCGATATTTTCCTTAAGTAATTTTTTTTATTTTTTTATGGTTTTCAAAGATTTGGCATATAATGTATCAGTTTGTTTTTAACATTGGTGTATACTTATATGATTATACTTTTAACTACTATTGTGTAATTAAATGCTGTTTATTTAAGTTGAATCAGTCGGTAATTGAAACCACACAGTAACCACAAAAGAAGAAACAAAATAGCATTAAACGGTTTAGAGAAAGAGGCTAAGGGAAGGAAGAGGTTTATGCCATGCTAAAGGGGTGCTGGGGTTGATAGTATTGTGTGTGTGTGTGTGTGTGTGTGCGCGCGCGCACGTTTGAGTTAGCCACAGCCCAGCAAGAGGCCACTAAATTACCCTCATAAAGCATGATCAGAGGCTGAGTCTGTGTGATGAGACCAAGACCCTATGAACATTTAATAGTTGCTGTCTCTTTTTCTTCTTCCTCTCCTTACCTTTTTATGCCCTATAAAATATTTGTCATTCTCCATTTCTCCTTACTTCTCCATCTCCCTCGTAGCATGTCTCACCTCTGATTACTGCATGTCTCTTGTGGAACAAGGCTTGTTTTCCTTCTCTCCATCACCACCTCACAGCTTTATGACGCGGCATGTTTTCCGTTTTCAGCCTTTCTCTTTCTACCTTTTTAATTCGATTTGAACTGGATTGTTTTCCTAATAGCAGCTTTGCGCTAGTGAGATGACCGGTAGTGAGGCACCCCTTCAGCAGATTTGTTCTTAGGCCACACTTAACCTTAATACTATTTATTGATCGTGATGATGGGACATCTTTCTGTCTCCGTTGCGTTCTGTTTGCAGGGACTGTGTGCGGGTTTGATTTCTTTTTTGGCTAAACCTGAGTTACTTAAACTGTAAACGTACACACCACCGTCCTGCTTGATACCTTGACCTTACTTTGTCACTGTGTACAATTTTCTCATGTTTTAATTGCTCCTGTCTACATAGGTACTGCCGTTCCTTTTTCTCTCTTAATCTCGGGGGGTATTGTCACATGGATGGCGCACAATAGCAACTGCCATCATAATTTCCATTGCAAGTCCCATTTTTAAATCACAGAAGTGCTTTATTTACCCCCGTGCAATCTAACTCACTCACTCAATTGTAAACTTTGAACTTTACGGAATCTTTAAATCTGTTGAAAACAATCCAACAATAGGAAGCTTACATGGATATAAAGTGTGTTTTCACTTGTTAGAAGGATTTTTTTGATGCAGTACTCTGTGATGTGATACGTGATCTATTCGTTATTGGAAGATTATTTCCGACGCATAACGACTCAGCCGTTTCTGCTTAAAGTATAATGTAGCCGTTTAAGCTTCATCGTGTACAGTATTTTCTGCGATGCGTGCACAAATAGATATGCTGATACTAAATTGAGTAGGAGTGCAGCAATTTTCTCATTGCTTATCACCGCTGTTATCTTCTTGTTGTCTCCTCTCCCTAGTTAAATTATTTGAGGTCATAGAAACGGAAAAGACACTTTATTTGATAATGGAGTATGCCAGTGGAGGTGAGTAATATCGCACTCATTCCATAGAAAAGGATTATCTACTGATACTGGTGGCTCCAGCGGACTGTGTGTGTGTGTGTGTGCATGTGCGTGTGTGTCACAGGTGAAGTATTTGACTACTTAGTTGCACATGGAAGAATGAAGGAGAAGGAAGCCAGGGCCAAGTTTAGACAAGTGAGTGAATCTTAATTCCAGTCATATTTAAAAAAAAAATAATAAATCCCAGAATGTTCACAAGCAGAAACCAGTACAATTCAGTTATGATTTTCCACTAATTAGACTGATAATTGCAAATGTGACAAGTGTTTGCAACAGTTCTCTATCCTGTTACTGCAGTGTACAATATCCTTTTTTTCAACATGGGGAAAAAAAATGTTTTCTTTGTCTTACCTGGAGCAACTCCAGGCTGACGAGACCACTCAGAGTTTCCGAGAAGAATTCAAAGTAGAAAGGGTTTAAGTTTATCTTTTTTCTTCAAGTTTTTCCTACTCGGTGTTCAAAATTGGAGTTTCTTTCATAAACAGCTTTTTTTTTTTTGTTATTTGCTTTTAATGAGGATCTTGGTGGCTGACAACTATTTTTAAACATGGTCAAAAAAAAAGACATTCATTCAGGACTTGGTTTTCCACCCGCAACATTGTTCCACAATAAGGCCAGTTTTGCTGAAGTCCGTGACCCTGGTAACTCTGCATGTTGTTAACCATCACATATCTACTTCTATGAAATACTTTTTAGACTTGGTTGGACATTTTAGTGAACCAGACTGATGCAATCAGACATGAAACCTTTTTTTGTTCAGCAAGCATGTCCTAGGTTTTAGTTTTGGTAGTATAACCTTGCTTCAGTGGTCTATGCATATATAACAGTGCTGTCTGAACAGCTCAATTGTACTAAGATCTAATTAGTGCTGTAATTGTTTTAGTTTCTGGTGCTCACAGTTCTAGTGTTTGAAGGTTTTTGGAAAAAAATGTATTGAGTATGGCTTATGCACACACACACAATGACCCCTAGTGGTTTGATATTATGCTGCTATTACATTTATGGAAATCCTTACAAAGCTTTGAGCTTTTGCCATAACTGAGCCGCCTTTGTCGGAATCATCATCATCATCATAACAAGATATGAATATGCTGTTGTCATTAAGTCATAATTTCATCGTGCATCTGCTTACCATCCCCCAAAATAGAATTTAGCAGCCTGTTTTTTAGCACTTGATGTTCTAAAGAGTTTTTGGTTTGTGTGTGTGTTTGTTTTTCAGATTGTGTCTGCAGTGCAGTATTGTCATCAGAAGAGGATAGTTCACAGGGATCTCAAGGTGAATTGTACTCTTCACATGTCCATTTCATGGCCTCTTGACCTGTTTTTGTAGACTGTCATTTTGTCCTCATCCTTTCTGTCCTTGTTTGTAGGCTGAGAACTTGCTCCTGGATGCTGATATGAACATAAAGATAGCGGACTTTGGCTTCAGTAATGAATTCACTATTGGAAGCAAGTTGGACACGTTCTGCGGCAGCCCCCCCTACGCTGCTCCTGAGCTCTTTCAGGGCAAGAAATATGACGGGCCTGAAGTAGATGTCTGGAGCCTGGGGGTCATTCTGTACACACTGGTCAGCGGTTCGTTGCCCTTTGATGGGCAGAACTTAAAGGTCCATTTGATTTGACGTTTTTAATTCATCGCTTACATCCGTGTGATTTACTAAACAATAAGTCAAGTTTAAAGAATATATTATTCTTATAATAGTCAGTCGACCGAAATGTGGATATTTAATGTTGATCTAAAATTTTATGCTTTCAGATTAATATAGTAATCTGCATATCATCAAACAATCATAATAATCATGAGTATACGTTTTTATGACACAAAAATAGAGCTTCAAATATTGACCCACCTCTCCTTTAATTTTGATATCTGTTCTGGTAGGATGAAAAGTAAATTTAAATATGTATATTTTTCACTAGAATGTTTGTGGCTTGTATAACTTTAGAGATGACTCTGTTAACCGATACCTGGCAACAAAGTGTTGCTGTATGCTAACTGCCTGTGTCCACTTCATCATCTCAGGAGCTGAGAGAGCGAGTGCTGCGAGGGAAGTACCGCATCCCGTTCTACATGTCCACCGACTGTGAAAATCTACTGAAGCGACTTCTGGTGCTGAACCCAGGCAAACGTGGAAGTCTAGAGGTAGACGCTTTAAAAAAATTTTTTTTGGGAGAATCCTGATCAGGACTGCAATTCCAGTTCTTACATTTAGCATATATCATTGTTGCAGTTCTGCAACGCATCTGCATGTTGAATGCTTGTTGTCTCCTCACACAGCAAATCATGAAAGACCGCTGGATGAATGTGGGTTATGAAGAGGAGGAGCTCAAACCATACACGGAGCCAGAAGCCGACTTTAGCGATGCGAAAAGAATAGGTGCCCATGCTTGTAGATGCGCATTCATATATACAGAGTTGTGTGATTGCACACATTTTTTTTTCTCATTCTGTATGCCTCAAACATAGAACAAACTAACATTAAACAGACTGTTTAAAAACAATATTCAAGGTTTGAAGAACATTCAATGTTGACAGAAATAGTTCCACAGTGGTTTCCAGAATGATTTCTTTCAAATGGAGGAATGGCCATTTAGGCACTAACCCTATTGTAGTGCAGTGGATATTCTACTGCAGTCTGCTTTCTACTGTAGTTTTGTACATGGCATTTGCTTTCTGTTTGATTAGGATGTTTCAAAATGAGTTAAATCTCAGAATTCTTAGCTTGGAACAATGCTGAAGTGTTAGAATGTTATAAACATAATGTATGTCATTCTTCCTGTTTTCTTAATCGCTGTGTCCATGTATGTGGGCCATCTGTGACTTTTCTCTCTCCCTGTTAGATCTGATGATTACTATGGGGTTTCCCAAAGAAGAGATCAATGATTCCTTAGTAGGGCAGAAGTACAATGAGGTCATGGCGACTTATTTGCTCCTGGGCAGAAAACCTCCTGAGGCATGGACCACACATAACTAGTCTCCTTTCAAGAAGTCAGCCATCGTTGTTATTGACTATTTATGTTGACCCCATGATGTTTCTTGTTGCCTGCAGTTTGAGGGAAATGAGTCTTTGTCCAGCGTAAACCTGTGCCAGATGCCCCGACCCAGCAGTGACCTGAATAACAGCTCATCCCAGTCTCCGGCTCACTCCAAAGTGCAGCGCAGCATCTCCGCCACGCAGAAACAGCGGCGCTACAGTGACCACGGTCAGCGTAAACTCATTCCCACATCCTAAAACAGCACATGCCACTAAATAAAACTGGTTTTGTAACCTAGTATTAATAAAACGAGAAATATATATACATACATACAGCTTGTGGCATGCATTTATGAGGCCATAAAATGTGCACTTTGGCTTTAGACATCCTTTAGTGTATCATGGAAACAAACGTTTGAATGTGGAGTTTTGAATTTTAATATGTAAATATGAAAATAGCAATATTATTCAGACAGTGTAATTTGTTTTAGTAGCACTGCCACGGACACTGTCTACAAACAAGGTCTTTCATACACACAGATCCATAAACGCTTTCTTTTTTCTCTTCCAGTTCTCTTACATGTCATTCTAACATCCATGACTGCCTCCGAGAGCAGGCTGTAATGTTGAACCTAACATTGTGTGTATTGCAGTTGCCCCATCTATCCCACCGGCCGTGTCCTACACCAAGCGCACACAGGCCAACAGTGTGGAGGGAGAGAAGAAAGAGGAATGGGAGGTGGCCCGTAAGCTCTCCACATCCAACTCCAAAGGAGACATGGCCGTCTCACCGCTGACCACACAAGAGCGCAGGAAGAGTTCTACAGCCTCGGGGGTGAGAGGTCACACACTAGGGTTAGGCCCAGAAGTCACTAGTAAAAACATTTTTATAAATAAATAAACAAATAATCTTTTAAAGTAAAATTTCAATGTCACTCGGAACATATTAAATTAGGTATTGCATACGGTCTTGTTAAGGAAAGATGATTGTGTGTGTATTTGTGCTTACAGAAGGACTGATTAGATCAGTCCAATACATAACAAGAAACATATCCGACCTATATTTGTGTCTGTACGTTCTTATTTGTGCGTGTATAAACTAACAGAACAGCACAACTGGAGGGATGACGCGACGGAACACATACGTATGTGAGCGTACAAGCACAGCCATTCCTAATGGCAAGGACAGCAGGTGAGCTTAACCTCATTCCTAAGTGAGGAAAATCAGTTCCTTGATGTTTTTTTGTGTAGCTTGGTGCCCAGAATGCAACACTCCTATTTGGCTGCTCGGCTCAAACCCGTCAACTAAATTCCAAACTGCATCCTGATAAATATTTTCGATTAACATGAAGCAAAAATATTGGGAGGGATATTAACGTAAAGAGAAGTTGTATAAATTCTAATGTGCACAGTTCCCTTAAATAAATATAAGATTGGATTAATGTTCTTCAGCAGGTATAAGGTATACGTGGCTAAATGTTGTCCTTGGCACTATGGAACACAAGTTTATTCTGTTTTTCAGTCTGACTGAGATGTCTGCCTCTGGTAGTGGCTCATCGGTGTCTCCTGGAGCTTCCTCTGCACTGGCCTCAGCTAGGCCACGTCATGTGAAGTCTATGTCTGCCTCAGGCCATCCCACCAAATCCCCCTTGCCCCCAATAGAAGATAATGCAGAGTATAAGGGGTGAGAGGCTCTTGATCCGTTCACCTTGTTATATCTTGGTATAAACTACGTCAGCTGTATTTTTCGTCCTTATTTTTTTCTGTGTCTTTTTCTGCGTATTTTAATACTATATTTTAACTATATCTCCGTTTCTTCTCCGTTTAGCCCCAGCTCCACCTCCAGGGTACCTTCTGCATCTCCATCGACCCACAGCATCAGCAGTGTGACCCCAGACCGAACGCGTTTTCCGCGGGGCACATCTACCCGCAGCACCTTTCACGGGGCCCAGCTGAGGGAGCGGCGAAGTGCGACCTACAACGGACCGCCTGCCTCTCCCACGCTCTCGCATGACACAGGAGCTCTGGTCCACACTAGGAGGGGCACTTCAACAGGCATCATCAGTAAGATCACCTCCAAGTTTGTGCGTAGGTGAGTTGCCCAAACGTTATTTACAACTTATTTCCGTATTTTGTGCATGAACGGCTATGGCTGTGGCTATGGCTCTGATGTAAGGATTTTAATGTCTGACAGTAACTAGAACCAAAATTAAAACATGTCTGTGGAAAGGCTGTCTGCTAACACTTTTCTAAAGTAGTAGGGGAAAGCAGCATTTGTTCAGCAGTGATTAAACAGCTACAAATATGAGTTGTGGTCCACGATAAGTTAGTTATGTGAAAATGCTGCTCACATTACTTTTGGAGTAATTTTGTATATCCTATCTTGCAGTCATTTCTGTTAAAAATGTGTGCGAGAGGAAATGTACGCTAGTGCAGAGATTCTACTGCAGAATGACGGGTGTGGCTACTAACACAAGCACACACTTACAATGCTGAGTTTTCAGTGTCTCTGAGTCAATCAAGGGCACACAGTTAAACAAGCATTTTTTTTTATCAGGTATTTGGTTCTGTCCAGGTCAGTTCCTGGCTTGATCTGCAGATCATTGTCCCGGCGATGGAACTTTCATTCTCTGTTGCTACTGTGACATTAAAAATATTATTGTTTCAACCTGATGTAGGCAGGCTAATTTATAGTGCCTGATATTGTAGAATAAAATGTGTCTTTTAATGTGTGATGTCTATATGCTGTGTATCAACAGAGAGCCATCAGTGTATCAACGTTTCATCAGTCTGATTAAGGGTTTGTGTAGCACCAGGAATTTATAAGCACTGCAGTGCTGCAGTTATTGCAGTGTTTTTACGGCTGATGCTGGAACAGCACATACAGTATCCTGTAGTGCAACACCACTGATAATCGAAATTAAGTAATTAAATCATTTTCATACCCAGAAACAAAGTTAAACGATAGGATGAAAACATGACCTGATCTATGTTGTTCGAGTGAGGGAATTTTTATCACCCAAGTTTTATTTATTCTATTCTAGTCCTAAGCTACTTACCTCTGGGGGTTTGCTGCACGTCATCTATGAGCTGAACAATGTGTGAAAGTGACCTGCTGTCGTAATGACGTGACTGATTTAATTTATGGCCGAGATACGACGGTGAACACGGGTCACACTCATGTTTGGTTTGCAGTAGCATAATAAACACAGATTGTTATAAATGTATATGGAGTTGTATTTTGTATTGTGTTGTCCCACATTTGTTAACAGTGGCTCTCTGTCAGTCCTGGAATTCACACATGTAGATTACAGGTTTATTTTACTGACCTCAACCCTGGCTTTCAGAGCTTACATAAGCTTTCGGCTCAGATGAAGTTACTCTATTACTCTTTTTTTGTCACTTTCTCTGCGGTTTTTGGTTCTGGTCCACTTTCATGTAGCAGACTGTTGGCAACGGTTTGTGTGTGGACTTCTTTCTTACTTCTTAAGAATTTACAATTAAAATGTTCTTAAAATTGTGTTAGGGTTAGGGAATCTCTCATGTAGGGAATATACGCAATGGCTTTAAAAGTGCTGTAGTTTTCTTTTGTTATAGCACTTTCTCTTTTAGGGTGTGGTGGAGGTAGGAGTGGCACTCGGTGTGTTTCTCTAAAATTGACTTCTTGGTAGCATTTGTCAGATTTTACCAAAATGTTGCTTGTATCCATATTTATTTTTGTCATGAGCATAACTTGAAGCTTTCGGTCTAGTTGGTTACCTCAATTTAACTCACTCTGTGTTTCACATCATTATATATCAAGCTTGACATGGTCTCAGTCATCACGCCCACAAACAATTGAACGTCTGATGTACATGGCACAGAGAAGTCCTTATTTTCATAATTCATCAATTTTGCTGCATTTTACTTTAAGTGTAGACTGGACTAAAATTCCAGTAAAGGCTACCAGAGCTGTCGTTAGCATTAATAGTGCATGAAATATTCACTACCGAATGTCTTCAGTTGTTCCATCCTCTGGTTTGTGTTTGTGGGAGTTTACATTTCTTACTTTGTTTCTCAATCTGAACTCTTAACTGTCTTTAAGGCTGCCCAGTGAAGGAGAGGCCAGATGCAGAGCAAACAGTTTGAGGTGAGACATCAGAGACGTGATGCTGGTTTAGACATGTTCTCATTGCGTTGCAGTTTGAGCGAGCTTTACATTTTGGAAAAAATGGTTTTGGCCAAGTGGCGGCAGTGCTGCGCTAATGAAAACCTCACTTTCAGTACCAGCTTAGACTTTTTATGGCACTCGTAAAAGTATCAGTTTGTGTTATTATTTTTTTCTTTCTTGTGCATGCTGTATTATGACGGCTGCTATTTTTTAAAGATCCACGTTCCCAATCTGCATCCTAGATACACATGGTGTGCTCAGTAGCCCATCAATGCACCTCTGCCTGTTCCACTTAAAGCCTCTGTAAATCATACTCCCTCTCCTCTCAGATTCACAATAAACATACACCTCAGTGCAGAGGTACAGTATTATCCAGCCTTACACTCGCTCAATATATGGGGTAAAATTATCCTTGAAATAATAAAACCCTTGTCTAATAGGGGTTATTTTCCTCATCCTCAGAAGCGGTTCAGGTGAACCCAAGGAGGATGGCCGTGATTGTAAGCCACGTTCTCTACGCTTCACATGGAGCATGAAGACCACGTCATCCATGGAGCCCGGAGACATGATGCGAGAAATCCGCAAGGTGCTAGACGCCAACAATTGTGACTACGAGCAGCGTGAGCGCTTCCTGCTATTCTGCGTACACGGCGACGCCCGTCAGGACAGCCTCGTCCAATGGGAGATGGAAGTATGCAAGCTGCCCCGGCTCTCTCTCAACGGCGTCCGCTTCAAACGCATCTCAGGCACCTCCATCGCCTTCAAGAACATCGCATCCAAAATCGCCAATGAGCTGAAGCTGTGACCGGCACAAAGGCAGCGATTTCGCCAAAAAAAAAAAAAGCAAAAAACAAAAAACCTGCAAAATGGAAGCTTGCTACATTGATGTCTACGTTCCCACTTAGTTTGGGCACCATTTTAAGTTTACTGCCCAAGCTACTGCTGTATGGTTTGACCAGTGGATTTAAACAAGATTGAGGGGAAAAGAGAGCATCCTTACTATCCCCAGGTCCCTTTTTTCTCTTAAGTCCTACATATACACAAGGGTTAGCATAACCATCTTTGCAATAATGGTGAAAACCCGTGTCAGGGTCAGCAGGTTGGTGTTCCTTTACAGAACTACTTTTGTAGGCTAAAGCAGAGACTTTTAATGCTACTTTTTCCACATGTACAGTTAAGATTCTGAATGTTTTGTTGACTTGTTCATAGACTTGTATAATACAAGACTCTTTCAGCCTACATATCTGAAGGTGTTGTATAGTATTGAGTTTCGCACGGAGGATTTATGTTACGCGTCTTGCCGTTTTTGTTTAGCGTTTTGCTTTCCTTGTACAATTTTAGGTCATTTGTTTTTGCCGCTCCCATGTGACATTTTAATGATTCTTCTTTTTATATTTTTTATTTTTCACTGTTCGGCAGGACGTAGAACCCATAGGTCAGTGAGGAATTACTAAAGAAGTTACTAAATGACAGTGTTCCATAAAACAGGCCGTGCACATTCCAAAGGCAAATAGTTTTATCCCACTATCTTTTTATTTCTTCACCCAAGTCTGAGTTGTGCTGTTAGTTAGCAGGTATGACATGCTGCCTTTCCGTGTATGCTGAAGACGTAAAGCTTTGGAATCGGTTTGAGGATAACGCTGTATTTGTAGCAGATGTAGCCCAAATAGAAAGATGAGTGGAACAGGGTTGTTTAAAAAAAAAAAAAAAAAAAAAGTTCTTAAGTCAGCGGTTTATTTGATTTCATCTCGTTCTCCCAGATGTTCTGTTTATTTATTAGGGTTTCTACACCACCTTTACTATGCTGCTTTCATCTCTGTGTAAAATAAGCAGGATGTGACATTTCCGTTTTCAAAAAGGTACTTTAATTTGTTCCTTCTGTAATGAATCATGATGTTGACATCGATGATAATGATTAAGACCACTTGTGCTGGAACATTTCCGCTTGTTCCCGTGTTCTGAGGTAATGAGGGTTAAATGTGCAATGCTTTTTTGTTGTATTACTGTAATTTTATTCTGGCACAAACATAGTCCCCAACTGCACACATTTCAAGAGAAGAGTTTTCGTTTTCTTATTTTACAACGGTTTGAAAGTCTCTTTCAGCGGTTTAAGCTGTGATCTGATTTTTGAGGAGCGTGGTTTTCATGTAATGGTACGTTTCCTGAGCAGATACTCGATTATGCTGCCTAAGTGGATGAAGATTCTTGAAGGTGTTGGGAGAGACGGCTGAAGAGTTACTTATAATGCAACTACGACCCACGTGCACTCATATTCCCAAAGTCATTTCACCACTACTACCCCTGTACTCCCTTCAATCAGTGTAGTACCGTGCATTTCTCAGTAAAGTCTCATGGGTCATTACGGTTGAGTCTCACTGGTGCACATTAAAGCTTACTTGAAATGAAATCCTTGAGCCAAAATGTCTGGTGTCCTTTTTTACGTTAATTAGTACAATTCAGTAATAGTTGTAGGTCATTTTGTGTCCATTAGTTTAAATGCAAGTTATGAAAGATTGTGTGTATTGTTAATTGTTTTTATTTCTTTTATATAACCCACATTTGTTACTGATTCAGTTTTGTTACTTCTTAAAGAACGATGCATCAGTTTGTATCTGTTTATAATGTCATTTAATGCTGTAAAATGTCCACATGTACAATTATATATAATTAGCCCCCCCCACCCCACCCCCCCTCTCTGTTAATATCACGAATGTGCCTTGAATACTGAAAAGCACAAAGCCTTCGAAACTGAAGACTCCCACAGCGGAAAACTTAACAGGAAGAAGGAACATTTATACAGCAAAGCACTGAAATAGATATTTCCTTACAGAAACAGTCACCCACACATTGTCTATATTGTATTTTTCATGTTCATAAATATTTAATCATTGTTAGTTTAGTTACTATAGAAAATGGCTACGTATTGTACTAGTGCATTATAACTCATGTCTGAGCTGCTGATAATGCCAAAGCGCTTTAATGCTGTTCAGTTAAGATCCTGTACATACGGTAAAGTAGACGGTTTACAACAAATTCCAATCAAATTTACAGTTTTTTTCTTTTTTCCGAACACTGGGATTTCACTCTAGGATTTAAAATAGCGTCTTATTGTAAGTAGAGAAGCCGCAGTGTTTGACATTTGAACAGTGAATCTTGTCTCTCTAAAACATGTCCTGTAGCTTGTTCAGAAATTACTTCTGTGCAGGCACCAGATCATCAATACCAGCGTTATCCTCCAGTCTCTTCTCAATGCCGATGAGAAGTTTAACCCCGTCCACCACGAGCTGAGTAAACTCCACCTCTGTGAGTCCAATGGTTTGTTGATTGCTTACTTTGTACAATCCATCTGAGCCTGTTTAAACAGAAAGCATGCATGCAGTTAACTATTATCTTGAGTACTTAGAACTAATGAACTTAAAGGACTCTAATTTCTGAAACCTGTTCCTTTATATAATAATATGTAGTGAAATTATATAGTGTTAATTTGTTTAGTAAACCATAACAAACTATTCTGTGGCTAAGCCTCACTAAGTATTTTGCTAGTTGTTTTGTGTGGCACAGTAGTTAAGGTGTTGTTAACTGCTAATTGTAAGGTCATGGGGTTAATTCTCAGCACCACCAAGCTGACACTGTTGGATCCCTAAACAAGGCCGGTGTCTGCAAACTGCCAGAAATGTAAATATTTTATGAGTACTTAATCAACTCAAGTTTTAAGGTGCATCAACAAGTTTTTTTTTTTGTAGCTACATGAGCTTAGATAATTGCATGAGTGAGCGTAAATGTGAATGAGAGGGAAGTGGTAGCTCAGTGGTTATGGTGTTTGGACTGCCGAAGACCGGCGTTCAATTCCTAGCACTACTACCACTGCTGGGCCCCTGAGCAAGGCCCTTAACCTTCTACTGCCCGGTTAGATAAATGTAAGTCGCTATGGATAAGGGCGTTTGCCAAATGATGTAAATGTATTCCTAATGAAGTTGGTGGCGAGTGAATGTAGTTTGTACTGTCTGCGTCCATGCGAAGTCTCAGCCTGTTCAGGATTTTGTCCAGATATTTGTGCTCAGGCAGGTGTATCAGCCTGATGGTCACTATGGCCTTTAGAGCAGTGCCCACCTCTGCCGGAGAGCTCACCACCCAGCCCAAGTAAGGCTTCCAGATAAACGGGTGCCTTAGCTTATTATATATTGCCTCCAACTAAAAGAAAACATGGATAAGAAAAAGTGATATTAGATTAGATTAGATTAGATTTAACTTTCTTGTCATTACACACGTACAAGTACAATGCAACGAAATGCATTTTAGCTCTAACCAGAGGTGCAATAGCAGCAAGTGCAAGATATCAGTATTAGCATAGATAAGTTTAAATTGTAAAAGTAATTTGCAGGTGGATATGTGCATGATATACAGATGGATTATTATTAATGATTGGTTTTAAATTACAATGATAGGTAAGGCTATGGTAAGCAGTAGTGCAATGGATATAAAGTAGTGCAAATATTCATCTAGAGCCGTGTACTAATTCTTGTCAGAGAGAGAGAGAGAGAGAGAGAGAGCACAGGCTGCCTTGAACAAGTCTCACCTTTACTAGATTGATGCATACGGATGCAAATGCCTTCCTAAGATTGGCATCGCTCCTGGGAGACACCAATTTCAGATGGTCCTCCATGTTCACCCAAACTGCCAAGCCTCCGTTCTTACTCATCCTGTACGATGTTACAAAGCATATAAACATGATGACAAGCAGAATGAGGACATTGTTGTAGTTTTAGGAAAAAACGGCTCGTCAACGGCTGATGTTTGGAGCCAGTGTTAAACCCACACCATGTGTACAGTATCTCACAAAAGTGAGTATACAAGTGTACTTGTATTGTTTTTTTGCTGAGTATTTATTTAATGTAGTCGGTCTTTAGCCTTACATATGACATCATGTTTTTATTGTGTTTATTCAGTGTTCTTGGACTCTCAGATGCAGCTCTATGTTCATTTTTTCGACTGTCGCTATAGAAACGGATAATCCGCAGTCCGAGGGCGTGAACAGCACCGACGTGTTGTCATCTCAGCTTTACGGTAAAAAAAAAAAATGCAAATAAAGTTTGCAATTATGTAGAAAACCACTTTTCTTTGCCACAAGTTTTTGGACACCAGACCCTCACCCCCATTTATCATTCTTCCTCAACTTTACTCAGTGTTGCCAGAAAACTAGATGTACACGTCTGTGTAGAAAGTATCTGTATGTTGTAGTTGAATATGTTTTTTGTAAAAGTGAAGTATCCATCCAGGACTGACATCTAACACAATGTATGACTTTTGGTCATGTTTACCATAATGCCCGTGCATCAGGCCAATCACGGGCCACACCAGTCTTCATTAATGTGAGGGGTGGGGCATCGAGAATGAGCCCTTTATCTTCTGTCGCTTGGTTGAGATCGTCCATTAAGTAAAGCTTGCCTGGGAGTTCTACACTTAGTTGGTCCAGAGCTGGAAAATCCAGTCATCAAAAAAAAACATTTTCTAGAATGTCTTTTTAAACACAGGATATCATGATCGAGACTGTTATGCTTTGATCCTTCATGCACAGTGCTGACTCACGTAACACTGTTTAGGTTAACTGCATTACCTTTATTGGCCAGTGTGAGGAGATGCCTCCGCTCCCCCCGGCTGCAGTGTGTGGGGAAGCAGAAGTCCTCAATGCAGCGAGAAGCGCTCACCTCACAGCTTACAGCATATGACTGGTCAAAGTCATCACCTCCCTACACACACACACACACACACACACACACACACACACACACACACACACACACACATGACCTCTAGTGGTGGCAAAGTGGTTAGCACGCCTGCCTCACAGCAAGAAGGTCATGCCCATGGTCTTTCTGTGTGGAGTTTGCTGGTTCTCCCCGTGCTTGCGTGGGTTTTCCCCAGGTACTCCGGTTTCCTCCCGCCTCCAAACACATGTGATTGTGCATAGGTGAATTAGCTACTCTAAACTGTCCATAGGAGTGAATGTGTGTGTGTGAATGGTTGTCTGTCTTTAAGTGTTAGCCCTGCGATTAACTACTGATTGTACAGGATGTACCCCTCCTCACACCCTAAGTTAGCTGGGATAGACTCCAGCGCCCCCACGACCCTGAACAGGATAAACGCTGGATAATGAATGGATGGATAAACAACAAAAGGTGATCATGTCATGTAATCTGTTACCAACCTGCATGGAAATCTCTTCCTATAACAGCTTGACCGTTAGTGTTTTATTCCTTATATTTTAATACAATCTGTATAAAATACATTTTGCAAATGAAACGACATACTTTTCTCTTTTTACAGTTACTTTTAATATTATTGACTGTTTAATATTACCGACTGTTGCAGACTCCTTTCCCCCAAATAATAAATGTATTCTTGCGTTTATAATAATGATTATGCTTTATCTGATTTAGAAATATTTGGGGTAATTTCAAAATGGGACACAAAGTTGAAACATTTCCTTTTTTTTCTTTCTTTTTTTTTTAAGATCATGTGTCTGGGAGTCAAGAGAGCAGAATTAGAGTAAAAGTATTACTCTCTGGCATGTCAGACCAAGAACACAAGCGAATTACGGTTGTCTCTGTGTTGAATAGGTGAGATAAAGCTTTCCTCTAAGTTTGTAACACTTCCCTGTGATGATGATTAGCAGAGGTTTGAAATGATATTCAGTATTAGATTTGTAGCACTGATTTGTAGCTTCGTCGAAGACATTGGCGAGAGAATACATGAATTGTGCACTGTAGATGAATTTCTATCCATATCAACTAAGGGCAACTAACTAACCCTAACCCTTTTATTGAAAAATAATCAACAGTGCTGTTGTAGATTGTGATCTATTTTGTCATTTACTGTGTAATATACACTAATATAATAAGCACTTACTTTGAGGTTGTCATAATTGAAGTCACTCTTTTGTGTAACGTGTCCAAGCACCCTGTAGCTGTGGTAGGCTTCAATGACACGGTCAAAAAAGTCACAGAATAGAATGTAGGACTGAGCATCACCGGCTAAACAGCCTACAGTTAAAGGCCCTGTGCTTGTTCCTATGTCACAGAGAGAAATCGATTCAGTGATGCAGTTCCATTCAGAAAGGCTGGCCTTTTGGCCAACCATAACTAAGTGCCCTGAGAAGCCTATTGAATGAACTGAGTGTCTTGGTTGGCGAAATTATTATTTTTGACTGCATTGTATATAAATTAAACATGTCACAGACTTGCTAATATTATTTAGACCCTTGACGAATTAAGGAAAATAATTACTGACTAATAAGTGAATAAACTGCCAGGCCACTACAAAGTAGCAGAACAGCTTCAGTTCTTCTTACCATCAGTTCAGTTCATACCATCAGTGTATTTTGAACTGTAAAAGAACCAAAAGATATTCACTCCTCTGGTGTTTTCATGATGTTTGAAAGCGAGCTGTCTAACAAATCCAATGTGCTGAGCATAAAGACCATAGCGATTTTATTGTTTTGATAATCCAACATTCAGGGAGCCTTTGTGCCCTGTGGATGGGCGTAGCGTCAATCTTAAAGAAGGAGAAATATCTATGTGCATGTGCTGAACTATAAATGCTTTTACTACTGCTATATGACCGATTTATATATGATATAAATAAGTAGAGCATTGACCAAAATGGCATACAATACCATGACTCGGAAAGCAGCACCATGCCTATAATGTGTCACATTAAATTAGCATGCTTTGTTATTAATTGGATGCCAGAATTAGTGCTTCCAGCCTCCAGATTAGTCTCAGGTATTAACTGGTATTGATGGCTTTCATTCTTTTATTAGACGAATTATAAAAATGAGTTTTTTGGTTCATAGATGGAACATTTTAAGCTGAGTTTCTCATCTTACGTGCAAAAAGGTTCTGTGTGATTGCAAAAAAATAAGTTTTTAATCAGACGCTTTTTTTTTTTTTTTAGCAGAATGCATTAAGTTAGACACATAAACCAGCCAAAGGCCCTAAGCCTAGATAAAACAGAAAAGCCTAGGCAAAGTCTTTTGGGAACATGTTCTGAAAAAATCAACCTGTTGATTTGAAGGGGCGTGATGTGAACTGCAAACATACCGCGCTGGTTATGAGTCATAGCTTTCCTCCACACCGTGAGTGTGTTTTCATCTTACGCTAAATGGCAAGTGTGAGTTTTCCGATGCTTACAAAGAAGATTTTGTAAATAAAGTCGACCAGTGGAGTGGTTCTGAGCTGACACACGTTGGTATGAAATGAATACAGGTATGTATGTGAGAAATAAAGCATAACCGAGCACGCTGTCAGATAATCAACTAATCGATCATAGTGACTTGATTGGCACAAGATAGTGGCGTAGTTTCCTATAACTGCATGTTGTCTTTTACACTTTTAAAAGGTTTAGCACACACACTTATCCAGAGTGATTTACTTTTATCTCATTTATACAGATGAGCACGTTCCTCAAGGGCCCAGCAGTCAAAAATTAGTTTACATGGGAATTGAACTGACAACCTTTTGATTAATATGCCAAACACTGACCTATTCTTTGTCTGCTAAAACAATTAAAAAATAACCTTATATAAGTTTATAAAACAAGATGATCACTTAAGTTATAAAACAGTATCTCTTTTTCTTGAAGTATCCAAAAAACCACAACTTGTCACACACTACAGAGCTTTTTTTTTTTTATCTTAAGATTATCTCGTAGTATCTCGTAGCAGGTTATGTATAGCATCCTTTGTACAGGTCCCTGAGAATGAGCATTAGAAAGAGTGCAATAATGGAAGCCTGTAATTTGAATGAAAGACAAGACACTATGGTCAGAGAGGCTGGTTGTAAACAATTCATCAACACATTCTGACCCATCTGAATCCACGACTGTCTCACCTGGGTCCTCCAGGCCTGGACGAATAATGTCGTCAAAAATGACTCCGGTCTCAGTGGCCCGGGTGAACTGACGTGTGTACATGTGCAGATCGAGCACACGGGCCATACAGGTATAGTTTCCATCCAGTTTCGGGAACTCTTCTTTAGGACTTCCCCTCTTCAGGTTAAGCTTGCTCATGGGATCTGGTGGGATCAAGCTCTAAAACAAAACAGTATTTTAAAAGGAGCTTATAACAGATTTCACAAGCA
Organism: Liobagrus marginatus; assembly: GCA_028566295.1. Lineage (NCBI taxonomy): Eukaryota > Metazoa > Chordata > Actinopteri > Siluriformes > Amblycipitidae > Liobagrus > Liobagrus marginatus. The sequence goes on from JAOUQX010000003.1 coordinate 11,498,797, forward strand.
GGTATTATGCCTCGTTTCCCTGCCACGATAGACTGTGTACTACCGGACAGCATTTAACTACTGTTTCATCATGATTATATCCAGTAATATTGTGGGTATAGCTACTGATTGCTAGGTATAAACAAGATTGCAGATGGAAATCAACTCAATATCATGATGTCTGGAACAATGCTGCTGATTGGCACTGCAATCTTTTTTGTTTTGTTTTGTTTTCTCTCTTTTTTTTATGCAGACCAACCGCAGCGTGGGACTTTCCTCCTGTTTTGATATGTAAAGTGCCTGGTGTATATTCTGTAAAGGGGAATACCTCGAGCACAGGCTTGTACCTTGTCTCCAAGGGGTACTCCTTGGGAGCTGAAAGAGATGACAGATATTAGCAAGAGCTCACTTTCCATCTCCTGTTATTTAGCTGCTTAGATTGTATGTATAATTGTGAGGACTAAAAAAAAAATCTCATGTAAGGTTTCTGATGTGTATTAAAAAATGGCAACTTTTTAATTCATAATTCCATTCTAATGAGACAAACGTGACAGCATAAATTATACATGGATGTGCATGTGTATTTGTTTACAATGTGTTGCCGGTTTCTTTGTAAGTCTACGGAATGTTGACATGACCAGCTCCTTTTTTTTTGGTTTCCTGTTTTGTTTTGCGGACTTTTTGCCCTCGGTCTTGTTTTTAGTGTGTGAAAGGAACTCAAAGTAGGGTTTAGTTCAGGAAACTCAGCCGTACAGTAGGTGTTTAAAATCTTAGTTACATTAGTAGTGCTGAGACAAAAGAAATCACATTCACTAATTCAGACACAGATGGATTAGCGGTAAAGAGGTATATAGTGAAATCAATTTTTTCAAATCGCAAGGGAAAATTCCACCCTAAATCATGTACATACTATTGCTTATAATTAAGGTTATTTTCAGTAGTATCTGCGATTTATTTACGTTTTATTTATTTAACATTTTTTATTAACACGTTGGTCTATTTTCAGTGTCGATTTTCTGATCTAGCAATAATGCTGTTGGACCCCTTTTCTAATCAAGGCCGTTGTAGTTGTACTACTAATGTTACATTGTCCGCACACACTTCTCACAGCATTTCTAAAATATCTGAACGTTTGCATCAGAATCAATAAACACTGTTTTTAATTGTGTCTGTGGAGAAAGGGTTAAATGAATGCAAACCTAATTTTCCTACCATGCTCATGTAAACATTATTTTTATCAATTTAAATAACCCTTTTTTTTAATTAACTGTAAAAAGTCATTTTAATTTTTCACCTACTACTACACATTTCTCATGCAGCACATTTTCGATAGTCATATAATAATGTAATGCATCACATAGCTTTAAATCTGAACGTAATCTAGTTGTTATAAAGTCCACTGTCATTTTTTAAGCTTTTTTTTTTATAACATCAGCCACAGCACGCCGTTACATTATGCTAGCTAGCTGATATTTTATTGGTTAAACTGTAATTAGGTATAACTCATGTTTTTATCACCTTCCTTGGTTATTAGCTGAAAAATGTACACTAGCATTAGTGACTGAAATGATGTCATTTCAAACAGGTCTTTAGTGTATCTTTGGTTTCTTCTTTTCTATTTCAACTTTTACCAAAGTATCTGTTAAGATTTAAAGTAGCTGTGTCTCTAAGTCATTCATTGGTTCTCTTACTGACAGACAATGACTAAAGCAACTCTCTCATCCGCTGGAGACGGTGCCTGTGTGTGCGACGATATTAGCTTGTTTGAGCCTGCTTTAGCGAACTTGTCTGCTTCCTGGGATAACTTTAATTTCAGAATTTTTATTTCTTCTTTTTTTTATTCTTTAATCTGGGTTTTCGATTTTCTGTGAAGCTGCTTTGGGACAATGTCTATTGTTAATAGCTAAGCGCTATAGAAATGGAATGGCTGACGTGGCCAGGAGGTCGCAACAACAGGATACTGACCCTCCACATCTACACAAAATCAAAAATGGGCCTAAAATAATGGATTTGAGCCTCGTTTTAAAACACGATCATTTCCACCCGCACACACCTTATGCATAAAAAAAGCTTTCAAATGTTATACATGATCCAGATTTCCTGTTTTAGTTAGACATAACAGGAAAAATCGATCTTATTCTCTGAGATTTGGTTATTTGACCACAAAGCTGTTATGCCTCCACATTGTTTATTGGTTTCTTACTGAGCGACATCAATATCCAAACCGAATCTCATATTAGTTTTGTCTTTTGTACATAAACAATCCAGGCCATGACACGCAGCTGTAAATTATAAATTGAACCTGTGGATATAGGGTGGTAATCGATGGTATCCTTCACCCAACATGGACATCAATATTCTTAAATTATAGCATTCAAACGCATACTTTGTAAAATACTTAAAAATTATTGTAAACTAACACACAACACTTTTGGCACAATCTCTAAAGCACAGCTACATGATGTCAGATAGAATAAAGACAAGAATACTCACGCTTGATCAACCCTTCTTCCTTTCTCTTCCACATCCTCTCTTTCCTCTATACTACACGGTGTGTTTGTGGGGTGCAGGAATGAAGCACAAGCACCAGCTCATGACAACTGGAACGAACAAAAGAGCTATAAATAGCTTGGGGGGGGGTCCTCATTATCTGAACGTTTACTATCCTTATGTGCCTGAGACATGCTAGTGTCATGTTGCTTAGCTGGAACAGTAGTCTATTTTTAACAGCTGTGTCATATTGTATTTTGGAACCTCACGGAGACACAGTTAGCAGCATTTGGAAATTTAGGACCTATTGTGTCTTATTACAAGCTTATGGAAAACAATATCTGGTGCTGATGCTTGGATACGTATTGTCAATACAGTATTTACCAACATACACTATGGCAAAATGTTTGTGGACAACTTACTAGCACTAATTTATAAGTGTGTCTACTTGAAACTGTAGCCATAAATTTGAAAAGAAAGCACATTTTAAAGCATTACATTTTTCTATTACTGGAACTAAGCGAGCCAAACAGTGTCCCAGCATGACAATGCCCCTGAGCACAAAGCCCCAGAGCTCCTTGAAGACATGGTGGCTGATGTGGAAGAACTTGAGTGTTCTGACCTCAAACTCAGTGAAAACATTTGGGATGGGTTTAAACACCGAGTACACCCCCGACCCTCTTACGCAGCATTAGTGTCTGAACTCACTAATACTTTTTGCTGAATGAGCAAATCTGAGCTACACTTCACTATCTAGTGGAAAGCCTTTCCTGAATTGTGGTTATTATAGGAGTAACAGTGAAACTAAATCTGGAATAGGATGTTCATAAACAAACACATAACTGTGATGGTCAGGTGTCCCAATACTTCTGTCCTCACAGTGTTTTTCTAGTAATGTTTTTCTCACCAGTAAATACTGACTTTCTCCTCTTTAAACTGCATTTGAGTTGAATGGCCTGAAGCTTCATAGCAGTGTTGATGAGACAGAAGTGTGTGTGTGGTGAATGAACAGTTTCACATGTTTCCAATGCTGTGGTTTGTCGCTGCTACAGATCGACAACACTATTACCATCCGGATGGCTGTTTCCCACTGATGAAGATGTTTCACATCTTTATTTTTAAAAATAACACTAGGTTCACAATATGTTCTTTATAGCAACTATGGCAAAGTATAAAAATACAAAGCATATCAGAAAGCACAGTTTCCCAGCTTCTGCTCTGAGTTATAGCCTCTTTCTTTTCTTAATAAACGCATTATATAAAATAAAATAACTTAAAATCGGTAACGTAACATACAGTATAACAAATTCCGCTCTGGAATTCTGGGCATGTTTCTAGAGAATTGGCAACGTTTTAAACACATTAATAACATTTATTTAACACTTTTTGGTCCTATTGACTTCAATAAACCTTTCTCGGATAAATCTAAGATAAAATGCATTTATAAATTTTTTGACCAGGTCCTGTTTCACTTTGGGTATACATTTTCTCATATGTAACTGCTCATAATAGGAAACGTGGTTGTAAAGTCAACATTGCCTCGTGCACAAAGCTACGACTACAACAGAGCTCGCAATGTCTTACATGAAGAGAGATTTAGATTCTCTTTGTCTCCAATCTTGTTGGAAATGAAGGGAAAAAGAAAGAGAGAAGGTTTACCTGTGTGAGCGCCAATAACTTTAAAATCAGTTTGCAAAACTCATTACAGCAGACAGATATTTTGTGCACAGTCATGAATGATACCACATATTTTGGCTGCATTTGTTTATATACTTAAAAAAAAACTCAAAGGCCAGCTTTACTAGATCTACTACAAATCCTCCAACCCTGTTGTGTCCACCTTGATTTTGATAAACAGAGTGTCGTCTCGTATGTATTCGGCGTTTCGGGGTCCCTCTAGATCAGTGTGAGAGATGAACCGGGAAAACCCTAGCGCGGTGTTGCTGTCAGCCGTCGGTCTGCGGAAGCTTTCTTTGTTGGTGTCGGGGGTGAAACTGCAGCTGATGTGGTTGCGGGAGCTGCTCTGGTCTAGCACGGTGAGGGTGACGCTCTGGCGGAACGGCCACGGCAGCAGCGAGTCGAAGTCGCCTCTCATCACCATGATGTACAGGGAGAGGTGCGTGCCCCGCGCGCTCCCATCTCCATCCGGGTACGCGCGGACGCTTAGCTTGTAGCCGCTGCGGCTAGTGTAGAACGGTGGCGAATTGAGCGGCGCACCGGCGTCTTTTCTCCGCTGGTAGTCGTGAACCTTCCAAATGAGCTTTCCGTCATATGATGTGGACTCAAGCTGTCGAAACCGTTGCTCGTTACATTGCAGCTGCTCCACGTGGATGTCCAGAAGGCGAGTGTGTCGCTGACATGTCTGCCCTAAATCTCAGGTACAATCACACACACACACACACACACACACACAAACATGTAGGAGCAATTCTTATTTTTGTACCAAATTAATTAACAATTTGACAGAATATACTAATCACTCTGTTTAATAAACTTTTTGTATAAAGCATTCATTTGTACACTCGCATTTATCGTTTATACACTTGTTTATTATAATCTCGTGTATTAGCTGGGGGCCGTTTTTTTAACGATTAAGAAATATTCTATGACTCGTGGATAAAGTCGAGGTCAACGTGTGGCTATGAAATGATTTGATTTTTATCATTTTATCAGATCCTGGAACAATGAAACGGTTACGGTATGTACTTCTCTGCACCAGCAGTGAACACGCCTAGCCTCAAAGCTATTAGTTTATTACGTGCGCTGAAATTAGCAGGAATACGGCGTTAGCGTTTTCTCGCAGCTCACTACAGCCACCGCTGCAACGGTGGGAAGGGTACCGCTAGGTGGCAGTCATCAGCTGTGATGACGTTTAATTAACTTTCTATTTAAGGGAAGCAGTGTACGAAGCTTTCGTTTTGTAGTCAAAACTCATTTTTCTGAAGGTAAAAATTACGTTTTTTTTTCTATTAGTGCAGTCTTAATAGTCACTCAGCAGTCAGCGTTGATGCAGGTGGCTTGGTATCAGACTTCAGTCAAGTCAAACATTTCTGTTGTATGTGTGTGTGTGTACCCGTTATCTGCGTCAACGAACAGCTACAAACACTAGCACTACCGGTAGCTCGACATTGCTCCGCATTTAATGTACAAAATTGTACTGAAACTTCAACTGACCCGTGGATAGGTCGACTACTTCTTAAAGTAAATTTTATGACTAAAATCTCTCGACTTATAAACGAGTATATACGGTAGGTGTTATTAAGCACACCTCGGACCTCAACCAAACTCTAACACCTTTGGGATAAACTGGAACACTGAACGCACCCCAGTCCTCACCCAACGTTAGTTGCATGAATTTACTAATACTATTGTGCCTGAATGAGCAACTCTCCACAGCTACACTCCAAAAATCCTTTCCAGAAATGTGAAGGTTATTATAGGAGTAAAAGTGTGACTGAATCTGGAAAAATGAAACTAATTTGGATGTGAAGGTCATGTGTTCCAATACTTTTGTTGATGTGGTGTATGTATAACACTCGGCACCACCACAGACCAGAACAGTGTAAACTATAACCGAACGTATTATTGCACAAACATGTAGGATCTGCAGATTTGCTGATGGTTACAGGTGCTATCCTCACCCAGGTGATCTCTCAGGCTCTGCATCATTGCCACCTGTTGTCTGAGAGCATCGAGGGACGCTCTGAGGGCACTCAGCTCCTTTTTAGCCAGCTCAGTGTCCAGAGCACTGCGCAACTCCTGCAGCTCCTGTTTAACGCTGGAGACACACTCCCTCTGCTCTATCACGGACCTCTAAAACACAAAGAGCAGAGTCAGCTGAGCTGTTACACATACAGTGTGTTACACATACATATGTGCTGTTACACATAGCTTTCACATACAGTCTGAGGCCTGGGGCAGATTTATTCTACATACGAGTACTGATATTTATAAAAAGACAAAATCCTAGTAGAATTTTTATCAAAAACCCCAAACGTCTATGAAATTCTTACAAACCCCAAAACTAAAAACATTTCTTTTTAGCAAAAAAAAAGAGAGAAAGAAATGCTTTTGGTCCTGTTTCCTGTTTACTTCAAGAGTGTATTTGCACACCTATAACATTTGGGTTTTTTTTATACATCATGTGGATCGTCAAGTTAAAAAAATAGACTGATGTATACTTGTAAGTTACAAACTCAAATATCCATTATTTATTTATTTATTTATTTATTTTGAAAACTAGTACCTGTATATAGAACCCTATAACCCAGATTCCCTACCTATTAACATCTTTACAGTTTTAAAGCACTGCGGTTTGATATATACAATAAATATATATCAAATAATATGACATACAATATGCTTTTGTATACGTACCGGTGCTATTCATGAGTGGATGATGATGCTTTCTCTTACTAATTGCTTCATTTCTTTGTTATACAGTTGACTTTTTAAATATATCTCAAACTGTATTCTATACTGTATTACTAAACTATAATCTAAATGTTTTCCTCTGTTAATAATTCTATTCTGTACATTGTGATATTCATCCACTCCCCAACCTATACTACAGTAATACAGCAAGCATAATAGACTATATACACTATATTTACTGGACACTATGTAGTATCTCAAGAATATGCATAACTTATAAATGCAGATATGACCAAGATGTATTGATGCATTAGTGAAAAGAGTGTCTTTACCTGAATAACTGAAAATGTGCTGTCACAGTTAGTCACCTCTCTGTTAAGATTTGCAACAAGTAAGTTTCGCTCCTTCAGCTCCCTCTCCTGGAGGACCAAGTCCTGCTGCAGCTGATCTACCTGAGATACACAAAGACATCCAATATACCGCGTATATATAAGATTTCAAATACTTCTACATTTAGGCTTGTAACATGAACTCACTGTAACTAACAGTGTGTTTTTTTGCTTCTACTCAAATAACCAGACTTTTTTTGTAAGAACTCACAGATTGTTTGGCAGTGCAACTTTTTTTACACAGACTTTGATTTTGCCGCATATAGTAATCACATTTCCTAAATAAAACTCTTTAGCAGGATTGTCCGCTCCACAGTCTTCTACTACACACTGTGATGTGCTCACCGATTTGTGTGACCCATTTGAAGTCACTGTGACCCAAAACTGTGGCACTTAACCTCACCTGATCCAGGGGCGCCGTTCGTTCTGGCTGACCCTGCGCTCTGGCCCCAGCGTTCAAATGTATGCTGGGATATGCAGAATAAAAGAATTTCACTGTATGTTGTACTGTATGATGTGCATGTGACCAATAAACTTAACTTTAAAACTTTAACAGTCGATGGGAATTAAGTTCTGCTGCTATGACGCTCGTATAAAAGCCATCAATAGCACAAACGCATAGGATGATGCAACATTCACCGGAAAGCCAAACATATACTAGTGACAAGGTTGAAACCTATTCAGAATGTGGGATATGAAAATAGTGTGTTGACTCGGGCCAGCAGAGAGAGTGGACTTTTGACATCTCAGTAAGTTTTATCATAACACAAACTATACAAGGGTTGTTTTAGTTTGTTTCTTTTATTCCACACAATCCCATTTTACACTAACCGATGACAGAAGCAGCAGGTTATAGACTTCTATCTTTAAAGGATCTTCACTGCATGTGTCATGGAGAACTCAGTCTTCTAGAATTCAGCCATGATTTTACAGTACATCAAGTCTTTATCTGAGAGCAGTGGTGCCTCGTCAGTTATGGCTCTGGGTTTCTGGATCAGAAGGTCAAAGGGTCAAGTCCAAGAACTGGCAATGTTGGGCCCCTGAGCAAGCCCTTAACCCATCCTGCTCTAGAGGCGGTGTATTACAGTTGAGACCCTGCGCTATGAGCCCAGCATTATGACATTCTAGGATGTGCAGAGAAAAAGAATTCACTTTGGTGCAAAGTGTACATAACAAATAAAGGCATTTTCTTCTTTACATAGAATTTGAATTAGAAACGTGGTGGTGGTAGTGTATTTTAAATTTTAACACTAAAGAGTGAGATGTAAGCCTGCCAAGATAAACACAGCTTAAAGGTAAAGGCACATTTTGATTTGGTAGAGAAGTGTTTGGGTTTTGCATGGTTGAAATTGAATATATGTTTAAATGCTGGGTCATAACTTAATTATGAAAGGCAAATGTAGATCTTTTTAAACTGATTTTGTCTCTCAGCATGAATAATAGTCTGAACCAGGGATGCACCGGTACCTGTATTGGTATCGGGCCCAATACCGAACTCATACTCATAAAAATACACTGATACCAAAAACTGGTACCTCACATGGCGTACAGTAATTTACAGTATTTGGCAGACAGAACTGACACTGACACAAATGACAGATATATTATGCCCTGGGTTATTGTGCAGAGTTATTGGTATAATGCATTGGTTATTGATGTCCTTTATTTATTAGTATTAATGTGTTTTGCTAAATTACCAAAATGAATATATAAATGTATGAATGAATAAATAAATTAATCAACCAACTAATTAATTAAAAAAAAGACCTCGGTGTCAGGGAGTAACAGAAAAAAATCCTGGTACTTATATTTGATTCTTAAAAACTGGTATCAGTGCATCGCTAGTCTGAAGTGTACACGGACATTTCATACCTGTTTTGCGAGCTTGCTGTTGCTTTCCAGTACAAGCAGGACATGGTGACTAAAGTCAGTGTATTCATGAACTTTAACTTTGCATCGTTTATCCTAAAGGAGAGAGGAAACATACGCCTCATCTAATGCTGAATAAACACTTAGCAGAAAAAAGGAGCAAATAATGTTCGGGCACTTACTCGGACGGTGCAGCCATATTGCTTATAGATGCAGTCTGTCTCCAACTCAGGACACTCATCTACGTGTGCTTTTAGCTACAGGAAATGGAAGGATTGAATGGATTTGAAATATAATTCTTAGCATGTTGGAACAAATTTTCAGTTTATAGTCAAATGTGACCTGAACCTTATGCTTCTTAACCGTCTGAGAGCAGTTATTAGGACACTGCACTTCAGCTTCTTGGCACAATGTCTGCTCATGGTCCTGAAATGAGCCACAGAACAGGGTTAGCAGGCTTGCTGTGAATTAACTCTCAATACTGAATGCAAATACATGATAAGTGTCTGACCGGGAGCTGGGTAACAGGGAATGGCTTGGTGCAATAGTGACAAAACTCTGTGCGAAACTGGCAGAGGTTTTGCTGGTGGTCTAGTAAACTCTTGCGTAACAGGATATCAGTGCAGCCTGGGTTGCAGCATTGCAGGGTCTCGTAGTGACAAAGTGCTAGGTGTTTCTAAACACAGAGACAGATAGAACGCTATTTTGATCTGTTTATTAGTCAGCTCCTCAGTGTGAAGGCACTTTCAATTTCAGTCATGTCCACTTTATAGTTCGACTCAGTTTGAAAGTGTAGGTTGCAAAGAGGTACCTTACCTGCAAACTACACAGAGGCACCTTTTGTGTGCAATCCGGAGTGTTGCTACAGTAAACTTCAAGGTTTAGTAGTTCTCTTTTACAGCAGTTGTCTTGAAAAACCTGTAAC